>CM018685.1:51902156-52338986 GCA_009363875.1 Mikania micrantha | reverse complement strand
TGGATTTAACTGATTGCAACTTTAACAACCCTCTTCCTAGTAAATTTATAGCTTCCGTAATCTGACTTCTTTGGAGTTGCTTTACACCAGTGGAATAATTTCATGAGTTCTCCGTTGGTATTAAAGCAATTGTGGTTAACTTGAAATTATTAGATATTAGTGATTGTGGTGTTTCGAGTTCAGTGCTTCATTCCCTTCATAACTTGACATCTCTTTTTAGCCTTGACGTCTCTTCAACGAACTCACCAGGAAATACCTAATTCGTTTGCTAACCTTTGTAACTTGAGAGAGATTGATTTGTCATGCAACAATTTTGGTAACATTGGTTTAACACACCTTATCAAAAGTTTTTCCGATTGCAAATCACCGAGTTTGGAGTCATTTATATATAAAGAATCAGGACATTTTGGTCCAATTCCAGACTCCATTGGACGATTGTCATTGTTGAAGAGGTTAGATCTTTATGATAATAGACTGAATGGAAGCGTTCCTGACTTGATTGGACAATTATCGCTCGAGAGGTGTTGAATCTTGGAAATAACCAACTCAGCGGTAGCCTTCCTGTTAGCCTCAGTCAACTTTCAAAGCTGATTTTTTTAGATTTTTTGACAACTTGTTGACGGGAGTTGTGACAGAAGCTCACTTTACTAAAACTGGTGAGCTTGAAACATCTAAGTGGAAAAGGAAACAACCTAACCCTAAAACTGCAAGTTGCGAACTGGATTCCCCCTTTCCAGGTGCAGTACTTGTATTTAAACTCTTGGGGTTTGGGGCTGAGTTTCCATTATGGCTTCAATCGCAGAGGGATTTAAAAAGGCTAGACATAAGCAACGCATGCATTTCATCACCCATGCCTCCCGAGACATTTTGGAGATCATTCCCCAATCTATCTTATTTAGACATGTCGAAAATCATATAAAAGATACATTAACTTTTTTTTCCCTTCACCACTTGATGCACTCGACCTAAGCTCTAACCTGTTTACAGGAACTTTACCTTCTCTCTCAACTGGTTCTTCAATGCCTCTTGTTTTTGGATCTATCAAATAATTCTTTTATGGGATCATTACATCATTTTTGTGTTTTGATGGTGTGAAAAAAACACAATTTCTTTCATTGGGATATAATAATTTGTCAGGTGTCATTCCCAAGTGCTGGAACAAGTGGTCGAGTTTGAGAGTCCTAATTTTGGAAAATAACAATTTATCTGGTGAGATTCCAAGGACAATAGGTTCTTTGTTTAACCTAAAATGGTTGAACATGCATGGAAACAATATCTCCGGAAGATTACCCTCATCCCTAATGCACTTAAAATCATTAAGTATTCTTCAACTTGGCAAAAATGAACTTGTTGGAAGCATTCCACCATGGGTTGGAACAAAACTCACCTTGTTAGGAATTCTCAACCTTAGATCCAACAATTTAGATGGAAATATTCCTGACAAACTTTGTTATCTTTCATATATACAAATTATAGATCTTGCTAAAAATAATATGTCGGGAATTATTCCGAGATGCTTCAACAACTTTAGCGTGCTTATGGGGATAGCTAACTCAAATGCATTTGACATGAGTTTGGGAGTGGTGGCACCGTCTATTACTGCTAGTGATGCACTGGTGATGAAAGGACAAGAGTACACCTACAAATCAATTCTTAGTCTAGTGGCGTCATTGGACCTTTCGAGCAACAACTTTTTCGGACCCATCCCAAGTGAGACTACGTCCCTTCAAGAGTTAAAATCACTGAATTTATCAAGAAATCAATTGAGAGGAAGGATCCCGGAGAGGATAGGAGACATGAACGCACTTGAATCATTCGATTTATCAATAAACAACCTATCCGGGGAACTTCCCGTAAGCTTGTCTAGATTGAATTTCTTAAGTAGCTTCAATGTGTCCTGCAACAATTTGATAGGAAAAGTTCCACTTTGTACTCAGCTTCAGAGCTTCAGTGAGTCTAGCTTTTTGGGTAACCAGCTTTGTGGAGCTCCACTAAGTGATCTTTGTGTACCGAGTGAAGTACCCGCTCATACAACAAGAGACCAAAAAGAAGACAATGGATTAGAATGGGGGTTGATTATTAGCATTGTGCTTGGATTTGTTATTGGATTTTGGATCATTTTGGCTCCATTGATAATTAACACATCCTGGAGGACGGCATATTTCTGTCTCATGAGTAGATTGATCAAGGTATGATTTACGATGCATAAATATTGTCACACTATACTTTAAAATTTTAAAACTTTGTATTCAAGATGAGTATCCTATTAATATGAAGACCGTAGAACTACCTTATTAAAAATGAACAAAAGAACTTATCATTGTTTTACTGTATATTAACTCGTGTAATAGTGTATTAGAAGAGTTGTGAACGAGTTGGTTGTAAAGCACAAACTAATCGGATATTGCGTATGGTGGAAGTTGAAGTTAAGAAATATGGATTTGATGTATTTCTATGTTAACTAATCAGAAGGTAAATGTGTGGATCATGTCATAGTCATTTCGCTACAAATAAAAGTTGGGCACATAACCCGCAAACAACAAGCATAACATTTGAAGTCCAAAAATATGTTTACAATTGAATGTAAAAGAAGTAGCAAACACTTAATTTTCGTGCATCGAAACAGTTAGAGCATCTTTGAGTTTTTGATAGTGATAGAGGTTGATTTACAATTTGAAGATGCAATCGACTAATAAGAACAAACAAGGTTAAAAAAACCCCGGAAGTTGAGGCAAGGCGGGTCACATGATGATACGGATGTAGTAAATGGTGCACTTGCAAACTATGTAAGCTATGTCAAACTGATGTTGCAACATAATGATTTAAGTAAATTAATTAAATTTAAAACTGAAAAAAACTTAGTTAAATAAAAAAAGGGACTCTAGAATCAAACCTATGACAGTATGACATCTAAAATATGACCTCACAACTCAAATCATGAAATCTTCCTAGGTATAGAAAAAGACTTTTGACTATAAAGTCGAAAATAAAGATATAAAACAGACAAAAAAATAAGGAGAAAAAAAGGTTATAGGTCACATGAATAATATCTATAGCTTTCCAACTAGAAATAAAACATTATTTCTAGCTTAACAAAGACAACGTTTATTAATTCTGTCGAAAACAAATATAACCTTCGACTTTTGGGTTAAAAAGGAAATAGAAGTAAACTCACTCGAAAAAAATGTATACAACGGGAGTCAAACCAATAACCTTTTTGTCACACCCAACCAACGGCGGAATATGTTGGGATGCGAGTTTGATTGTTCAAAAGTCATGGGCTACTATTAAAGTTTAAATATTTAAACATCCATATTAAAATATATCCAAACAACCATTCAACATTCAAACGTAGAAATTAAATCCAACATTACATAAGCAAAGTTCAACATAACATAAATTGTTTTAAATCATTAAACTATGTCCTCTAAGCCTAGCTTATGTCTTCCCATCTTCAATTACCTGTCACATATGTAAAATAAAATTTGTCACCTATTTGCATAGTTGGTGAGCACTCGTACAAGTTGTAATATGTATATATAAATAAATAAATGGATGCAATACAAAGTCCAAATGGTAATAAGCCTAAGTCTATGTTTTTACAAGCATTCTAGAAGCATGCTAAACCTAAGAATTCATAACAAGTCATCACAAGTATTTGTCACTCAATCATATATGAGTAATCAAGTTCTTTCCAATGTTCTTTGTCCTTTACAATTGTAACACCCCAACCCGGCGAGATCTGACGTTTTTCTTTTTTATATATTTTGATTTTCTTTTTTTTTACTTCTTTCAAAGGGGAATGAAGACCTTCCTTAGAAGAGAAGTTGTCGCTCGATCGAAAGGATATAATACATACAAAACCTTTACTATTACAGATATCAAATCAAAAACATCATTCATTTAAAGCAATAAAAATTCAAAATAACGTTCAAAACAACTTAAATAATCCAACTCTTAAACATTAAGAATGTATTTTATTAAATTAATCAGTTTCAATTATCTCATCACACATTTCCATGATTTCCCTGGTTCCCTTGTATACCTGTTATATAAACAACAGAAAACACAAGAAAAGAAAAACGGCTGAGCAAAAAGTGGCTCAGTAACGGAAGAACAATAGTAGTAATTAGAGACAGATAAACACAAACGAATACAACATACATTTAACTGATCATGTAAACTGAACATAACATATGAACACAACATACTATGTCAATAAACAGTCGTGTATTTATACTTAAGCACCCTGAGCCAAACAGATAAAGTGAGAGATACCATCCATCAATCACAGAGATGGTGTGTGGGGCGTACACACATTATTCCATCCCCCAAAACATATAACAGAAATAGGATCGACCCATACGCCTCTCATATAAAGTGGCCAGTGTACTACCTGAGTACTTGATAGAGACGTCGTGACTATTTATTACACACTGTCACGATAAGTATCACATCACTGACGCCACAATGACGTGTCAGATAGCTCGGGTAACAGAGTACTTAAACTGAAGGATAGAATAACTATCTAACATATAACCGAACGCATTGATCAAGTCTGAAATCTTGTTTTATATGGGAACATGCAATAATGAGTACAAAACTAGAAGACCTATTGCATGATATAACAATCAGTAATCAGAACCAATATTCAAAACGGTTAAGAACATAAGAAACTGAGAAATAAACGGGTTGTAGCAATGGAAGCAAATTTAAGATGCTAGACCACCCAACTAGTAAAAGAAAACAAAATACTATGGTTTGAAGGAGACCGGATCCGTACCTTGGTTTAGCAATAGCAGTAAAATCCAGCAAATCTCAACGTCCTCACGTTGTATTAATACCTATAATTTAAGTGTTTGAAATTAATTTAGGCAACCTAATGTATATTGTGACGATTGCGTACGAGAAATCCGGCAAAAATGGCGTAAGCACATTTGATCGTGCTTGAAATCCACGAGGATTTAGCAACTTTGGTTAGTAGAGATTATAGTATGTGAAAAATGATGAACGTGGGCGAAAACCGTGCGCAAAACGGAGTTCGTATGCTCCCGGAATCGCGAAACGAAGTTGAAAACCAAAATTTATGATGTTGCTGACGTGGGGCGCTACGCCTGACGCGGGCTGCGAGGCCTAGGCGATGCGCGCGGGGTGATTAAAGTCGGCAGAATTCCTTTAAGTTGATCAGAACGCGTAATTTTCAACAAAACTCGTATTTTCTCGTTCCTTATCAACTTCCAGACGCAAAAGTAGCTCCCAAAACCTTCCAAGCTTCAAATCAAAGCCCTTTGAACATCCAGATCGTCTCAGGGATCGTATATACAAGTCCCGATCGTCGTTTTATCCGTAGAAACTCGTCAGAACAGGTAACGGTTCGTTTTAACCTTCTAGTTTGATTTTGATTGATTAGATCTTGATTTTGAACGTAATGAGATAGTTAGGATTGTTGATTATTGCCTAGATGATGGCTAGGATTGATTATAAACGAAGAACACGAAGTTCTAACGGTTAAATTCTTGTTTTGATCCGTTGTAATGCCCGATTTTCATGAAATCATAACTATGATTATAATGGTTTAAACCATTTGATTATGACAATGTAGGTGATTAGTTTGATTAATCTTTGAAATGCAAAGGTTAAATCTAAGTGATTCAAACTAATCACAATCATTAACATACTCATTGGAACGATTATCTGATGTTTATGATAACAGTCAGATTAGTATGTTAAACCTGGTTATTTCACCTATTCTAATGCTACATTGTGATATTTCATGATATTTGGGTAATCAATAATAAGGATTAATCACTCCTAAGCCATTAAATCATCTAGAAACTGTTTTAGCATTATAATCAACAACATTAACTATTTGGTTAATCAGAGATTATTCTGATTAATCTAGAGTGTCATCAACTTTGTGTTAGGAATCTAATGCAATGTAGGTTCCTACATTATCATACATTGTATGATATAACCTTAAATTAATTAATTATATAATTAATATCGAGTTGATGATTTACTAAGCAATGTCTTTGACATTGAACGTTCAGAAGGATCTAATCAGTAAACTAGAACATAAATAACTTATTAAATATAATTAAATGCAGAATCATCTCTTTGTTGTTAGATTTGAGAGATTTTGCTACCTTATATCATCAGGTGAGTTTCGTACAACCCCTTTTTATTTTTAATCTTTTATAAACATCGGGGTAACACTGCAAACTGTTGACTGAATATATGATATGATTCAATGATATCTGTGTGATTTCATTAGACTTTTGTGGGATTTCATGGGATTTTGCCTGTAGACTGACACTATCATAGACTTGAAAGTCCTCATTTTTGAACTGTATCTAGTGAACCCATGTGTGGCCGAACAGAAAACATTGATAGTACTATTGGTTGACACCCCATTCGCTGGGAGGATTGCATCTCCCCTTGTGTGAATGTTTGTTATCTGTTTCCTGAACTTCTTAATGGTATGATAGACATTAAGATAATGAGGCACTAAGATATGTACCGACGGGTAATATCTTGAGAACTGAACTAGACGTCCGAAAGGAACTAGATACGGGTCCCATGGTTATCCGGAACTGAACTTTTGAGAATGTACTTATCATATCATATTGTTTTAATTTGAACTGTCGATCTCACCAGCTTTGTGCTGACGTTTCAAACTCAAACCTTTTTGCAGGTAAACCATAGTAGCCGGTGAGGATGCACTTTTGGAACAGTTGCACTTTAATAATTAGTATTGTAATTAAATAAATGTAGCTTTAATGTGATTATTATTGCGACACCCTTGTAATGTATTTACTTTAAGTTAATCTGTGTGCTTATGATATTGGTTCAAGTAAGTCACCCCTCACCTCGGAGACATCACCACTATGCTTCCGCAACCGGTTCAGTGACGTCAGGCTGTACGTGAGGTGACGAGAGGTGGGGGTATGACAGGGTGGTATCAGAGCCACAGGTTATAGAGAATTAGGTTGACTTAGAGACCTAGACTATAACCATAGGCTCGTATAGTAACACAGAGAGCACCGAACATAACAATTGAACAAAACTTGTTTTGAACTAAGCCAGAATAATCAGGTGGTACAAACTACAGTTTTGACTGGCCAGCACAACTGTAATTTGCAACACGTGTGCATTCTAGTTTGATTTAATTCAAGCAAAACACTATCAATAGTAAAGACGAATAGCTGCTCTAAGATAGGAGAGAGCATCATATCATGTTCATATTAAATATTGTTATTTAATATTTATGTCATGATACTGATTAGAAATTTTTTTTATTGTACTAGTGATGGCTGATCAAGGAGAACAGCATGTTCATCAGCGAGTCCCACATGTGATGAGGGATGATACTCCGAGCTCTAGCTCAGCACCGGATTCAGATCCTTCAGAGGCATCGACTGCAGCCTCACGGGCGCCATCTGTAGTGCCACAGGCACAACCAGCATTACCACATTCACCATTAGAGCCTAGACCAGTTACACCACCACCAGCAGCACTTCCTATTATACCTAGTCCACCTCACTTACCTCCGGTTGATCCCGTTGCGGATCGGATGCAGAGTATATCACCTCCTAGGGTACCCGTTTGGGACGGGTTGCGACGTATGCGGGGCCAGGCCCGCAAGACCACAGGATTACCTCCCCGGAAGCAGTTGGCTTTCAGGGGTGAGTTTCACGCTGTACATGAGGTAGGAGAGTCCTCACAGCAGGCGGAGTTTAGGGCACAGCTTCGCCAGGTGACCTTAGATCTTCAGGGGACTCGACTAGAGTTACAGGAGTCTCGTGCTATTGGGGAAGATACACGTACCACTGTGTTCGAGATACTCTCATCTCATCTGTTGTTGATGGAACAGATGAATGCACTGGATGCTGGCTCGCAAGCTTGGCGGGCTATGATCGAGGAGAGGATGAGGAGAACCGTGATTCAGGGGATGATAGCTGCATTTTGGCAGCGAGTGATAGTGATGAGAGGAGTGATGTGGGAGTGCTAGGGGGTATGAGCTTAGAGGCTAGGTTATTATGTGTGGCTATAGGGTTGGTCATTATAGCCATGGTGTTGGACGGGTTATGGTATTTTCTGCGGTGAGGGCTGATCAGGGGACCGAGCAGTTATGATCTTGTTGTACATATGGTGTGATATAGAGTGATCAGTAGTTATGAGAGCGGGATATTTTGGTATAAATAGATCCCGAGTTTGTGAGATGTAGTGTATGATGTTGTTGGTTTAGAGTATTATGACTTTTGGTTGTATCGAAACTTGGTATGTATAAAACTATGGTACTGTAATATATGGGTGTTTGTGTATATCTGTTTGTACAATGAACTTTGTGTGTGAACTATAAACAATTCTGTGTGAGAACAATTAATATGAGAACATGTCAAACTAATATATATATTTCGCTGAAATACAGTACGGGAACAATACTGTATGCGAATATATTGAACTAATATATATATTTCGCTGAAATACAGTACGGGAACAATACTGTATGCGAATATATTGAACTAAAATATATATTTTGCTGGAATACAGTACGGAGCAATACTGTATGCAAATATATCTGTAACTTAAGTACAGTACGAGAGCCATACTGTACGAGAACATGTCTGAATTGTGAACGTATCTAATTGTGAATGTGTCTGTAACTTAAGTACAGTACGAGAGCCATACTGTACGAGAACATGTCTGAATTGTGAACGTATCTAATTGTGAATGTGTCTGTAACTTAAGTACAGTACGAGAGCCATACTGTACGAGAACATGTCTAAATTGAGAACGTGCCTGAATTGTGAATGTGTCTGGAACTAAAGTACAGTACGAGAGCCATACTATACGAGAACATATCTATAGTCTGTATGAGAACTTAATGTATGAACTGAGAACATATTAGAGAACTTGTCTGAGAACATGTCCTAGTCCTGTATGAACATATCTTTAAAAACATGTGTTGCAATGCAATGAGCTGGGTAAGACTCTAACATGTTTTTGAAATAACAGGACTAAGTATAACTACGAATAATTGTGTGATCTGTGTGTAATGTGAACATGTCTGGACCGAATTCATGTAGTTATACTGTATTCTTATAATCACCTTTTAATACAACTTTTCAGTGTAACTGAATGGGATTGTATTTATGTGATAGAACGGGTTATATCTTTAATGTTCTTGAACTGACCTGAGTTTTGTCTGCTTGTAAGCAGAATAATGGCTCCTAAACGAGGTCGACCAGCTAAGAGAGCTACTCAGAACATTACAAACCCTGAACCGAATCAAATTCCATCTCTGAATGTTGACTCAAATCCGGATCCGCATGTTAATCCAGAAGCGAACGTAGTTCCACCTGGGAACTTGGAAACGCATACTACTCCACCAGTGAACCCTGGAGCAGGCATTGTTCCACCTGCTGGTACAAGCGGATCTGAAACAAATGAGGCTATGATAGCTCGCATTGTGCGTGAACAACTATCTGCTTGTGGTGTTCTGACACAACACCAACCACATATCACTGCAGGTTCTGGTGGGGAACACGATCATGTTGAACATAATGCTACTGGTGGTCACGTTGAAACTCATACCACTACCGGTACAACTACTATTGTTCCTGATCCACCTCGACAGGGATGTACTTACAAGTATTTTGCTTCCTGTAACCCTCCTACTTTTACTGGCAAAGAAGGAGCGGCTGGTCTAATAAGGTGGATTGAGGAAATGGAAACTAAACTCAAAATCAGTCAGTGTTTGGAGGAGCATAAGGTGTCTTATGCTGCCTGTTCTTTGAAAGATTCTGCTTTGACATGGTGGAATACCCAGGCCAAGACTTTGGGTTCAGCCACAGTTGACTCGATGGGCTGGAACGATTTCAAAACTCTGATTAGATCAGAGTACTGTCCCATCACTGAAATTCAAAAACTCCAGGAGGAATTCTGGAATCATTCTATGATTGGTGCTGATTGTCTGGCTTACACCGATCGTTTTCATGAACTTACTTGTTTGCTTCCCGACATGTTTCCTACGGAAGCCGCTTTAATCGAGAAGTACATTAAGGGTCTGATTCCTCAGATACGAGGAATGGTGACTGCTGCTGAACCTACAACCCTGAAACATACGATTCTTTTGACCACTAAGCTTACCAATGAGGCGGTAAGGAGTGGTACTCTGTCTTTGAAACCTCAGACGGTTCATAATCGTAGTGACGTCGGTACCTCAAATGTGTCAAAAGGTACCAAACGAAAGTGGTTTGGCAAAACCAAGGCGAAGGCTCCGGCTGAGATCACCCAGAGCAAGCCAACTGTGAAAAACTATGGTGCAAATGTTCCTGAGAGGAAAACTTATACTGGGCAGGCGCCCAAATGCAATAAGTGTCCACTACATCACACGGGACCATGTCCTGTTTGTCTGAACTGTAACCGAGTTGGACATTATGCTAAATATTGCAACTTTCCTGCTCAGACACCAAACCAAGCACCACGACAAACCACTCAAACCAACCGGTCGTGTTACAAATGTGGAAGTCCCGATCATCTTATAAGAAACTGTCCGAATAATAACACCAATCCGGGAACTGAAGCTAGGGGGAGAGCTTTTCAGATTGGTGCGACCGAGGCGAGACATGATGCAAATATTGTTACTGGTACGTTTCTTCTTAATAATCTATACGCATCAGTTTTGTTTGACACAGGAGCGGATAAGAGCTTTATCTCTCCTGAATTTGCATCATTACTTTCATTGCCTACGGTAGATCTAGAAACTCCTTATGTTATTGAACTTGCTAATGGCAAGTTGATCAAAACTAACAGTGTTATTCAAGGATGTTCCTTGAATCTAAATGATCATCTTTTCAAAATTGATTTACTTCCTATTGAGCTTGGGAGCTTTGATGTTGTTGTTGGTATGGACTGGCTTTCTAATAACCAAGCGGAAGTTGTCTGTCAAAATAAGGTGATCCGCATTCCATTACCTAACGGTAATACACTGATAGTTCAAGGAGAACGAGCTGGTAGAAAACTTGGTATCATATCTTGTATGCGAGCTCAGAAGTTCTTAAGGAAAGGTTGTTATGCTTTCCTAGCACATGTGACTGAGCACAATTCTTTATCTAAACAAATCACAGATATCCCAGTAGTCAAGGATTTTTCTGAAGTTTTTCCTGAGAACATATCAGGATTACCCCCAGTGAGACAAGTTGAATTTCGAATCGACTTGATTCCAGGTGCAGCACCTGTTGCTAAAGCCCCGTATCGGCTTGCACCATCCGAAATGCAAGAACTTTCAGGTCAATTGCAAGAACTGTTAGACAAAGGTTTTATCAGACCTAGTTTCTCACCCTGGGGAGCACCTATTCTTTTTGTGAAAAAGAAGGATGGTTCATTCAGGATGTGTATTGACTACAGGGAACTCAATAAACTGACAATCAAGAACCGTTATCCACTACCTCGTATCGATGATCTGTTTGATCAACTACAAGGTGCTACTTATTTTTCAAAAATTGATTTAAGATCTGGATATCATCAGTTACGTATTCATGATGATGACATTCCTAAAACTGCTTTCAGAACTCGATACGGACATTACGAATTTCTAGTAATGCCGTTTGGTTTAACAAATGCACCAGCAGTTTTCATGGATCTGATGAATCGAGTATGTAGACCTTATCTGGATAAATTTGTGATTGTGTTTATTGATGATATTCTTATTTATTCTCGAAATCAACAAGAACATGCTCAACACTTGAAATTAATTCTAGAACTTTTGGCACGTGAAAAATTATATGCCAAATTCTCCAAGTGTGAGTTTTGGTTACGAGAAGTTCAATTTCTTGGTCATGTAGTAAATCAAAACGGTATTCAAGTGGATCCCAGTAAGATTCAGGCGGTGAAACAATGGGAGACACCACGAACCCCGACTGAAATACGTCAATTCTTGGGGTTGGCAGGTTATTATCGTCGGTTTATCAAGAACTTTTCAAAGATAGCCTTGCCACTGACTACATTGACACAGAAAAATCAACCGTTTATATGGGGTTCTCAACAGGAGGAGGCGTTCCAACTGTTGAAATACAAACTCTGCAACGCACCTATCTTGGCACTACCGGAAGGTACTGATAACTTCACAGTGTATTGTGATGCTTCTCGTCAAGGTCTTGGGTGTGTTCTAATGCAGAACGATAAAGTGATTGCTTATGCTTCTCGGCAGTTGAAAGTACACGAGAAGAACTATACTACTCATGATCTAGAACTTGGTGCAGTGGTGTTTGCACTCAAGATTTGGAGACATTATCTGTACGGAACTAAGTGTATTATATACACTGATCACAAAAGTCTTCAACACATTCTAGATCAGAAAATGTTGAACATGCGACAGAGGCGATGGGTTGAACTTTTAAACGACTATGACTGTGAAATTCGTTATCACCCAGGTAAAGCGAATGTCGTAGCTGATGCCTTAAGTCGCAAGGAACGAGTCAAACCTTTACGTGTGAAAGCATTAGGTATGACTGTTCAAACTAGTCTAATTCCTCAAATTAAAGACGCTCAGCAACAAGCTTTACAAGCCATAAACTATTTTGCTGAGGGATTAAGGGGATTAGATAAGAAACTGGACACTAAGGGCGATGGACTGTTGTATTTTAAAGACCGAATGTGGGTTCCTCTATTCGGTAACTCTCGAACAGTTATCTTGGATGAGGCGCACAAATCCAGGTATTCTATTCATCCAGGTGCTGACAAAATGTATAAAAATCTTAAAGACTTTTATTGGTGGCCTGGAATGAAGAAACAAATAGCTGAATACGTGGATCGATGTTTAACATGTCTCAAAGTTAAGGCTGAACATCAACGTCCTTCTGGGTTATTACAACAACCTGAGATTCCTATGTGGAAGTGGGATCAGATCTCTATGGATTTCATCACTAAATTACCCAGAACATCACGTAATCATGACTCTATATGGGTTATCGTTGATCGCCTTACGAAATCTGCGCATTTCTTACCTATCCGAGAAGATTATTCTATGGATCGACTTGCTAAACTTTATGTTAATGAGATTGTATCTCGACATGGAGTACCGATCTCTATCATTTCTGACAGAGATAGTCGATTTATGTCACGATTTTGGCAAACTCTTCAGAATGCTCTGGGCACTCAAATCAATATGAGCACAGCTTATCATCCTCAAACAGACGGACAGACTGAACGAACAAATCAAACTCTTGAGGATATGCTTAGAAGTTGTGTGATTGATTTTGGAGGTAGCTGGGATATTCATCTTCCACTTGTGGAATTTTCATACAATAACAGCTACCATACTAGTATTCAATGCGCTCCATTCGAAGCACTTTATGGACGCAAATGTAGATCACCTATCTGTTGGTCAGAGGTAGGTGAAAGTCAAATCATAGGCCCAGAATTCATTCAGGAAACAACTGATAAGATCGCACTCATTCAGGAACGAATCAAAGCTGCTCGCGATCGTCAAAAGAGTTATGCTGATAATCGACGTAGACCACTCGAATTTCAAGTAGGTGATCGAGTAATGTTGAAAGTGTCACCTTGGAAAGGCATTTTCAGATTCGGAAAGAGAGGTAAACTTTCACCAAGATTTGTAGGACCATTCAAAATTCTTGAACGAATTGGGTCAGTAGCCTACAGACTTGAATTACCTCCTGAACTCGGTAACATTCACGATGTCTTTCATGTATCCAATCTGAAAAAGTGTTTAATTGATGAATCATTGATCGTACCTCTAGAAGAGATTCATATTGATGAAAAACTTCAGTTCAGTGAAGAACCAGTAGAGGTAATGGATCGAGAAATGAAAGTGTTGAAACGTAGTCGTATACCAATCGTTAAAGTACGATGGAACTCGCAACGTGGACCTGAGTATACGTGGGAACGAGAAGATCAAATGAAATCAAAGTACCCACATCTATTCACATAAACGACTGTTATAAAGTAAGTCTTCATTAAATTTCGGGACGAAATTTCTCTAACAGGAGGAGACTGTGACGATTGCGTACGAGAAATCCGGCAAAAATGATGTAAGCACATTTGATCGTGCTTGAAATCCACGAGGATTTAGCAACTTTGGTTAGTAGAGATTATAGTATGTGAAAAATGATGAACGTGGGCGAAAACCGTGCGCAAAACGGAGTTCGTATGCTCCCGGAATCGCGAAACGAAGTTGAAAACCAAAATTTATGCTGTTGCTGACGTGGGGCGCTACGCCTGACGCGGGCTGCGAGGCCTAGGCGATGCGCGCGGGGTGATTAAAGTCGGCAGAATTCCTTTAAGTTGATCAGAACGCGTAATTTTCAACAAAACTCGTATTTTCTCGTTCCTTATCAACTTCCAGACGCAAAAGTAGCTCCCAAAACCTTCCAAGCTTCAAATCAAAGCCCTTTGATCGTATATACAAGTCCCGATCGTCGTTTTATCCGTAGAAACTCGTCAGAACAGGTAACGGTTCGTTTTAACCTTCTAGTTTGATTTTGATTGATTAGATCTTGATTTTGAACGTAATGAGATAGTTAGGATTGTTGATTATTGCCTAGATGATGGCTAGGATTGATTATAAACGAAGAACACGAAGTTCTAACGGTTAAATTCTTGTTTTGATCCGTTGTAATGCCCGATTTTCATGAAATCATAACTATGATTATAATGGTTTAAACCATTTGATTATGACAATGTAGGTGATTAGTTTGATTAATCTTTGAAATGCAAAGGTTAAATCTAAGTGATTCAAACTAATCACAATCATTAACATACTCATTGGAACGATTATCTGATGTTTATGATAACAGTCAGATTAGTATGTTAAACCTGGTTATTTCACCTATTCTAATGCTACATTGTGATATTTCATGATATTTGGGTAATCAATAATAAGGATTAATCACTCCTAAGCCATTAAATCATCTAGAAACTGTTTTAGCATTATAATCAACAACATTAACTATTTGGTTAATCAGAGATTATTCTGATTAATCTAGAGTGTCATCAACTTTGTGTTAGGAATCTAATGCAATGTAGGTTCCTACATTATCATACATTGTATGATATAACCTTAAATTAATTAATTATATAATTAATATCGAGTTGATGATTTACTAAGCAATGTCTTTGACATTGAACGTTCAGAAGGATCTAATCAGTAAACTAGAACATAAATAACTTATTAAATATAATTAAATGCAGAATCATCTCTTTGTTGTTAGATTTGAGAGATTTTGCTACCTTATATCATCAGGTGAGTTTCGTACAACCCCTTTTTATTTTAATCTTTTATAAACATCGGGGTAACACTGCAAACTGTTGACTGAATATATGATATGATTCAATGATATCTGTGTGATTTCATTAGACTTTTGTGGGATTTCATGGGATTTTGCCTGTAGACTGACACTATCATAGACTTGAAAGTCCTCATTTTTGAACTGTATCTAGTGAACCCATGTGTGGCCGAACAGAAAACATTGATAGTACTATTGGTTGACACCCCATTCGCTGGGAGGATTGCATCTCCCCTTGTGTGAATGTTTGTTATCTGTTTCCTGAACTTCTTAATGGTATGATAGACATTAAGATAATGAGGCACTAAGATATGTACCGACGGGTAATATCTTGAGAACTGAACTAGACGTCCGAAAGGAACTAGATACGGGTCCCATGGTTATCCGGAACTGAACTTTTGAGAATGTACTTATCATATCATATTGTTTTAATTTGAACTGTCGATCTCACCAGCTTTGTGCTGACGTTTCAAACTCAAACCTTTTTGCAGGTAAACCATAGTAGCCGGTGAGGATGCACTTTTGGAACAGTTGCACTTTAATAATTAGTATTGTAATTAAATAAATGTAGCTTTAATGTGATTATTATTGCGACACCCTTGTAATGTATTTACTTTAAGTTAATCTGTGTGCTTATGATATTGGTTCAAGTAAGTCACCCCTCACCTCGGAGACATCACCACTATGCTTCCGCAACCGGTTCAGTGACGTCAGGCTGTACGTGAGGTGACGAGAGGTGGGGGTGTGACATATATTGTCAGATTCGTTTAGTTCATCACGTCACCTTTAACGTTCTTAACTACTCCTAACTTTAAAATTATAATATTTTAGATTAATTATTTGTTTAATTTTCTTTTTATTAGCTACACTAGATGAATTAATGGAATTAATTAATTGGAATGTCATGAATGATGTCCCATGTAGTTGCTTATTTGCAAATGATATTAAACGAATTATTTCAGTTGTTGACATGAAGAGACCATCTGATTGTTTGTCAAAACCATTTATTTATATTTGTAGGAGGTCAAGAATAGGAATTTATGAAGCATGTATATTGAGTATAGTCAATGTACTTTAAATTTAATAAGAGATGTATCCATTTTAGCTAGTTCTCCTTCTATTAATCTAATTATATACTTATATCTGAAACATCATAACTGTTGGTTTATGTGTTATGAAGCAATTACCACCCAACCAACCAAACAAACTGTTACAGCATATTTCTTTGGGTTAGAACATAAGATAGTGTTTTATTCGTATGAACCATGAGTCGAGAGTAAAATCTATAGGTCATCTATACGTATACACAACTGAATCACAAGGATTAAATTCTTACCTTATCGAGCGAGTACGCTAGTTTATAACTGGTGGTTTGGAACCTCCCCGAAATCGGACCAAAACTAGTTAGCAAAGATTACAACAGTGTTGTATTGTAACCCAACGAATAGAAGCTGCATAAAATTTATTTGTATTTAACGAAGGAGCATGATTTCTAAATAATGATGCCAAATTTTAGTTACCTATTTAATAAGCAAATCCCAGGCTACTAATCCCAAGCTTCTGTAGATCGCATGAGAAAATGGTGACTTAATGTCTCATTTGTTGGTGCAGCTATGGTTTATTACAAATGGCCAACAGATTGAACAATGGAGTAGCGTGGTGTTGGTGAATTAAATACACAGACGACAGATTGGGCGATTGTGTGCAAATCAAGGGTTTTTTTTTGTGAGAACTAAATAGAGTGCAAATCACCAACTCACCGTAGCGGTTTAGGAGTTCCCCTTCCGAATCCATCGTGAATTTTGTTAGGTTATCCCTAAGAATACGTATGCTGATCCAAGAAACTCTCATTAGGTTAAACTTGTTTCATCATGGGTTTTAATAACAGAGTTGGATCATGGGTTTTGTTTTTTGGGTCAAGGCTTTTACATGGGTTTCAATTAAGAAATGTTTTCTTGTTTGCATACTTTATTTATTTGTTGATTTATTCTTTTATTCATTATTCATTATTCTTTTATTTATTTATTTATTTATTTATATTTTTTTCTCTGGTATTATAACAATTGTCCTCATACATGTAATATAACATAACTTATAAATCAAGGTTTGCAAGACCTTAATTAAGTTAGTTAATTTACAAGTTTGCAAATGTACACATTTCACCTTTTTAGCGCAAAAACCAAAGTCTAAGCGAAGAAGGTATCTAACCATTCTTAGGTTGCTTTTGTGTATAATGAATATGCAAACAAGCATTCTAAGTCATCAAATGTTCTATCATCCAAGTAATTCACATAGCACTTAAAGCCAATATACCAAACTATGTATTTGCATCATGTTTTGACTCTAAGAATACATTGAGTTGAAATAAGACATATGTGACATTCTCAAAACTTATAAAAGTGAAAAAGGGAAGTATGAGAATAACTCACATGTCAAGCTTTGATCAAAGGAAGTTCTTGAGTAAGGATGAAGATTTGTGAAGTCACAATTCACCCTATATTGCAATATAAGTTTGTATAAGTTCTAAAGTATAGAGCACTTGAAAGTTTATGTCTTTTCTAATGGATCTTCATAAAGGCAAAAACCCTAATTTGGAATTCCTAAACCCCCATTTTATAATTTGATATATTATAAAAGAAAGGTTTTATAAATGTGATTTGTTTACACAAATATTAAGTGGACAATATTTTATTTGAATGTAGCAAATAAAATATTCCTATAAGTTCTTATAATTCAACTCCTTGAATTATATATTTGTTCACATGTTTTGACAACTTGTTAACAATATAGATAATATTTCTTTTAAAACAATCCATAAAATATTATTCAATATTATTATAATTTATTTCAGAATATTTAAATTAAAAATATCCAAAAAATGTATTTTCCTAAAAAAGTCTTTAAAATTTTACAACAAAGTTTATATAGAATTTTATTAAATAATTAGTTTATTTAATAAAATTAATTATATTAACATAAGATTATTTCAGAAAATATAAAAAAATATTCTGAATTTTTAAAATATTTGTATATCAAAACTTTACTTTTTAAAATTTATTTAAACAATTAAAATATAAATTTATAAAACTAAAGTCCAAAAATTCTTCAAACTTTTCCAGAATGTTTATAAACATGTTTTATGATTTTTGTAATTTTATTAGAATTTTTAAAAATGTTTTAATCTTCATTTTATATTTAAAACTATTTAAATACCATTTAAATAGCAAAATGATAAAAATAAATTCTCAAAATTCTAATATTTATACAGAATGTCTATAATGGTTATTTATAATTTCTTTAAATTTTTCAGAATTTTTAAAGTTGATTTGCTATTTTTAGTATATTTTAAACCACTTAAATACAATTTAAATAGTAAAATAATATAAATAAAATCTGAAAAATTCTGATTTTTGTACAGAACTAGTAACGTTACCCGCGCTCTGCGGCGGGCCGTTACAACTAAAACTCAGGCGTTATGAAACGATGATAACACCTAAAAACATACGAGGTTGTGATGAATCGATTATGCAGACAAAAACGAAGATAAAAACAAAGTTTGCGAGCCCGAGTTCAAAAACGGGAAGAAATGGAGAGTCGAAATAAGAAATGAGAAGGTCTTTATGATGCGACAGTTATGAAGCTAAATGAAACTCAGTATAAGTTGAATGCGCTCATGCATCATATTCAAATATTGTTGCCAGCAGAGAAAATGAGAAAATATGATTCAAGTTTGATGAAAGTAACCACGTGAAACAAAAAACATTGAGATTGTTATTTATTTGTTTGCTACATAATAACGTTTTTTTTATTCTAAAAATATGCTTTATTTAGATACATTTCAAAATTATATTTTTTGTTAGTTTGAGCTATTCAACATAGGCACTAAAATCAAAATAATATCATACTGAAAATTGGCATCAATTAAAGGAGAGGTAATTTTTGCCTTGAGTCTTTTAAGGTGAATTGGTCCAAGCTGCCATCCCACATCGAATAAATCAACAACAGCTTCTTTGTATAAAAGGGTTTTGTAGGGAATGCAAACTAAATATGTTGTTTTTGAGTTTCTTGAATTTTTTTTATAATTTTTGGGTATAATTGGAATAATGAAAAAAAAAATAACAAAACTTTGGGTCTAATGTCAAAAACAGATAAAGCCGGTTTTGAACCCGAGACTATTGTTTTCAAATTCTCCAGTCTAATCACTGAGCTGTCTCATTTTCAACAATCTGGTCCTTTTCAAAAATAAATAAAAACATGCAACTGAAATCCCCAAATCAACATAAACCCTCGAATTTTCCCTGATTAAATTCGTCCAATTCGTTGGAGTTTTGATCTTACAATCATAGGGCTTTTGTTCCTCATCTAAAAAATTTTGAAATGCATATAACACTTACTTGGATTGGTGTAGTATGGACCGAATTCGAGTAACCTATGCTTCGCAAGTGTTCTTGAGACGATTCCGAATGATCCAGTGATTTAGAGAAAAATTTATGAGTGTGATTTGGTTCGAAACGATGAAATGAATAAAAGCCCTATCATTTTAACGCCTAATTTGTTAGAAACATACTAGTTTGAATGTAGTGATTAATGTTTCGGTTTTGAGATTAAAAACTCAGATTAAACGTTGTTTTTGTTAGGTATCAACTAGTTAGAAATCGGAATTGGGTCATGGGGCATCGAAAAGCCGCTCGTTTGGGATCCGAATTAGGTCGATTTGGGTGTGGGATGGCTGCCGGAAGTTCGCCGGAGCTCCAGCAAGTCTCCACCGGAAAAAGGGCTGTTCAAAAGAGGGGGTATAGACTTTCCAATATTGACACTTTTAACCCTTGTCTTTTATATTTTGCAATTTCCTTATAATACTTTTTATAAAAAGGTTTTATTTATATAAATTTTAATTAATAAAACTCATGATTTTATAAAGTGAATTTATATAAAAATTCTAATAATATTTTGATAATTTTAAATCTTAACAAGATTTAATTATTTATTTGAAATTTATAAAGTACTAATATAATCTAGTTTAATAACAAGATTTAACATATTCTTTTGTTTATATATATCCATGTACACACACACACACACACATATATATATATATATATATATATATATGTGTGTGTGTGTATAAATCTAAGTATAATATTATCATTTTAATTAATACTCAAAGACTCTTGTTTATTATAATTCGACATGATTACATTTTTTTAGGAAACCCTAAATGTTACACTTTTCAAGTGAAAAAATCATCTCCGCTAAAACAACTTAACAAATTTTAATTATGATGAAAACATATCACATATATATAAGCCCCAAAATCTCCACACGTATAACATATGCTTTAAAACAACATCAAAGGTTAGGTCTCAGATTTTTCAAAATAAACAAGTGCATATTAACACTTTGATAACCAATTTACATCCAAGTTCCAAAAGATTTAATGTTAGCTAAACATTCAAGAAACCCCATTGACATCAAAACTATTCACAAAACCTTTATTTTTAATTAACAAAATAAAACCCCAATACACATTTCGATCCGAGTCGTTTCAAGCAATCCGATCACATGTGCCATAACCCTTTACGTTCACCTACAAAACATCACATGTAAATCACCATTAGTTCTTTAGAACTAAGTAACAACACCTATGTATACTTTTTGGTTAATAACGGAAGGTTATTATATCCTAAAACGCGATTAAACGACCAAAACGAACAATTTTGGACACCCCAGCGGTAGCTTACGGCCTGGCCGTAGGCTATGGCCATTTGATCAGAACCCTTCAACCGTAGCTTATGGTTTGGTCGTAGGCTACTGACATCTTAACAGAAACATCCAGCCATAGGTTATGCCCAGCTTATGCCCACTTGCATGCAGAAAATGCAATTTTTCGCGTTTTACACCCCCGTGACCACCCCGGATCGTTTCCACCCTTCCGTTACTCCCAAATACATCCCATAACACCTTATGGACATATATACAAAGTTTCAAACATAATTTGATGATATCATTACGTTTAACACCAAATGATTTGTTAAATAGGTCATTTTCTCCCAAACCCGTTAACACCTCCATTTTCACCCAAACTTATGGGGATTCCCTTTTCTACCAAGAATTCCCATTCGTACAACATTACTAACATATTCAACACATGAGAATCATGTTCATAGAACTTTAAGACACAAACAAAGTGTCAGAACATATAATTCACCAAGTAAAAGTAAAATTATTCACCATTTTCTTGAAACTTCCTTTTTCACCAAGGATTCTCAACGTAAGTAATCACACCACCTGTGATTTACCTAAACTCCATATATTCATCATGGGAAGATAACACCACTTGTGATTCAACCCGTTTTGCATTCACACACCTTGTGAATTATTTGACTGTTTTTAGTCAAACTTCATATAAGTAGTTCACACCACTTGTGAATCATTCTTATTTTTTCACACCACTTATAAACATAATAAATCACAACAACTAAGCAATTTAAACACATATTGCATGTTATTGTCAACACCAATTAATTAAACACCAATTAATTTCCCCTTCACACCTCTCGTGAATAATTCTTATTCCTCCACACCACTTGTAAACATACAAATTTTACAATAACTAAGCAAATGTAACACATATTGCTTATTATTGACAAACACCAATCATACAAACACCAATTCACCCAATTTGCATATTCACACCTCTTGTGAATTGTTTGACCAATTTCGGTCAAACTTCAATAAGAAGTTCACACCTCTTATGAATGATTCTTACTATGCCACATCACATGTAAGCATTCTACATTACAATCACTAAGAAAATATAACACCTGTTGCATGCTATTTCCAAAAAACAAATATATAAACACCAATTCAATGTATATTCCACATACATTTATATACATATATACATATCAAGTATAATAGGTGGGTGACTTACCTTGCCCCGATAAGTTGCGTTTGGTTCCACCAACAGATCCACTATCGCTTCCTATTATCACAACAAATAGGTTTAACACAAGTGTTGACTATTATAGTCAAAATACATCATTTGACTCATTTTCACCAATATTCTTAGGTTAAAGTCAAATGACTCACTAATCACAAAATTTTCACCTTTTTATGATCATAACAACTAATTAACCTCACCCATCCCTTTAAACACCTTGTTGGGTAAAAATCTAGTTGTTGACATTTAACTACCTATGATTATTGATCCATAACACTTCTATCAACCTCCATTTTGATTTCCTCTATGAGCAATTTCATCATGTACACAACAAACTACAACAACTTTGTGAAATCATCACATCTACAACTTTAAACACTAGCTTTAATCACCTAATTCATATACCCCATGAACCATACAAACCCCATATTTCATATTACATCAAAATGTAAGATAATGATCAAAATGTTGCTGCTAGATGATTACCACTATGAATAACAACATTTAACACCCTCCAAACACCCAAATTTCGTATTTCACCATACCCTATAATGAGACCCACAAAAATTTGCATTAAACATACAAAATGACTTATCTAGATGTTGTATGATGCAAGAGGAACCTCAATCTTGATTTCATGAAAGATTAGACCAATATTAAGCAACAACTTGGTCAAATTTTCTGGAAATTGGATTTCTCCTTCTCCTTTCCCCTTGGTCGACGTTCACAACCAAAACACACACACATAATGTGTCATTTTTACCAAAGTCAAACCTATAACCCCTCATTTTACCACTTTGAGCTAATTACACCTTTAGTCCTTCTATTACTAGTTAAATCTAACTAGTTTATTTCTAACTTAGTTAAGTTAGTTAACACCCATCATTTAATGCCTTAATGGTAATTTACAAATATTTATTAAAACACCCACCAATTAATATTTAAGATAATTAAATCTTATAAAACACCCATTAATTAAAATATACATAATTATACACAAACTATGTTTGTTTGATAACATTTTCTCTCAAAATGGGTCGTTACAATATAACCTTACATAACCCTTGACTTTTTGGTTAAAAAAACAAAGAAAATCATCCTAAAAAAACTGGATGCAACATGAGTCAAAATAATCATCAGACATGAGACACTCTAACTAATTTTGCTAACTCAGCATAGGTTAATTACGATGAAAACATATGTTAAAGCCTAAATTGTAATTTATGTAACTTATAACTTAAAATTATAACATATTATATATTCTTAAGGGTAAATTTTAATTTTGTTCCTTTATGTTTACATAAAATTTTAGATATGGTCCTTTATGTTTAAAAATTTTAAAAGCAGTCCTTTAACTTTCCAAACGTTGCAAAGTTGGTCCTTTCTTCCTTAACTTTGTTAAGTGTTAAGATAACAGTACCAAAATTTCCAAAGACAATGAACCATCTTTGAAAATTTATGTGAATATAAAGGACTAAAATGAGAATTTATTCTGTTAATATTTAACAAAATTAACGTAGAAAGGATCGAGTTTGTAACATTTGGAAACTTAAGGGATTGCTTTTGAAATTTCTAAACATAAAAGAACATCTCTAAAATTTATGTAAACATAAAAAACCAAAAATGAAATTTACGCTATTCTTAAATTTATTATTAGTCAAAGTATTCAAGTGTACTATAGTCATATAGTTATTTTGAGATATTGTAAGAAATTTACGCTATTCTTAAATTTATTATTAGTCAAAGTATTCAAGTGTACTATAGTCATATAGTTATTTTGAGATATTGTAAGAAATTTACGCTATTCTTAAATTTATTATTAGTCAAAGTATTCAAGTGTACTATAGTCATATAGTTATTTTGAAATATTGTAATGAAAAAAGAAAAACAAAAACAAATATAAAAATATACATAATTAGTTTATGAATCTTTCCGATATAATATGTTCAATAATTAGGATAACCAAATAAAAAAATCATTTTTTGTACTTATATACATATGTGAATACACAAAAAATAAAAAGTAACTAAATTTTTGAAAAATAAAAACATTGGTTCAACTTGACTCGGTTTGTAAACGAGTCGAGCCCAAGCCCAACTATGTTTACAACTATATTCATTTCATTAATCAAACAAACATGAACAAATGTTTTATTTATTTATTTTCGTTTGTGAACGATCATTCACTCATATTTCTTTATCTTTATTTACTTATAATCAGTTAAGTTTGTTCGGGTTGAAGCCCGACCGAACATTGTCTTGAACCACAGCTACTGATAGCAAGTTTTAAAAAATAATCAAGTTTGTTGGTATTCAAGTACTTTAATGGTTAATTACCTTAAAAACATGTTTAAAAAATCAACTATAAAGTTATTGGGCTCGCAAATTTTGATTTAATTAAAGTTGCATATATTAAGTGTCATTGTATTGCCAAGTGTATCATGAAATGAGAGTTATATGATATAAATAAACATGAGATCATAACAAAACATGTGACTTGTTAGCCCCCACAAATACATCCAAACTTGCTAATTGTAACCAAGCATCATACAAAGTAATAAAGTTTATTCATCTAGTTTCTCTAAACTTAGGTGTTGGTTGGCCAAACTATATCCTAGATGAGAGTTGGAAACCCTGAATAGTACTATCGAATAAGTGTTCATCAACTCGTCTCATGAGTTAATTGTGGTAATTATACTACGGCCTTACAAGTAATAAATGAGTCAAATATTGAGACTCTTTATGAGTATTAACATATCTAATAATGAATTCGAAACATACACCACAAGGCATATTATTTTGCAAAAAAAAATATTAATTGAGTAGAATGTTTTATACTCCAAATTAAAATAAAAAATATTAAATGAGACTGCGAAACTCACATTATAGTGGACTAGTTAGTTTTCTTGTTCACAACAACAACACGTACCCAGTGTAATCCCACTTTGTGGGGTCTGGGGGGAGAGATGAAAACAAACCTTACCCCTACCCCAATGAGGTAGAGAGGCTGCGTCGTGAGAGTCCCCCGGCTAAAAAAACAATTTATTATTATTATTATTATTATTATTATTATTATTATTATTATTATTATTATTATTATTATTATTATTTATTCTTTTGAACAAAAACGGCAGCAATTGACAATACCACGGACACATACAGTTATGTAAACAAATAACGTTATAAGCAGCAGTAGGCACAAAACGGTACATAACAATACAATTTAAAGATACAAAGCAGACTGATCATCGTAGGCAGGACCCACAAGATGGCATATAACGAAGTAGTAATGAAACAAAGCAACTAATGCAATGCAAATCCAAAGTGACCTACAGTAGACTCTACGTGAGCAAGCAGGAGCACACACATCCATCAAAGCAGTATGATGTACATATACCCTCTTAGGCTAACCTTGTACCTAAGCAATCTAGGGTTCTCTCGCTTTTATCCTGCATCTCCATGAAGTCCTATAATAGATCATGTCCTCTGAGAGGTGTAATTCTAACAAATCCTGGCGAATCTGTTCATCCCATGTCAACCTGGGTCGACCCCTGCATCTCTTCCCTACAACAGTGAGATTCTCTACTCTTCGTACCGGCGCCATCAAGTCCCTTCTCTTTACGTGACCGAATCATCTCAATCTTCCTTCTCTTACTTTGTCTGAGATGCGCGTTACTCCAATCTCTCCCTGATGACTTCGTTCCTTATTCGGTCAATCCTTGTGTGTCCACACATCCATCTTAGCATTCTCATCTCTGCAGTCTCCAACTTTCTAGCTTGAATCTTCTTGATTGGCCAGTAGTCACTTCCGTACAACATGGCAGGTCTCACTGCAACCCTATAGAATTTGCCTTTTAGTTTTTCTGGAAACCTCTTGTCGCATAGAATGGTTGTAGCCGCTCTCCACTTGTTCCAGCCTGCTTGGACACGGTGAGCCACATCACAGTCAATGTCTCCGTCGCTCTGGACGAACGATCCTAAATACTTAAACTTTGTTGCTTTTGGCACCTCCTGGTCTCCGATATTCACATGGTTCTCCTCCTCGATGTTCCCGCTGAAGTTACAGTGTAGATATACAGTCTTCGACATACTAATGCGTAAGCCTTTACTCTCTAAGGCCCTTCGCCACTCTTCTAGCCTTGCATTTAAGTCTTCTTCGGTCTCTGCTACCGGTACGATATCATCTGCAAAAAACATGCACCATGGAATGTCTTCCTGAATGGACTTCGACAACTCATCTAGGATAACTGCAAAAAGGAACGGGCTAAGTGCCGAACCTTGGTGTAGTCCTACCTTCACCGGGAATGAATATGTCTCTCCCACTGGTGCTCTAACACTAGTTTTGGCGCCCGCATACGTGTCTCTTATCAACTCTATATATCTCCAAGGGATACTTCTTCTCTCCAGGCTATCCCAAATCACCTGACGTGGCACACTATCATATGCCTTCTCGAGATCAATGAACACCATGTGTAAATCTCGCTTCTTCTCCCTATACTCCATCAGCCTCCTCAGAATGTGTATCGCCTCTGTGGTCGACCTCCCTGGCATAAACCCAAATTGGTTCTCAGTTACTTGTGTTTCTCTCCTCAATCTTATCTCAATCACTATTTCCCAAAGTTTCATAGTGTGACTCAGTAGTTTAATTCCCCTATAATTTGCGCAACACTGTGTGTCTCCCTTTTTCTTATAAAGGGGAACTAAAACAATACTTCTCCACATATCCGGCATCCTGCCTGTTTTGATTATGGTGTTGAACAAAGTCATCAACCAGCTAACTCCTTCATCTTGCAAGCATATCCATACTTCAATAGGAATGTTGTCCGGTCCCACCGCCTTCGCCTTTCCCATCTTCCTAAGCGCTCTTTACACCTCTTCGTTGGTGACGCGTCTGCAGTAGCAGTTGTTCCTTTGTGTCTCTCTGTTAGTGAGATACTCGCTACCTTCTTCATTGTCCCTGTTGTTGAATAACTCGTTAAAGTATCTTTGCCACCTCTCTTTAATGTCCTTCTCCTTTACTAGTACTCGTCCATCCTCTCCTTTAATGAATTTCACCACTCCTATATCTTGTCTCTTCCTCTCTCTGGCCTTCGCAATCTTAAACATGTCGTGCTCTCCTTCTTTAGTTTCAAGGCGTTTATATATCTCTTTGTACGCTTTGTCTTTAGCCTCTGCTACTGTCTTCTTTGCCTCCCGTTTCGCTTCTTTGTAGCTATTATTCGATCTCTCTCTTTCTGCTTCCTTTGTGCACTTAACCAACTCCCTAAACCTCTCTTGCTTTGTTCGGACCTTGTACCGCACCTCGTCGTTCCACCACCACGATTCTCTCTTCCCACTTATTTTTCCTGTTGTCATCCCCAATATCTCCTGTGCTACTCTTGTCACATTGCCTGACATCGCTTCCCACATGCTATTCGTGCTCCATACAATCCGCTATCCTCGCATGCAAGAACCCTATCTCTGAACTGTGTTATCTTTTATCCTCTTAGACAACTCCATTTAATCCTAGGTTTATGCATTTTCTCCTCCACCAGCTTCTTGCGCATTGCTATCTGTCACCAACAGTCGGTGTTGAGACACCACTGTCTCCCCTGGTACAACCTTGCAATCCAACCATCTGCTACGATCTCCTCTTCGCATTAACAGATAGTCAATCTGTGTGTCATGTCCTCCACTACTGAACGTGATCAAATGCGAATCCCTCTTTCTAAATAATGAGTTTATGATTCCTAAGTCATGAGCCAATGCAAAATCCAGGAGATTGCTGCCACTCTCGTTTCTGGTCCCGAAACCTCTGCCTCCATGTATCGACGGATAACCCTCATTCTCTTTTCCGATGTGCCCATTGAAGTCTCCTCCTATGCATAGTTTCTCGTCTCCCGGGATGGTTCTTACGACCTCATCCAAACCATCCCAAAACTCTCTCTTTTTCGTTCTCTCCTAAGCCGGTGTGTGGTGCATAAGCACTTATGATTGCAATTGCTTCCTCCCCTAACACCATCCTCAGCAACATTATCCGATCATTACACCTTCTTACCTCCACCACGTTGTCTTGAAGTTCTCTGGTGATTAGAAAGCCCACTCCATTTTTAGCTCCGTCCGACCCTGAGTGCCATAGCCTGTATCCATTGTACTCTGCTCCTCTTTTCCCCTTCCACCTTGTCTCTTGAAGACATGCTACTTGTATTCTACGTCTTCTAAGTGCGTCCACTAACTCAAGTAGTTTTCCCGTAAGAGTTCCTATGTTCCATGACCCTATGCGCAAAATAGCCCCTCTCTTTCCCCTCCTATCAGCACCTCTCCTCACTGGACACGATCTCAAGGAAGCCTAATGTACTCTCCCGTCTATAACGTATAGTCAGTCACCCGACAATCCACAAGAAGGCAAAAGATACAGAATATACACAATACGATCAAGCACACAAACAATGGTCAACAACCAAATCACTATGCACAAATATACAACGGGGTGAATTAGTAAACCAAACACAGAGTAGTCAATGATGGACTAGCACCAACCTATACAAAAGATATACCATGAGATCAGACACATACAATGATCCACAAATCATATGACCCAAGTAGGCATAAATCGACAACCAGAAAGTAATACTGAACCAAGCACACCGTAGGCTAACACCAAGTAATAAATAAACCAAATAGATCCAAGAGCACAGTATGGTAAAGCACGCAAACAACAACCCACACAACACCGTATCAATTATGGAAAATGTACAACAGGCACAGATTTACAACAGCAAGGAGTAATATGTGATCAAGCACGCACAAATCAGTACTGGGCAAGCACCAAGCAGCAGTTAAAACCAAAGATAAACAAGATACTAGTATTAAGACTGTCCAATTTAGCAGAGATTACTACAAGATAATAGAACGATCTCATCGTAGAATTCCCAAGTTAGGGTGTTCCTTGTTTATGACACCAGCGCGTGCTTTCTTTCTGATGTACCTGCGAAAACAACACTAGCAGTGCTTGGCTCCGATCTATACTGCTGGTTCAGGTAGGGTTGGGAAGGGTTACCCGGTTTGGTTTGGGTAGGTTTCTGAAGTGTATTGAAATGGAAATCAAAAGCAATTTAAGAATTTAGACAGTAGAATAGATGATTCATTAAGAAGGAGATGGGAAAGTTACAGAAGATTGGATGAGAGAAGAGATCTAACAAACTTCTTAACAATCAACATGACCTCCTACCCTTACACAAGTGTGACTATAAGGAATAAAATAATTAATTAAATAACCCTGCACTATTTTGCTATGTTAATTTGTAGTCCTTCAACTTTGATGGTTTTGCTTTCTTCCTTGCTCCTCTTCCCAACTGTTATGTGTTTCCAAATTGTAGCTCGGTCTCTTGGTTCACAACATTACCTTCCCCTTTAAAATTCACCTTGTCCTCAAGGTGAAAGTTCGGAAAATACTGGTGTAGGGTAGATTGATCTTCCCAAGTAGCCTCCTTATCCGTCAAGCCTTCCCACTGAATTAAGCACTGTTGAATAGAGGAGGAGCCCTTCAGAATTGTGCGGTGGTCGAGGATGTGCATGGGTTGGAGTTTAAAGGTGGTGGAAGAATCCACCAACTGTAACGGGGTAATCTGTTGAGTTGGAATGCCCTTGCATTTGCGTAGCATCGACACATGGAACACATTATGAATCTTAGCTTCAGGTGGTAAGTGGAGCTTATACGCGACTGGCCCTATGCGTTCCAGGATTTGATATGGCCCAAAAAAACGACGACTGAGTTTGTAATGGCGTTGTAGACGTACCGATTGTTGGCGAAATGGCTGTAATTTAACAAACACCTAGTCACCGATATCGAACTGAACATCGCGTCGATTTGAATCAGCATATGTTTTCATGCGAGATTGGGCCCTTATTAAATTTTGTTTTAGAAGCTGTAACACTTCATCTCGGTCAAGGAGTTGCGAAGCGACCAGGGAGTTAGTAGTAGAACCTTTGATATAACGAGTCAAATTAGGAGGCTTTCGGCCATAAACAATTTCAAACGGAGTCATTTGGGCAGCCGTTTGGAAGGATGTGTTATACCAGTATTCAGCCCACGGTAGAAAATTGAACCAGTCAGTTGGCCTATCCATCACATAACACCGCAAATACATCTCCACGCATTTGTTGAGAACCTCGGTTTGGCCATCCGATTGTGGGTGGTAAGATGTGCTGAACGACAATGTGGTGCCCTGTAAACGGTGAATTTCCTTCCAAAAATCGGCCATAAAGCGTGGGTCGCGGTCTGAGACAATGTCAATTGGTACCCATGCAATCTGATGAATTCTTGAACAAACTTTGCAGCGACCGAGAGGCTAGTAAAGTTAGACGGTAGACCCACAAAATGAGCATATTTAGATAAACGATCCACAATAACTAGAACAACAGTATAGTTATGAGATTGGGGAAGGCCAGTGATAAAGTCCATCGCGATGTGTTCGAAAATTAAGGAAGGGATTGACAAAGGTTGTAAGAGGCCAGCAGGTAATAAGGAGGAAGATTTCACTTGTTGACAAACCTGACAGTGTGAAACAAATTCTTGCACATCGCGACGCATGGATTTCCAAAAGAAAGTGGAAGATAACCAGTGAAAAGTGCGAGTGATGCCCGAATGGCCCCCAACAGCTGATGCATGAAACTCCACTAAGAGTTGATGTTTGAGGTCTCGATCATCCGGTATAACCAATCGCCCCTGAAACAATAACAACCCATTGTGAACCTGGTAATCAGAATACTTGGAGGGGTCGTGTAAGACTGTTGTGAGTAGCTGCTGAAGGGTAACATCTTTTTGAAGGGCCGAGTGGAGAGTAGTAAGGAATGTCGCGTCTTGACTAGAAAAAGCCAACAACTTTGAGGAGTACACACGCGAGAGAGCATCAGCCGCGGTGTTGAGTTTGCCAGGCCGATACAGTATATCAAATTCATATCCCAATAATTTGCTCAGCCACTTTTGTTGATCCGGAGTTTGGATGACCTGGTCTTGCAAGTTTTTTAACGACTGTTGATCCGTAATTATCTGAAATCGGGCCCCCAACAAATATTGTCGCCACTTGGCAATTGCTTGCATTATGGCAAACATCTCGCGTTGATAAGTAGAAGCTTGCTGCATCCGTGGAGTCAACTTGAGGCTATAATAAGCGATTGGTTGTTTATCTTGGGAAAGGATGGCGCCAATACCTGTCCCAGAAGCATCTGTTTCAACCGTGAAGGGTTTGGAAAAATCAGGTAGACGCAGCACCGGAGTCGAACTTAGCAACCTTTTGAGAGTAGAGAAAGCCTCCTCATGAAGGGCTGTCCAAATGAAATTATCTTTTCGTAACAAATCCGACAAAGGGCCTGCAATGGTAGCATAATGATGAATGAACCGACGATAATACCCCGACAACCCCAAAAAACTTCGCACATCCTTAACCGTTTTAGGAGTTGGCCATTTAATGATGCTTTGGATTTTGTCTGGATCAACAGCAATACCTGTAGCAGAAATAACATGCCCCAAATAGCCCACGGTTGTTTGCCCAAAAAGACATTTTGTTAATTTAGCTACCAACTGGTTATCAAGGAGAATTTGAAAAACAGATTTAAGGTGGGTTAAATGATTGGTCCAAGTGGAACTATATATAAGAATATCATCAAAAAAACAAGGACGAATTTCCGTAAAAATGGCCTAAAAATATCATTCATCAACCGTTGGAAAGTAGAGGGAGCATTCGAGAGACCGAATGGCATGACTAGGAACTCATAATGGCCGTCATGCGTCCGAAAGGCTGTTTTAGCAATAGTGTTTTCCTGCAAACGAATTTGATGATAACCTGACAATAAATCAAGTTTAGAAAAATTACGGCACCGTGCAATTCATCGAATAATTCGTCAATTGTAGGAATGGGAAAACGATCGGGGACAGTGATGGCGTTCAAAGCGCGATAGTCAACACAAAAGCGCCAGGTGCCGTCTTTTTTTCGGACCAATAAAACAGGAGAAGAAAAGGGGCTGCAACTTGGGCGAATGATACCCTGATCCAACATGTCTTGAACCAATCGTTCCACCTCTTGCTTTTGAAAATGGGGGTAGCGATATGGGCGAACCACTATTGGGGTTGAATTAGGGAGTAAAGTAATGGTGTGGTCCTGTGAACGTTTTGGTGGTAGTCCTTGTGGTGGTTGAAAGACTTTGGAAAATTCCTCCAAAAGTTGGAGAATGTCTGGTGGGTAGATTGGTGAGGTGTCACAGGTTTGGGGTAAAATTGTTAAGTGAAAAAATTGATCAATAGCAGCACTATGAGCCAATTTTTTTAGCCCATGAAACTGAATTGGCTCAGCTTTAGGGATGGGGTCACCTTGCCAAACCACCCTAGTATCTTTTAATTGGAATTCAAACGTTGCCTTCGCATAATCAGTGATAACTGGACCCAAAGTCGATAACTAGGAAACCCCTAATACCATATCCCAACCTTGGAGAGGTAAAACAAAAAAATCCACCAAAACAGGGGACCCCTGAATAACCAATTCCACTTGTTTAGCGACCCCAGAACAAGGTAAACGTTCCCCACTACCAACCAACACTGAAAATGGGGAAATAGACTCAATTGCTAAGTCTAGAAATTTAGCAATGCGAGTTTGGACAAAGCAGTGGGTGCTGCCCTCGTCTAAAAGTACTTGGACCGTTTGACCTTTCACCGACCCTGTAAAACGAAGGGTAGAAGCCGAACACCCTCCTGCAAGTGCGTTATACAAAATTGTAGAATGGGATTTGACCTCTTCCAGTTGCAGTGTCTCTGCTAAAGCCGAATCAGACGGATCCAGACTTGGTGGTTCCGACAGTGGCTCGGGTCCGGGATCATCATCAAAGAAAAGCAATTGAGGAGCTGATCTACATTTATGACAGTGTACTTCTCATCACACCGAAAACACAAACCTAATGCTTTCTTTTGAGATAACTCTGTTGGAGAAAGTCGGCGAAACCCTACCGTGGTTGGAATTTTGGGTGTGGAGCCTGTATTGGAATTGACCGTAGTGGGTCCAATAGTGGAATTGGGCTGAGTTTTTGGAGTGGGTAACAAAGGCTTACCTGAGCCCAAATAGGATCGACCGCCTCCTCGTTCCATGGCAATACGGTTCTCATGTAATTGAGCCTTCTCCATAGCATCATCTAATGTGAGCGGATTGTGGATCAACACGGATTGCTTAATATCGGAACGAAGGCTAGAAATAAAACAAGAAATGAGGAACGCCGACGGAAGGACCACCGTAGTGCGATTGGAAATTTCTTCAAAGCGTTGGCGGTACTCCTCTACGGTTGATGTCTGTTGTAACTTAGCCAATAAACCCCCCGGTTGTTCTAAATGCTTCTCACGAAAGCCGACCAAGTCTGAAAGGGGGAATGTTTAGAAACCCAAACATACCAATCCGCCGCGGTGTCATCAAAGTAAAAAGAGGCAATAAACATCCGTTCATCACCCCGGAATACGATAGAATTCAAAATAGCCCTCCGCTTGAGCAACCCAACGTTCCGAATGAGATCTGGCGAAACGTGGTAAATTGATCGGAGCAGGTTTGTGGCGACCAAAGATGTTAGAATCAAACTTACCGGAGGAGCCCGAAGACTCGGTGTCGCCCAACTTATTTTTGGCTAATAAACCCACTTGCACACACAATTTGTTGACTGCTTGTTTAGTATCTTCCAAAGAAGAAGCGATCAAAACCATATCCGATTGGCGAGCCGCAGAAGCGAGTTGAGAAGACAACTCCCGATGGTTCTCCTGCAACGCCTTGATGTGATCATCCAAAATCTTAAAATGAGTACCATCAGCCATATTGCCAATGGCCAATGAAAGCACCAATGAAGTGTATTGAAATGGAAATCAAAAGCAATTTAAGAATTTAGACAGTAGAATAGAGGATTCATTAAGAAGGAGATGGGAAAGTTACAGAAGATTGGATGAGAGGAGATCTAACAAACTTCTTAACAATCAACATGACCTCCTACCCTTACACAAGTGTGACTATAAGGAATAAAATAATTAATTAAATAACCCTGCACTATTTTGCTATGTTAATTTGTAGTCCTTCAACTTTGATGGTTTTGCTTTCTTCCTTGCTCCTCTTCCCAACTGTTATGTGTTTCCAAATTGTAGCTCGGTCTCTTGGTTCACAACAGTTTCCCGGTTGCTGTGGTCGGTCAAGTAGGGTTGAGTAGGGTTTCCCGGTTTTGTGGTCGTGTGGTCGGCCGGAGGAACGCGAAGGCGCCTGTGGTGGGTTCGATGTTAGGGTTTTCGACCAGGTATAGGTATGGGTGTGGGTGTGGGTGTAGGTTCGATGCTGCTAGGGTTTTCGGCGGGGTAGGCAGACGAGTATTCCGTCGGGGTGGGTTGAGTTGAGGTGTGGTTTCCGACCGGCCGATCAAAGGGTTATGGGGTGGGGTAGGTGGTTCGAACTGCTTGTAGGGATGAGAGAAAGGGGAAGAAAGAAAGAAAGAGAGAGAGAGGAGGAAGGGGGAAGAAGAGTGATTATACTATACCTGGTGTGGTGGACGACTGGCAGGCGGAGGAGAGGGCGGTGGTCACTTCCGGCCGGCAGTAGTGGTAGTATAGGTGGTCACTTCCGGCCGGCAGTAGTGGTAGTATAAGTTGGCACCAAATACCATTAATCAAGAGAAGATACAAATAAAAGTAAATAGTTTCACCATATTATATAGTGATTAAGTCGGGTTAAAACTTTTACTCTCCTGACCTTGATTATAGTCTGTTGTAATTATTCAACCATGTGGATTTTGTTTAAAACACATAACATTTATGATACTTTTTAAGGTATGGTGTACGATGCATGTTAGTGTCGATTTTGCATTGTGAAACAACTTTTGTAAAAGAACAAGACCTTTAATCTTTACTTGAAATTGTTTCAAGTTATTATGTTATTTTATTAACCCTTCGACTTATCAAATATATTTATTTGACTAGGGGATTTCACAACTTTTTATTCACGTTTATGTTTTGGGTATTTTTTTAATTTATTGAGTGTCTTAAACCCATTGATTGATTAGGACAAGCTTAAACCACAAAACAAACGTATTTGTTGGCACACAAATTTGTGTTGCTTTTGAAGGTTGAATCCTCAATTAAATTGAGTGAGGTTATTGAGATTTGTTAGAAGATATATAAAACTAACTTGTTGACACAAGAATCAGGTTATTTAGAAGAAAGGTGAATGTGTTAAGATTTCTCAAAGTCAACCAAACAATTTGGCACAAAAATCACTTGATTTTGATAAAGAATTTGGTAATGTGTGTTGAAATGAAGTTGACAAAATTTTCTGATTAGCATGGTATTGGTGTTGAATGGTTAAATGTTGAACTAAATCATTAAGATGTTAATTTATTTCAAACCAATCACGTTAAATGCTTAACGGTTAAGAGGTAGCCTTTTAATGGTCTCATTAAGAGGCTATCAAATAGCCCTTAATTTGGCCTGTAAACGAACCGAACGAACACGAATGTAGGTGTATAGGCATGTTCGCCTACGTTTGTGTTCGTTCATTTAAATTTAACCGAACATGAACACATTAACGAACATGAGTTTTGTGTTCGTGTTCATTTACTAAGAAAATGAATATGTTCGTGCTCGTTTGTGTTTGTTCATTAATAAATTAAACGAACTGTTCATGAACATACATGAACATAAACGAACCAAAATAAACGAACAAATGTAAATAAACATTATTTAACACTATTGAACAATAATAAACGAACATAAAAACGAACATAAAAACAAACATAAACGCAGACAATTGAACAAGCATAAACGAACACAAACGACATATATCTTAAATTTAAATACATATTATTCGCAAATTAGATTACTAACCGAACATAAACTAACATTACATAGTTAACGAACATTAATGAACACAGAACATAATCGAACAATTAATGAACATAAATAAATAACACTAGGTGTTTTCATGTTTGTTCATTAAATAAACGAACACAAATTTTATGTGCGTGTTCGTTTATTTATTAAACAAACAAACATAAACGAACTTTTCGTTGAACAGTTCATGAACTGTTCGGTTCATTTACATGCCTACACTTATTCACTTTTATTCCCTCCTTTATATATTCATACTCGTACTACATTGAATTACTCTGTTTGTACCCTTCAATTCAATTGCTTCACCGGAAGTGATTCAAATCACGTCATCTCCCACTTGCTACGCTTTTTCCAATATCTCTTCATCCACATTTCTGTTGTGGTTGAATGCCATGTGGGATGCAATTTTATTATGAACAAATGCAGGATTAAATTTGAATTGTGGGTGAGTTTTCTTTTTTCTACTACCGAATTGTTATGTGAATCTATTATCTGCTTGTGATGTTTTGATTTCTCTTTTCGATTTGATATGTTTGGTCACTTTAATTTCAGAATTAAATGTTGAGGTTAGTTTTCATGCATTTGATTAAAAAGTGATTAGGGTTCTTATCAAAGCTTTTGATCTGTTAGAGATTTGCTACAAAGAGTCAAAAGAGCGTAATATATGGTTTCGATGTTGGTGGTATTTGTTATTGTTTACAGTTTAGCAAATCTTGTGGCAGATTTACCTTGATTTCATTCTACAGTTTTCATTTTTACTTTACTTTGATTAGTTTAGATTTGTGTTTTCTACAATCAAATTGATGAGGGAGACCTGGTAACCCGATTTAGAATGGGACCCTGGATGAAGATTATTTTAAAGATTTGAATTTGAATATTTATCCATTTATATTATCTTTTAAGTTTCTTTATGTTTAGTTTATTATTATCTTTAGGTGATAGGGTTTAGTATAAATACTTAGTTTTGTTTTGGTTTACCGTTAGTTTTTATTTGAGTTTTAATATAAGAACGTTGTTCTTGGAACCTTAGGGTTCCTATTAAAGTCTTTAATTATCTAATTGTTCTTAAGCCATGTGATTGTTTCCGAAACTGCATGACAAACGCTATTTCGCCATGGTGACTTTTCCTTATCAAATGCGAATTTAGATATATAATTGCATGAAGATGCTTTTTTGTTCTTTAAAAAAAACCAACAAATTTTTCTTTAATCATTATGCATGAGTTTTGTTCTTGAATAATGATCACCTGTACGTATTGATAACATTGTGAATTCCATACATAGTAGCTTTCTTTGGTGGTTATATTGATCAAAAACACAAATCTTTTTTTATTTAACTTTGTTAAATTTTATAAATTTTGTTGTCGAATGCTTTAAGTTTATATAAATTGTAATTTAAGGGGGGTTTCTTTTTTCAGATAATGATGATACTAGTAAATGATTGAATATTTTGCTCGAATATACTTTACCGAAATCTTTTGAACCTAGAAACAAGTGCTTAAGCCCATTATTTGTTTTACTTCACAAATCAAATCAAAGATAACTTTAACTTTAACTTACATGAATAATGGATATTTTTTTTTGATCAAAATGCTTAATTTTTATACATTGCTTACATGTAAATGGGTCATTGATAAGTAGCCATATTATGTGGAATTGTATTTGTTGGATTCATTATTTTTTGTAACAATTGAGTGGCTGTGATAGTGCAACTATATGTTTCAAATTGTTGAACATGGTTATTCGTGTGCAATGGAGAGATCATTCTTGTCTCATGGTCCTATGTATGTTTCAGCTTGCCATACATGCTTTCAATTTAAAAAGAGATTTTCGTAGTAATCCTCTTTTTTTCTTTTAAGACCGTGGGAAACCACTTAGGTGATAAATCCCCGGGTTCATCCAATACCCGACTAACCCGTTTATACCATTTTTTATTTTATTTTATTTTTGTGTTTTTATTAAAAATAAATTGATTGGGCAATTTATGCTCAAATTTAAACAAAGAACGAAATTAAAATCAAATTTAATAATTAAGATGTCATATTTTTATCTACACTTTTACTTTTTATTACAAAATTGTAATTTTAAACTATTAATATCCTCAAAATATATATATAAAAATTGGGTTATACGAGTTGTTTTCATGTCAACTAATGGATTGTATTGAGGATTTATTACAAGCATATTAGTTGGGTTTGTGGAGAGATTTTGGGTTGTAGTTGATCCTATATGGGTAGCAACTTACAAGCATATTTGCTGCAAGTTTTCTTGTTCATGAATAGCGAAAATGATTTGAATATTTGGAACTTGGAAGATGGAACCAATGCTTTCAGAACCGGACTGGACGTTGAACCGGACGTCTTACTGGTTACTGGTTCGACCGGTTGAACCGGATTCAAGAACCGGGCTACATAATAAATATATAAAAAAATTTAAAAAATTATGAACTCCAATATGTTATATGGGTGTGAGGGAGAAATAATAAAAGACTTGCAACCTTGGCTAAGTTTAGAAAGCTACAAAATAAAGCATCTCATGTTCCTTTTTCCTTTCTTGTTTCTCATCCCATATAGATTCACATTCCTTTCCTTTCCCTTCCTAATTCCTCATCTCACATTGGTGAGAGTACAAGAAAATCATACATCACTTAGCTATAAAAAGAAGAGTGAAGGGTACCACTTGTATGAAATAGCTACCATTTCAACCACTTGTTTGGTTTTAATGGTTTATTCTTTAGATTTTAGTTAAAAAAAAAAACTAAAACTGGTCCGACTAGTGGTTCAGTTCCTGGTCCGACCACTCACCCGGATATTTCACCCAAAAGAAACTTAACGATTGTATCTCAATGAATAAACTTTGATACGACCGTCTTTTTCCTTTGAAGATCATATCATTTGTGTTGCTCCAAATGCGCCAAATGGTTGTTAATATCACCGGATGCTTCACAGATCAAATCAAAGATATAACTTTGACTTTAACTTACAAGAATAATGGATATTTTTTTTGATCAAAATGCTTAATTTTTATATATTGCTTCCATGTAAATGTGTCATTGATAAGTAGCCATAATATGTGGAATTGTATTTGTTGGATTCATTATTTTTTGTAACAATTGAGTGGCTGAAAACAAAAGATGCAGCTACAAATGCCTCCCATAAGTGGCTCCAATAGTGCAACTATATGTTTCAAATTGTTGAACATGGTTATTCGTGTGCAATGCAGAGATCATTCTAGTATCATGGTCCTATGTATGTTTCAGCTTGCCATACATGCTTTCAATTTAAAAAGAGATTTTCGTAGTAATCCTCTTTTTTTCTTTTAAGACCGTGGGAAACCACTTACGTGATAAATCCCCAGGTTCATCCAATACCCGACTAACCCGTTTATACCATTTATTTTTTATTTTATTTTATTTTTGTGTTTTTGATAAAAATAACTTGATTGAGTATTTTATGCGTTTTTTAAACAAAGAAAGGAATTAAAATCAGATTTAATAATTAAAATGTCAAATTTTTATCTACACTTATTTTTTATTACAAAATAGTAATTTTAAACTACTAATATCCTCAAAATATATATAAAAATTGGGTTAAACGAGTTGTTTTCATGTCAACTAATGGATTGTATTGAGGACTTATTACAAGTATATTAGTTGGGTTTGTGGAGAGATTTTGGGTTGTAATTGATCCTAGATGAGTAGCAAGTTACAAGCATATTTGCTGCAAGTTTTCTTGATCATGAATAGCGAAAATGATTTGAATATTTGGAACTTTGAAGATGGAATCAATGTTTTCTGAACTAGACGTCTTACTGGTTACTGGTCGGACCGGATTCAAGAACCAGGCGACATAATAAATATATAAAAAAATTTAAAAAAAATTATGAACTCCAATATGTTATATGAGTGTGAGAGAAAAATTATAAAAGACTTGCAACCTTGGCTAAGTTTAGAAAGCTATGAAGTAAAGCATCTCATGTTTCTTTTTCCTTTCTTGTTTCTCATCCCATATAGGTTCACATTTTTTTCCTTTTCCTTTCTAATTCCTCATCCCACATTGGTGAGAATACAAGAAAAACATACATCACTTGGCTATAAAAAAAAAGAGTGAATGGTACCACACTACAAGAAAAGGTACCTAATGGGACAAAGGCTATAGCGGTGACTGGTTGTCGTTCCTATAGATTGAGCTATAGCGACGACATGTCGTCGCTATAGATCTATAGCGACGACATGTCGTCGCTATAGGTCACGATCGAAAAGGCGCGTTTGACCGAAAGTTTGGCGGTTCTGGGAAATCGCTATAGCGACTAAATGTCGTCGCTATAGCCGGAATATATTATTATTTTTTTTAATTTTTTTTAACAGATTCAAATAGGTTGAAAAATCAACCTATTTTTTTAATTTACCTATAGCGACGACATGTCGTCGCTATATGGGTGAACATGAATTGTTAGATATTTGTTGATTGAATTGGGAATTCTTGTTTTTGAATTAGGATTTGTTGCCATTTAGTATACATTTTGGGTAGTCATTTTACAGCAGTTATGCTGACGGATTTTTGTCAAATATTTAACATATGTTTGTCTTGTGTTTTTAATGTAGGAGAATATTAGTGATGAATTAAACAAAGCAAAATCCACATCCGGTGGTGATGACACACCGGTAGATGAAGTGGAAGTGATGCAGCGCTCATTGGGTGAGCGGCGTGGGCACGTAAGGGGCGTTGGAAGAAAAGTTAAAAGTATAACCCCAGACATGCCTCCACACATGTACCATCCTGCAGCAAACGAGCTGCAACAACAACTTGCTGATGCAAATGCTCGCTGGGCGGAGCAACAACGCATCAATGAAATGATGCAACAACAAATCAACAAGTTGATGTCAATGCAAGGAGGCCAAGGCTCTAGCTCCTTCTACTATCTCGGATTCTAACAAATCAAGAAAAAGATCAAGAGGAAGAGGAAGAAGAAGATGAAGATGAAGATGACGATGACGATGAAGATGAATAGATGAAGTTGTGGATTTTAAAACACTTATAACTTTGTTATGCTTGGTTGGTTGATAAACAAACTTAAACTTGTTATGGTTGGTTGGTTGATAACTTTGAAATTTGGATGTTTGATAAAGTCTTATTTGCAGCAGGTTAAAACTGTTATTGTTGATTAAACAGGTTTAAAACAGGAAATTCCAGAAAACAAAAAAAAATTGAATTTTTTTGTAGGGCTATAGCGACGACATGTCGTCGCTATAGATCAAAGTCTGACTTTTTGACTTTGATCTATAGCGACGACATGTCGTCGCTATAGCTCTATGTTTGACTTTTTTACCATGATCTATAGTGTAAAAACGGTTGCGGAATAGGACCTACCCGATTTGTGAAGATTAACCATTTCTGAACAGAGAAAAGTCTTGAAGATGGGTGAAGATGTTGAAGAACACAACCAAGAACAAATCTGAGATGTAATGTAATGACTAACAATGTAAAGAAATAAGATTCATTAGTCAACAAGATTACATTACCTACCCCTCACATGCTCTCAAACTCCATGGATAAAGAATCCATGGAGTTCATGGGGGAGAGCACTCAAGACTACATTGAAGCACACCCTCACACACTCTCTTGTCTGTGTTATTTCTCTACAAATGAGAATAATCTCTATTTATAGTGTCACATGACCTAAAACCCTAAATACAACAAATACAACAAAATGATAATAAATAATAAATATTAAATGAAGCTCTATCATTTGTTGTGTCTTCAGGTATTTTGGTCATCAGGTGTCTTCGTAAACTTGAGTTTTTAGTGGCTCGTGCGGTGACTCGTTGTCCCTAATCAACAAATACATAATACTTCTTGTTTACATTCCATCTATCCAAATTAACCGTCAGTCTTGACTTTTCTAGACCCAACATATAGCGACTATAGGTCGTCGCTATAGATAATTTCGAAAAAAAAATTTTTTTTTTTAAATAATTAACATAATAAAAATAAATCAAAAAAGAAAATGTGTCAGAGACCTATAGCGACGACATGTCGTCGCTATAGCCTAATCTATAGGGACGACATGTGTAGCGACGACTTTTCTGAGCTATTGCGACTAACCTATAGCGACGACTAAACAGCGACTACATGTCGTCGCTATAGGCTATAGCGACGACTTTTCTGGGCTATTGCGACGACTTTTGTCGTCGCTACAGGTGATTTTCCTTGTAGTGCCAGTTGTATGAAATGGCTACCATTTCAATCACTTGTTTGGTTTTAATGGTTTATTCTTTAGATTTTAGTTAAAAAAAACTAAAACCGGTCCTACTAGTGGCCTGGTTCCTGGTCTGACCACTCACCCGGATAGGCCAGCAGGTTCTCTTTCTAGCGGTTCATCTGCTTATTTTGGGCTGATTTTTTTCCCGGTCCTTATTTAGATCTGAAAGGCCTTAAGCCCTTAACTATAAAGGCCTGAATCTGGTCCAATAAGCATTGCCACTCGCCCGTCTCATATTGAAGCGACGATTTGAAGTCGATCAGCACAAGCTCATCATGATGACGTTATAAATATTACAATAAAAATAAATTAGTAAATAAGCTTTTGAAGAAAAGATCAGATTTGGTTCGATTAACCTGTTAGTTGTTCAAACTTCAAAGAGTCAAGTATTCCAAATTGCAATCAATGAAAACGGTCCACTAACTTGATCCAGTGTCAATCCACTACAAACAGGCTTTTAGCAGGCCCAAATTCACTCCTTGATTTAGCCTAAGATATTGATATATATGCCACTGAGAATTCTAAAGCCCAATTTCAATTACATGCAATATTTTGACAACTAAAGTCTAAACTGGATTAGGAGACGATGAGGAAACATCACCCCATAAATGTATGTTAAGAGAATTATCGGAGCTGTTTAACATATCATAGATTTAAAATCCTTGTCTCGTGTTTAAAAAACTGAAGAAAAAAGCTTAAATGGTTTTTCAATTGAAATGAAGAAAATATATTATTTTTCTTTTTAGTGAACGACAAAGTTATTCTCCTCATAATCATAAGCTAATCCAAGTGAATTACCTTTTTGTCGAGGATTAAACTCGTGACCACCACATCTATAAGTTAGAGCTTTACCAAATAGGCTAGTGACTAGTCACACATCAGCTAATGAATGGAAACAGTTAGATGGCTAGGCTTTTGTGAAAAACATTGTCATCAAGGAAAATCGAAGCCATGACCTTGGGCTCGGCTGTTTTAGGTTTAGTTCTCAAGAAAGACATATATAATGTACAATGTTTATTGAAAAAACTCAAAAAAATTAAAATAAAAAATATATTGTCTAAACTAGTGCAGGACAGTATTCATTTTTCAAAGATATGAATATTGGATAACTTATTACCACAGTATTAGGCATACCATTAATTGGTTCGCTAAAAATAGCAAATATTTTAATACTAACCTCCTCTTGGTTACCTGTCTCATATGTTTTGGGTTTCGGTTTTACTGTCAAGTTTAGGCATACCATAATTGGTTTGCTAAAAACAGCAAAAATCAAGCTATTGTTACTTCGTTTCTAATATAAGCAATATGAGTGCCTGGTATTCAACTTCTTATTTTATTATCTAGTTGTCACTTGTGGTTTGTTGTTGTTTTGGCTTTGGTTCATTTGTGCTTCTTTGATCAAAAGTCTCCTCATGGATGCATGGAGGTAGGGATGTTTAAAAAATCCAAAATCCGAAAATAATTGAAACCCGAATCATATCCGAACTCGAAACAAAACCGATTCAAATCGTAATTGGGGACTTACTACAAGCATATTGGCTGGGTTTGTGGTGGGATTTTGGGCGATAATTGGTCCTCTGGTGGGTAGCAAACTATAAAGTAGTATATATTATGAATTTCTGTATGGTATTTGGTGCAAGTTGTGTGATTCATAAATAACTAAAATGATTTGAATAATTACATCTTCCTTTAGATCCGAAAGGCTATAAGCCTATAACAATGAAGGCATGCGGTCTAACAAACATCGCCACCGGCCCGTCTCCTTTGCGAAGCACAGCCCATCTTTGAGCTCCTTTCATCTGACTAACATAATACAGTTTCAGACTTTCAGTAGCCGAATTTCAAGCCCAGATTAAGCTAGTGGTGCAGAAACCGGTTTTTATTGCCAAACCGGCTCAGGTTAAGAACCGGTCCGGTTTGGTCAATGATGGTCCTAAAGCGGTTTGGGGTGAAACCGATTCGATTTGGAAATCAGTTATAAAGCCAAAATCTGGAAATTAACTATGCCAAACCGGCGGTTCGGACCGATTTGGGAACCGGTTTAGTTGGAACCGGTTTGAGATCCAATAAATACTGGTTTGTAAACCCAAACTGGTTTTTTTTGTTCACCTCTAGATTAAGCGGCATGTTTTACATGAAGAAGATTTGGCTGTAGAAACGCACAAAACATGTTTTTTTTTACCGGTTCGGGTACAAACTAGTTCTGGTTTCGGTCAACAAAGTAAACAACCGGATCTTGTTAGGTTCGGGTTTTTGACTGGATTTTATTGGTTTTTGGCTTGTTCCAGTTCCGGATTTAGCTGTGTAAAGGTGGAACCGGTTATGGTAATTCCAGTTACGATTTCTCTGAGAAACCGAACTGTCTATACCCATCTATTCGAGTAGGACTGTATCTGGTTCGGGTTGTCGGTTTCGGTTCTGGGTTTGTTGCCCACCTCTAGCCTAGGCTATTAACAAATATGTATCAAGTATAATCTCACTTTGTAGAATCTGGGAGGAGAAATGAAGACATAATTTACCCGTACCCCAAATGTGGTAGAGAAACTGCTTCGTAAAAGACCTCCGGCTCAAAAAAAATTTCAAAAAAAATCTGCATTTTTTTTAAAATTTATATATATATATGTTTGTTTGTTTTTTTTAACAATATGACACAAAGAGGCAGGGAGGCAACAAAATAATATAACATAAACACACAAACTTATGTAAAATGAAGCATGCATAGGCATACGAAAGCAAGCAATACGCAAGCCAAGACGGTGCATAATGATACATAGCAGAGCACACTACATAACAGCTAACAGTGCACACCATGTAGGCAAGCCGATGACACACACCCAATATATCATCCCTTTATACGTATATCCTCCCAAACTAAAGTCCTATCTAATACTAATACCATTGTCCTCTCTCCTAACCAATTTAGGGTTCTCTCACTTTTATTCTACATCTCCATAAACCCTATCATTGATCATATCCTCATAGAGGTGCAATTATAACAAATTCTAGCGAATCCGTGCATCCCATGTCAATCTACGTTGGCCCCTGTACTTGTACCCCCCAAGTGAGGTTATGGAAAAATAAACCTTTCATCAAATAGGTTAGTTACACATTGACTAATAAAAATAGTTTGAAAACCAGGCCTTCATGATAAAAAAGTGAAAACAAAATTGTCAAGAGATGAATCGAACCTAAAACCTAGGAAAGGAACTGCGTTAGAATTCAACAGGATTCTTTACTTCATTGTTTGCCAATGGGGCTAGGCTACTTTGGTTTAATTGAAGGAAAACGCATATAGTATACAATGCATACAGGAAAAACTCCTAAAAAATAAACAAAAAAAAGACTTAAACTACCACCAATCACCCTATTCATAATTCATAATTCATAGATAGTAATATGAAAATATGATAACTCATTACCGCAGTATAACATTATAGTTTGCTAAAACCCTCAAACATTTTAGTACTAATTTCATCCTCGCTGCTAGGGGTGTTCAAAATATCCGAAACTCGAAAAAATTTGAAATTCGAATCGTATCCGAAACCCGAAAAAAACCTTATCCGAAATCTATTTCGGGTAGCCTTCCTGTTAGCCTCAGCCAACTTTCAAAGCTGATTGAATTACATTTTTTCGAAAATTTGTTGACGGGTGTTGTGACAGAAGCTCACTTTGCTAAACTGGTGAGCTTGAAATATCTATATGGAGAAGGCAACAACCTAACCCTAAAACTACAGGTATCGTATCCACAAGAAACATGTGGTCAGTGTTATATAATTTCGTTTAACTAATTAAATGCATTTAAGAAAATAAACTTGAATGTTGGATTTTGGTTTTATGTAAAACAAACTTAAGTAAACTAAAACATAAATTAAAGAGTTGTAACAATGTATAAAGAAGGTGATCTCTCCAGGTTTCAAGTTAGTAAAACAACTAGGTATATCTTGATTTGTTAATTGGAAATCACATAGACATGATTCATGCTTAGATTATTAAACAATTATGGTTTGGAATCAAGTCAATGACTTTGTTGACAACCGATAACTAGACCGATGTTGTTGACTCAGATAATTATTTGTTTCACAAGATGTAGGATTTCTAGAATACTTTAAAATCAAACCAATAACATTAAACGTGACAATAGATGAAAGCAAGCAATGAGTTTGAATTCAAAGTTGTAAAATAAACCAGAAGTCTTTTATCGTTTCATAATCAAGCAATATTGAACTTGTAAATCTATGAAAACAAATTCAATACCAATTTTTAATAAATGAAAAGAAAACCTAGTTATCAAACCTAACCATTCACCTGGAGATGATCACAAAAAAATTAGTCGGACATTCCAAAGGTTGAATCTCCAATTCCCTCTTTGGATTGAAGATTTGGGGCTTTAGAATGGTCCAAAATGCTCCAAAATCGCCCAAGAACTTGCCCCTAAGGTGTGATATGCGACTAGGGTTGATTTGGACTTAAATACTCCAAAAATCGCTAGATTCGGTGTTTTCCGGATGATCCCGGCGTAACTTACGCCCCCCTCAAGAGTAACTTACGCTCAAGCCCCCATCTTACGCCTCCTACCCTCTGTTTTACGCTTCAATTTACGGTGAAAAGGTACCCGGCGTAAGTTACGCCCCCTGGGCGTAAGTTACGGTCGAGCAGACGTCATTTAATTTTTAGCTTCGTCTCGTCGAGAAACTCAATTTTCATATATTATGGGATTCGTAACTCTTCTCCTATCCCAAGATATGTCTCTTCAAAGTTTCTGACTTTTACTTCATGTGTTTGCATGTTCGGATGTGCTCATTCTTGCTTTCCGTTGTCTAGTTTCCTTCTAAAATCATCATCTTGCTTCGTTTAACATACAAATACACAAGAACACACGGTAGCTTCTATTCGAATGAATAAGCATGTCAAAACACATAAGAGCATCCATTTAACCATTTGAATTACCGATCCAAACCCCCGTTATCAAGGTATCCCGGCGGGTTTCGGGTATCCCAGCGGGTTTAGCTAAATATATTCGTTGAGAATAACTTGCTTAAATCACGTAGGGTATTGGGTAACTAATAATAAATTTATTTTTTTATAACCAAAAACTATATGTTAAATGTGACTAGACAAACCATTAATATATCAAATAGAATAAAATTTCAAAATAGCAATTAAGAAAATGGTCCAAAAAAAATATCGCAGTTTTTACAAAAAACACAAAGATAAAAAAGAAACAAATTATATAAACAATTTCTAAAGTTCAAAAAGAATAAAAAAGAAACAAATTCTATCTACTTCAAATGTATATAAATGAGTATTTATAATCGGGTACACGGGACGGGTAAACGGGTATATGAACAAATCCCAAGCCCATCCCATACCCATGAAAATTTGAAAAATTAATGAAATACCAGTCCCATATGTAGCGGGTTTCGGTTAAACCCGTCGGGCGTAGGTTTTTTGCCATCCCTAGCTGTGAAGCACATGAAAACTTCACAGTTAAACGTACTCGAATTGCAACAATCCAGGGATGAGTGACCTCCCTGGAAAGTTGTCACCCAGCAACCGAAGGCAAATCCTAAAATGGTTGAACATGCTCCAGAGTACTGGAACAAGTGGTCGAGTTTGAGAGTCCTAATTATGGAAAATAACAATTTATCTGGTGAAATTCCAAGGACATTAGGTTCTTTGTTATACCTAAAATGGTTGAACATGCATGAAAACAATATATCTGGAAGATTACCCTCTTCCTTAATGAACTTGCATCGTTAATTATTCTTCAACTTGGCAAAAATGAACTTGTTGGGAACATTCCACCGTGGATTGGAACAAAACTCAATTTTTTAAGAATTCTCAACCTACGGTCCAACAATTTAGATGGAAATATTCCTTACAAACCCTGTTATCTTTCAAATATACAAATTCTAGATCCTGCAGAAAATAATCTGTCGGGAAATATTTCGAGATGCTTGAACAACTTTAGCATGCTTATAGGGATAACCAACTCAATTGTTGATTTTTACTTGGGTTTGAGACCGCTGACACCATCTATTACTGCTAGTGATACATTGGTAATGAAAGGATAAGAGTATACCTACAAATCAATTCTTAAACTAGTGACATCGATGGACCTTTCGAGCAACAACTTTTTCGGACCCATCCCATGTGTGCTTACGACCCTTCAAGAGTTGAAATAATTGAATTTATCAAGAAATCAATTGAGAGGAAGGATCCCAGAGAAGATAGGAGACATGAATGCACTTGAATCACTTGATTTATCAGTGAACAACTTATCCGGGGAACTTCCCTCAAGCTTGTCGAGATTGAATTTCTTGAGCAGCTTCAATGTGTCCTCCAACAATTTGACAGGAAGAGTTCCAATTAGTACTCAGCTCCAGAGCTTTAGTGAGTCTAGCTTTTTAGGTAACCAAATCTGTGGAGCTCCATTAAGCAATCTTTGTGTACCCATTGAAGTACCCGCTCATACACCAAAAGATGAAATAGAAGACGATGGATTAGAATGGGGGTTGATCTTTAACATTGTGCTTGGATTTGTTATTGAATTTTGGATCATTTTGGCTCCATTGATACCATGGGCGGCCCTAAGAATTGAGGTGCCCGGGACGGGCTGGGAAAAAAGGCCCCTAGCAAATACAAATATTAAAGCAGAAGTGTTAAAAAAATCGAAAACCGAACAGTATTTGTAACTAAAAAAACGAATTTTGAAGTTGGTTTTTTGTTCGGTTTCCAACCATATCCGGGTTCCAAATTTGGTTCCTAATGATATCCGAATTCTGAATTTCAGTTATCGGTTCCATTTTAGTTTGAATAAACCTAATTCAGATTTAAAATTATTATTTTATTAACACTATGTAAGATAAAATTCGATTTATTCGGTTTTTAACAGGTTTTTTGGTTGAATTCGGTTTGTAACCGGTTTATTTGGTTTTTAATCAGTTTATTCGATTCGTTTGGTATTAACCAAAACTGAACCGAACCACTTCCCGACTTTGGTTCGGTTTTCGAATACAATGAAAACCGGTTAAATCAAACCAATGAACACCACTGATTTAAATAACATAAAAATAATTTCCAATGTTTTATATAGAATTACTTTTTGTAACTATTAAACCGTGTTTTTATAAATAGTTCTTTTGCGTTATCTATAACTTGTTAGTTATCATTTAAATGAATCTCTGTATACACGTCTAGGTCAAAAAAATTGTGCCCCTAAAAACATGGGCCCGGGACGGGGGTCGGGTTTGCCCCTCCCCCAAGCCGCCCCAGATTGATAATTTGCACATCATGGAGAACTGCATATTTTCGTCTCATGAGTAAATTGATCAAGGTATGATTTATGATGCATTGATGCATAAGTATTGTCACACTATAATTAGTGATGCTGTAATAGATTTAATATTATAGTTTAAAATTTAAAAACTTTGTATTCAAGATGAGTATCCTATTAAATATGAACAGTAGAACTACCTTATTAAATGAATGGAATAACTCACCATTGTTTTACTATATATGATTGTGTAATAATGTATTAGAAAAGTTGTGAACGTGTTGGTTGTAACGTACAAACTAACCAAATGTAGCATACGATGGAAGTTGAAGTTAAGGAAGAATGGTTTGATGTATTTCTATGTTAACTAATCAAAAGGGTAAATGTGTGGGTCATCCCATAGTCATTCTGGCACAAAGACAACCTGGGCACATATTCTGCAAACAACAAGCATAACATTTGAAGTCCCAAAAGATGTTTGCAATTGAATGTGAAAAAAGTAGCAAACACTTAATTATTTTCGTGCATTGGAACAGTTAGAGCATCTTTGAGTTTTTGATAGTGATAGAGGTTTATTTACAATTTGAAGATGCAACAAACGAGGTTTTAAACCTCAACACACTATGGCGAGGCGGGTCACATGATGATTGACATGATTAAGCACTCAAGGAGAAACATAGGTCTTGTGGTTGTAAAAACGATTGCCACAAAACACAAACCCGAGTTTTTTTACCTCTCACGTTGAAACCTAATAATTTATGTAAATTAATTAAATAGAAAAAAGTAAACTAGTTAATTTTAATTATTTTAAAAATATATATATAATTATTGTTTTGAGTAAAAATTAACAGGTATACTTTTTAGCAAAGACGTATTAGTTAAGTGGGGTTTTATGCGTTATAATATGAAAAAACAGTTTATATGTTAGTTTCGAGAAAATTATTCCTAAGGATCCTTAGGAATATTGGAAAGATGAAAGAAAGTAAACGACAACACACACAAGATTTATACGAGGAAAAGCCTTAATCCATTAGGATTGCCGGCATAAAAACCTCGGGAGGTGACAATCGTCACTCTTTCTTGCTTATATTTAAATAACGATTAAGAAATACAAAGAAGATGACAACGATTGATCGATTCTATGTGTGATTGCAGAAAAATATTGTAGTTATCGAGAATGCCGTCTCCTACTATCGATCAATGCCTAAGTATTTATACAAATTACAACAACGGCTATTTTCTAGTTGTTCCTAATTTTCAGCAATTAATCCACTCACATCTTGAACTTCTTCAAGTGACTGTTGTCAACTCTACTCAGTCCACGATCATACGTACACTGAACTATTGCCAATAAATAATATTAATATTAAGTCTTCCTCGCGTGCGGCGCAAAGCAAAAATATGTGAATATGCAAATGCATTCAAAATATTCCCACAAATGCTCAAATATTCCTAATTCCGAAATATTTCAAGTGATTCCTAAAAAATTGATATTAACAACTATAGTGTATTTTTTATTAAATAGATTTTACCGTATTATTACCTCCTTTAAATTTACCCTCCTACTACATTTGTAATCTACTTATGGCAGCTATAAATTACTCTTATCTTTCAACTACTTATCTTCATTTGTGTTTATTTATGTATATTTTTTTGTTTGTTTACGCATCTTAATTGTTTGGTCATTTTATTAAAGGAAAGGACATAAATAAATATGAACATGCTTATTTCTTAACAAAAGAGCACGAAGAAGAAAACCCTAATCGTTTAAATGTTCATGTTCGGTTGCTTAATTGGCTAAACAAACGATTGTATATCTTTAAACAAACGAGTACACATGTATCTCCTTCATAAACAATGTATATCTTTAACCGACCAACCAAACCTTTTTAACGTTATTTTTACAAAAATTAAGAAAAAGAACATTAAAATTAATGCAATTTTACTTTTGCCTATGCCCAGCAAAATGGGCGTATTGGGTTGGTTTGGGTAACGGGTTAGAATGGGTTCAGGTCAAGATGAGTGCGGGTTAGAATGGATAATTTTTAGTCATTTTCTCATCAAATATGTTATTAATCATTCTTAGATGTTTGAATCCATTGCATTTACATAGTTTTTTAGTTATCCATCTTGACCCGTATTGTGTTTAAGTGCTACCCATCTGAACCTATTCAATATTATGTTGCTACACATTTCAACCCACTCATTATTATGTTGCTACCCATTTCAACCCACTATACTACAATTATTACCCAAACCAACCCATTTCCTTTGATTTGAGTAAAAATTGTCACATCTACTTTTGCCCTTAATGAACCGACAAATATATATATTATATGCACCACCACAAACGGGGCAGTTCCAATAAATCTATCTATTATACAACGAGTTATTTTCTAAATAAGTGTTAATGCAAAACTTATTTACCAAATTAGTATTATTGAAAAAATATATACCAAAATAGTGTTATTAGAAAAAAGTTGTTTATCTCACTCCTAATCTTATGGGCTTAATTCTAAATCATGAATTTCTAAATAAATAAAAAAAGTTTATATTGCTTATCTAATAATTAATAGGTCTGTTTTTTTTTTCTTTTTTATTTTTGCATTGAATGAAAATACCTTGCCCGTTTAGATTGTTTAAATTAATTAGTAAATTTCAATGTATTTAATTTTTATACGTTAAACAGATTAGTTATATATAATTATTATGAATAATTTAAATTATTCTTTTATTTTTATTATATTAAACTATTTTTATTATCAAATATATTAATCAGTTTATGATATTTGACTACTTTGTTTTGTTATTATTAAGTGTTGTATTAAATGATTGTTTTTATATTAAATATATATTTTTTATTTTTGTTATATTAAATTATTTTTTATTATCATATATATTAAAAAGTTCATTATATTTAACTATTTTGTTTTGTTATTATTAAGTAAGAGAGTTAATCACACAGACCCATATTCCCATTATCTTCTTTCTTTGTTAAATTAAATTTAAATAAAAAGATATTTAAATATATACTAAATATTAAAAAGTATATTGAACTAGATTTTGATATATTTAATTTGGTTTTTATCTGTTGAACAAATTAAATTAAAATAAATTATATGAACACATGTAGTATTATTTAAAAAACTTGTAATATTTTTTTATTAAAAGAACGTTTATATGTATTTCATTGATGTAATTTCTAAATTTAGCAATAATTTAAATGAAATATTTATCTATTAATACCTAACTTTAATGAAATATAACTGAGTGCTTACTTTTATATATTTTAATTATTGAAATTTTTAGTGAACCTCAAATCAAGTTAAGTTAGATGTAAACCACTCACGTATCTCTGGAAAGCTCAAAACAAGTCGAAACTAAACAAACTCAATTCAAAGTTTGAGCTTGAGCCAGGTACAAAACTAAGTTTATCTAAAAATGAGACACAAATCCAAGTTTTTTACCAAGCTCGAGAGCAAGCATATTATTTATGTAACTTTTTATTTGATATATTAGTTATACATTGACTTGATTTTAATTATTTTATATAAAATTATGAAGAAAACTAATGAACTATTTATATTTTACTTAAGACGGTTGATTTTACTTTAACTTGTTTAAGGAATTCGAGATACTTAATCTTCATTTAAACGTTTCTTTTTAATTTCTTCTAATTTAATTTGTTTAAGAAATAAAAGCCAAATTAAATACGTTAGGCCATGTATTTTTTATTACGTACAATAAAACACACACACACAAATATATATATACTAGGTTATTAACCTGTACGTGTATTACACGGATTGATCATAAAATATTTAACAGTTAGTAATAAAAACTTAAAAATTAGAAAACAATAATTTGGTTTAAAATGATTAACTTAAGTATAGGCAAGTATTTTATGTAATAGACCAATAACTAAAAACTCTAATAACTAAAGAATTAGTATCTGACATTCTAATTTGTAACAACTGAGATTTTTAAACTATGACGCTGAAAACTTAATGTAGTTTTTTCTGTCAAAAGTATATTATTCCCTATCATTTCTATAGCTTTTTTTTAAATCATTTTTAACATTATTTTTAAAAAAATCATTTGTTTATATAAATCATGTTGTTTAAAACTCAGTTTTATAGTTAATTTCATTTAAAAAAATTCATCTATTATGAAAACTTGTTTTGTAGAAAACTTTTAATTTATGAAATATAACGAGTTTAAATATTTTTTATTTATAAGAAAATTCTAATTTTTAGAAAAGGTACATATTTTATAAACTTTTTTAATGTGTTTTTAATAAAAATTAAATTTTAATTTATTTAAAACTATTTTTAATTCTTAATATGAAAAAGGTAAATAATATGATTATTATTATAATTATTTAATAGGAGAGATAATATAACTATTTATTAAGAAAGAGAATTAAATTAAATAATAATAACATGACATGTGACAATAGTATTTTAAAAACATAACAAGTGACAAAAATGATTTTTGTTTATTAGAATAGTAAGATAATATAAGATAGATATTTAAAGCAACCAAAAAAAAATATCACATAAACATTTAAAACAAAACAAGAATGGCTTATTAATTAATAGATAACTAATATCATTTTTTATTAGTTAGATATTCTTGATTTAAATTTAAGCCAATGAGATTAAGAGAGAGAGAATCAAATTTTCTTAAAACACTACTTTAGTAAATACTTTTTCAACAACACCAATTTTGTAAATAAGTTTTTCATTAACACATGTTTAAAAAAACTCCTAAGTATAAAACATATAAAAAAACTACTCTGTTTCTCTGCTTTGTACCCCTTCAGTTGCTTCACCGGAAGTGATTCCAATCGCATCATCCTCAAGCCGCTTTCTCCCACTTGGTACGCCATTTTCAGACTCTTCGTTCGCATTTCTGTTGCGGCTCTCACAACAAAAAACATAACGAATCTCATCTGTCTGTTTATTTTTCATATTGATTGACTGGTGAATGTTGCTATAACTTTTCAAACACCTTTTCTTCCCAATTATTGGTGAGTGTTCATGCTTCTTACCCATCGATTCAATTTTAAGATTTGTGGTTGAATTTTATGTGGGATGCAATTTTATCGATCTTATTACGCACAAATGCTGAATTAAATTTGAATTGTGGGCGAGTTTTCTTTTTTCTACTACCGAATTGTTTGTTAAGGTCTTATTATTATGTGAAATATATTATTTGCTTGTGAAATTTCATGTTGGTTTTGTAAAAAGAATTGATATTTTTTGGTTTCTTTTTTTGTATTTGATATGTTTAGGTCACTTATATTTCAGAAGTAAATGTTGACCCTAGTTTTCATGCATTTAATCCATAAGTGATTAGGGTTCTTATATCCAACGTAAGTTATTTGTTGCATTATCGAGTATAATAAATAGGTAAATTGTGGTTAATTTTTAAGTGGGTGTTAATAAATAGGTAAATTGTGATTATTCGTTTGTGCTTATCTACTAAAACCTATGTTGCTATATTGTGCATGCATGATGAGAGACAAGAACTTCTCCAATTCAAGCACGACCTCATTGATGAAGCAGATCGACTTGCCTCTTGAGTTGGTAAAAAGAGTGATGGTTGCAAGTGGGCTGGAATTCATTGTGATAACGTTACAGGTCATGTTCATAAGACTTATTATAATGCCCGTAAAAAAAAAATAAATAAATAAATAATAATAATAATAATAATAATAATAATAATAATAATAATAATAATAATAATAAAAATAAATAAAATAAAAAAAAAATTTCCTACTCACAATATGTTCATCATGTAAAAATGATGAAAATGAGGGAAAGCGGAATTGGCAAACAATGCTCACAGTGAAAGTTACGACAAACCGAGCTTTTGAAAGATATTCGCACAATGGCCACCATAATCATTACACTTTTAGGAGGTGTTCTATATGGTTGGAAAGATCTTGGAAAATCGTGAACGTGGGCGAAAACGGTGCCCAAAACGGAGTTCGTATGAAGCGGGAATCGCGAAAACAAGTTTCAAACGTATCGCTCGTGACTGGACACGTGTCCAGCAGCTATGACACGTGTCATAGCCCATTGCCACATGTCCTAAGGTGGTGCCACGTGTCCCAAGGAGGTGCCAAGTGTCCGGCGACGTGTCATGGTGCGGTTATCTCGATTTGCGTGCCATTTCCTATAAATAGACGTCAGAAGTTCATTTTTTACGTATCCCGCTCAAACACCGTACTTTTCTCTCAACCAAAACACTTTATTAAGCCTCTTTGAAGTTATCTTAAGTGAGAGGAAGCTCAAGACTTTCTCTGGAAGTGATCAGAACGTTTAAACGAAGTGTTGCTCGAATCGTCGAGTCATCGAGAATTGGGACTGCTTACTAATTATGTGATTTACTTGGTATATTTGCTAAAGCTAAGGTACGGATTCCGTTTATTTAACTCATAGTATATTTGTTTATTTTGTTCGTTATATTCATTTCATTAAGTTGAACCGTTTGGTTTCTCGCATCCTTTGATTCTGATTTGTTAAGCATGCGATATAATTATTAAATCGTATTCATTATCGCATGTTCCGTTATATCGACTTATGAAATCATTGCATTTGAACTTTGTTTAGATATTTGATTATCTATTAATTGTAAACTGTTTCAAATCTGATACCCGAGCAAAGCCTCCGGTAGGTGATTCTACCGGTGCGTCATTGGGGCATCAATGGCGTAGCACTTTCCGTGACGGTGTGACTGGTTCACGGCGTCTCCATATTTTGGTAGTTGAGGAGTGATATTTTGGGAGGCGTATGGACTAGTCCTAGGATAATTGTTTTGTTTTGGTGAGTGTTGGTGTGTGCCCACATACAGCTCACAATTTGGTACATTAGGCCGACGGGTCTGTGTACACCATTTGTTTTGTTTTGTGCTCAAATGGGTATCTCCTTACCATACGATTTAATTGATTGTGTATTCGTTCTGATTAGTTGAAATTGTTTATTTGTATGGTTAGTTCGTTCTGACATTCGTTATCCAATGTTTGTTATGATCATTTCAGTTGCTTCCGCTGACGTTATTTTCATAATTGTTGTTCCTTGCCACTTCTTTATTCATTTTCTTTTTCAGATTTCACCATCATTACTGTTGTTCTTCCGTTACTGAGCAAATTTTTGGCTCATCCGTATTTCTCTTTGTTGTTTTCTTTGTTTCTAAAACAGGTACTCATGGGATTCGAGGGTTGTGTGAAGAGAAGATAAAAGATTAGAAAGTTGATTCTAATAGTAAATGATCCAATTAGATATTTTGTATTTAATTAGTGTTAATTCACTAAATATGAAAATGCGCATTGTTCTGATTTATGTAATAGTGACACGTCAGCCCTCACCGGACTGGGGTGTTGCACTTATCTACCTGGAAAATGTCGTTTTGATGATTATAACACACTAAAAGAGTATGAAGAAGCCATAAGGCAGAGGTTAAAAGGAGATATAATGTTAGATATTTTAGTGTAATTAGGATTAATTTTATCGATCAATACGAATTATGAAATTCATTAAATAAGTTGGGTGTGGGGTGCACGTTTGTTTAATGTTTTATAATTCAAGGGGTTCTAAGGGGGCAACGCCCCCGGTTAGCGGGGTCCAAGGGGCGGCAACCCCTGGCGGGGTCCAAGGGGCGGCAACCCCTGGCGGGGTCCAAGGGGCGGTTAGCCTAAGTTGTTATGTTGAAAAATCAATAGAAAAATTGATTTTACGAATTTTTACATAAAATTCGTTTTACAACTTTAGTGGCAAAATTGTGAAAAATAAAAGTTCAAAAACTGCCAGGAGGCAGTTTCCAAACCTCTGTTGCAGAAATTGATCGACGAAATAAACAGACACTGGTTCGTTCTCGAATTATAACAAATTTTCATACTTGTTCTTGAATCAAAATTGAATTTTATCGATCAAACATTTGAGTGAACCGCAAATAGTTTGATCTGAAAGTGCAATCCACGACTTTCTTTATTTCATCCGGGTGTTCGTGTTCTGGAATTTCTCTACATATAAGTCCATCCATCCCTGAGTTGTAATGATTTTAGAGGAATCCAAATTCCTAGTTTTATGATTTCTCTTGGAAACTTAAGATATTTTAACCTCTCGCATTCCAGATTTGATTATTATAACACAATAAAAGAGAGTGAGATATCCTAAACTGGGGAATATGAGAGAATTGGATGTCCTTTATCTTGGAAATTTTTATGATGATGCTACTGATGAATATGAATCTACTAGCATTGTGAATACGAAGTGTATATCAAGTCTACATTTATTGCGTTACTTGGATATGAGTGGTGTAGACCTTACAAAAGCAACCGATTGGCTTTAGGTATGCCCGGCAAAATGGGCGGGTTGGGTTGGGTAGCGGGTTAGGATGGGTGCGGGTCAGGATGAGTTTTAAGCAAAATTAGTTTGGGTTTAAATGTGTTGTTTTTAAAAATATCAACTTATTTCAAGTTAAAATAAGTTGTAATGAAGCAAATAATTTATTTTAGTCATCATGATTTTCCACAATAAATATTACTAATCATTCTTACCCATTTGACTCAATTATACTCACATATATTTAAAGTTACTCATCTTGACCCGCATTGTGTTAAGGTGTTACACATCTCAATCCATTCATTGTTTACCCATTTCAACCCAAACTACACCAATTGTTTACCCATATCTACCCATTTATATTGCTATGGGTCAAGATTGTTAGGTCTAGCATCAGGTGATTAACACTCTCCACTCATTGGTCCAACTGCATTTTTCTAATAGTCGACTACCTAACATTCAACCTAATGTTGCTAGTCTTAATCTCACATTCCTTTCAGAGTTCCATGCCACCATGGATTTTCAGTATAACTAGTCTAGTTTAATTAGATTTAAGTTTGTGCGACTTGCATGGTCCTAGTCCTAGTAGTATCTATAGCTTCCATAATTTGACTTCTCTCAAGTTCCTTCACATTTCTGGTAATGAATTCATGCGTTCTTCATTAGTATTGAAAGGATTGTCTAGCATAGGGTAATCTGATTTCAAAACATACGAGTTCTTGTGTTGTTTCGAGTTTGGCTCATGATTCACGTCACAACTTGACGTCTCTTCTTAGTCTTGACCTTTCAAATAATCAATTCACAAGCAGAATACCTAAATCACTAGGTAGTCTCTGCTATCTAAGGCATATTGAAATGGGTGGTAACTATTTTCCAAATATTAGTTTAACAAGCCTTCTTGAAAGTTTTTTGGGTTGCGAATCACCGAGCACTGAATCATTATCCCTCGAGTCCTCACGACTGTCTAGTTATTTACCCGAACTTGGACAGCTGATAAACTTGGTGCACCTCCAACCAGGAAACAACCATATTGCAGGACCAATTCCAGATTCAATAGGAAGACTATCATTATTGAGATCACTAGACCTTGATGAGAATCTTATTTCTGGTTCAATTCCGTACTCGGTTGGAGGACTATTATCATTGGAGTTGTTAGATCTTTCAAATAACCAATTGATTGATACCCTTCCTGAAAGCCTCGGTCAACTTTCTAAGTTGAAAACTTTAGTTCTCTCTAACAATGTATTGACTAGTGTAGTGACAGATTCTCATTTTTCTAAACTGATGGGATTGAAACACCTAAATGGAAGAGGCAATAACTTAACTCTAAGACCACGATGTGCAAACTGGATCCCCTCTTTCCAATTGCAATCTATGTATTTGAGTTCTTGGGATTTAGGGCCACAATTTCCATTGTGGCTGCTAACACAGGAAGACTTGACACTTCTCGAGATAAGAAATACAAGGATTTCATCAACCATGCCTAAATCATTTTGGAAATCATTCCCCAATCTACAATATCTAGATATGTCTCAAAATCAAATGCAAGGAAGACTGTTTGATATCCCTGAAACACTACGTCTGGTTGAGTTGTGGGTGAGTTTTCTTTTTTCTGCTGCCGAATTGTTTGTTAAGGTCTTATTATTATGTGAAATCTATTATTTGCTTGTGAAATTTCATGTTGGTTTTGTAAATAGAATTGATATTTTTTGGTTTCTTTTTTTGTATTTGATATGTTTAGGTCACTTATATTTCAGAATTAAATGTTGAGACTAGTTTTCATGCATTTAATCCATAAGTGATTAGGGTTCTTATATCCAACATAGGTTATTTGTTGCATTTAATCAAGCACGAACTCATTGATGAAGCAGATCGACTTGCCTCTTGAGTTGGTAAAAAGAGCGATGGTTGCAAGTGGGCTGGAATTCATTGTGATAACGTTACAGGTCATGTTCATAAGACTTATCTACCTCGAAAATGTCGTTTTGATGATTATAACACACTAAAAGAGTATGAAGAAGCCATAAGGCAGAAGTTAAAAGGGGATACAAGTCCATCCATCCCTGAGTTGTAATGATTTTAGAGGAATCCAAATTCATAGCTTTATGATTTCTCTTGGAAACTTAAGATATTTTAACCTCTCGCATTCCAGATTTGATTATTAATAACACAATAAAAGAGAGTGAGACATCCTAAACTGGGGAATATGAGAGAATTGGATGTCCTTTATCTTGGAAGTTTTTATGATGATGCTACTGATGAATATGAATCTACTAGCATTGTGAATACGAAGTACAGATTAAAAGCGTCTAAAGACACCGGTAGAAAAGGGGTCTTAAGACACCCATTTAGACTCCGACAAAGCCGCTAACATGTGAGCCTGCATGTTTGCAAAAAGTACAGATTAAAAGCGTCTAAAGCGGCGCCTAAGGGCCTAAATTTGAGTGATTAATTTGGTTAAAAATTGGTCAACAATGACTAAATTGGTAATTTTTCCTTAATTAATTCTTGTGAATAAAAAAAAACTAAGAGAAAAATAAAGCAAAGAGAGAGATGAAAAACAAAAGTGAAACTGTGAAATAAAGAAGTATGAAAAAAAAGAAAGAAAGATTAATGACTAAAGAAAAATTGAATTAATTACAGAAGCATTAACAAAGGAGTCAAGAGACTATGTCTCATGCTTACGAAGAAAACCAGAAATATTTGCAAAATTAAAAAACATGTATAAATTTATTTTTTAATGATGTTTGGTGGCAGACGATCAGTAAGTGACAGTGGCATCCAGTTAAAAACCATATATCATACTTTTAAGACAAATGAACTAATATCTTTTATATCAATCATAATTTAGAATCAGAACAAATTTAGTTAAAAAATAAAACCATATAATATCTTTTGTACAAATTATTCAATGTGAAACATATGAATTTTGAATCCATGAAAGACTTTGACCAACCGTATGACATTGAATATTTTGTACAAATGATTCAATGTGAAACATATGAATTTTGAATTTATGAAAGACTTTGACCAACTGTATGACATTGAATATTTGTACAGAAAAATGGAAAATGGATGATCATTGCATAAATACCTGCAATTTTAACTCTTGCATATGCGGATCCTTTCCTAATATTGGTTCAGACCTATTTCTAAAGAGAGTTTGGGGCTTGAGATGAAGGAATTTGGGATAACTGCATATAGAAGTTTGTTCAAGATCCACGTTCCAGATCGCGTATCACCGGCGATCGGTACGATTTTGTACCGCGATCCGGTACGCACGATTGGATCGCGGTTCGTGGGCACTAGGGCGTTTCCTGTGACTATGGTCCCATCTATCTCCAGATAAATTGATATTCATCTGCTAACTAGCTATTTCCATGATGCTTCAGTTTTTTTTAAGAAAACTGAAAGACCACAAAAACTGAATCATCATGATATATATTTTTTAAAATTAAACTCAGCATCTCCTTGTGACTTAAGACAGGAGTGACTACATCTCTAACTCAAGCATGACCTCATTAATGAAGTAGACATATTAAACTATGATTATGTCAATCTCATTTCCAAGAATAATCTGCAAGCATGTGAAACATATGAAATTCGAATCCATATTAAGCTTTGACCAACTCAATGATGTTGATTAATTAGCTCAGAAATGCATGTATCATTATTCACTTCAATAAATTTATATATAAACTCCAATCACAAGTGCTGTAATTTAGTACATAATCAATCAAAATGAGGGTTGGTTTTACCTTTTCTTGTGCCACTTCTTGTTACTTTCACTTACTTCTGATTGTAGCCTTCTTTCATTTATGCTTATCTAATGATAACAAAGGAGGTGTACAATGTAAGGACGATGAGAGACAAGCACTTCTTGAGTTCAAGCAAGGCCTCATAGATAAAGCAGATCGACTTGCTTCATGGGTTGGTGAGAATAAAGACTGTTGCAATTGGACCGGGATTGTTTGTAACAACTTTACTGGTCGTGTTCACAAAATTCATCTTCGAGGCAACTGTAGAATGAATGATTACAACAAAATTGAAGAATATGAAGAATTCGTGAAGGAAAGATTAAGAGGGGATACAAGTCCCTCACTTCTGAATCTAAAGCAACTCAAGCATTTAGACTTGAGCTGCAACAACTTTGGTGAAATGGAAGTTCCTAGCTTTCTGGGTTCTCTTGCAAACTTGAGATATCTTAACCTCTCTCGTTCCATATTTGGTGGAACAATCCCTCCTCAGCTCGGGAATCTGACAGAATTACGTACCCTATGTCTTGGAAGTTTTTATGAAGATACTGAAGAATATGAATATTCTAGCATCACCAACATGCAGTGGTTGTCGGGTCTTCGTCGGTTGCATCACCTGGATTTGAGTGATATGGACCTTAGTCAAGCAACCAACTGGATTGAGGTGATCAACACACTTCCTTCTTTGGTTGAACTACATTTGTCCCGTAGTCAACTGATGCATGTAGATCCTTATGTTGATAATCTTAATGCCACATCTCTTTCCTTGCTTGATCTTTCTGGAAATGATTTTAGTAACAGTTATGTGCTACAATGGATTTTTAGTAAAACTAGTCTTGTTTCACTAGATTTAAGCAGGTGTGGTCTTCATGGCCCTTTTCCCAGTAGCACTGATAGCTTTAGAAACTTGACTTCACTCAAGTCACTTCACGTTCGCGGGAATGAATTCATGAGTTCTTCATTAGTACAAAAAGGGCTGTCTACAGCAGGTGGTAATCTCATTTCATTAGATATAAGTTCTTGTGGTATTTCAAGCTCGGTTCTTGGTGCCCTGCACAACTTGACTTCCATGCTTAGCCTTGAACTGTCATCTAATGTACTCAACAATACAATACCTGCATCATTGGGTAATATTTGCAATTTGAGACATATTGGTCTATATGGCAACTCTTTTCCTAATATCAGCTTAACGAGTCTTCTGGAAAGCTTTTTCAAGTGCAAATTACCAAGATTGGAGTCGTTATCCCTTGCGTCTTCAGGACTTTCAAGGCATCTTCCATATCAACTAGGACAACTAGCATATCTGGAAAATCTCCAACTTGAAAATAACCATATTTCTGGAATTATTCCCGAATCAATAGGAAGATTATCTCTCTTGAGGTCACTTTATCTTGCAAAGAATCTTATCTCGGGTCCAATTCCATATTCAATAGGAGGATTATCCTCACTTGAGGTTATAGATCTTTCAAATAACCGACTCAATGGTAGCTTTCCGGATAACCTCGGTCAACTGTCAAAGCTAATTTATTTAGATTATTTATACAACTTTTTGACCGCTATCATGACAGATGCTCATTTCGACAAACTAGCCAGATTGAAGTACTTAAATGGAGGAGGAAACTACATAGCCCTGAGACCACGCCTTGCCAGCTGGATTCCTTCTTTCCAGCTGCAGTTCTTGTATTTAAGTTTGTGGGATTTAGGACCTCAATTTCCATTATGGCTGCAGCTGCAAAGGGATTTAGTAGAATTGGATATGAGCAACACAAGGATTTCAGCAATGATTCCTGAGCCATTTTGGAGATCTTCACCCCATCTACAATATCTAAATATGTCACAAAATCAAATTCAGGGAAGCTTGTTTGATATCCCTGCATCGCTTCAAGTGCTTGACTTAAGTTCTAACAAACTTAGCGGCCAGTTACCTATACTCTCCAATAATAATTCACAAATAAAGATCGTGGATTTGTCAAATAATTCCTTTGGGGGATCATTGCATCATTTGGTGTGCTCATATAGTGAAAAAACTCTAGCAATTCTTAATTTGGCGAACAATAATCTCTCAGGAAACATTCCTGAGTGTTGGGATAAGTGGTCGAGTTTGGTGTCCCTAAACTTGGAGAACAATAACTTGTCTGGTGGGATTCCAAGAAGTTTAGGATCATTGTCTTCACTGCAATTATTAAATATCAACAACAACATGCTCTTTGGAGGATTACCTACATCTCTAAAGATTTTGAAGAACTTACTAGTCCTTCAACTTGCAAAAAACAAACTTTTTGGAGAAATTCCTTCATGGTTTGGAACACACCTCTGGAGTTTGAGAGTTCTTAACCTCCGATCAAACAACTTTGATGGGAATATTTCTCACACTCTTTGTTATCTTACTAGTGTTCAAATCTTGGATCTTGCACATAATAATCTATCAGGAAATGTTCCAAGATGCTTCTACAATTTCACTCTCCTCTCCGGGAAAGAAGCTGCCTCAACTGATAGATTCATCTTCTCATACACTATTCAGAGAAGCATCATTGGCAGTGTTTCATTGGTTATAAAGGGACGAGAGGACACATATAGCACTATTCTTGGACTTGTGATGATGTTAGACCTTTCAAGTAACAACTTTTCCGGGAGCATCCCAACTGAGCTAATGGCCCTCCAAGCATTACAATCCTTGAATTTGTCAAGAAATCAATTAACAGGGAGGATCCCTGTGAAGATTGGAGACCTGAAATCACTCTCATCATTTGATGTATCTCTTAATCCTCTAAATTTCTATCAAATTTGAATCATTAAACAAACTAACTAACCCAGTATATTCCCACTTTTCAGTAGAGTCCGGGGAAGAAGGACGAAGACAAACTTTACCCCTATCCTAGTTGGGATAAAGATGCTGCTTTGAAGAAGTCTCCGGCTCAAAGTTATCATTTGAAGCTAGTCATCTAACACTTTTAACGTTTTTTTCATAAAATGAGTAAAATAACGTGCATAGTGCAGTTTTACTTTTGCCTTGAGGCAACTGAATCCTTAAACAGTTAACGTTAACCAATTGCAGTGGATGGAAACGATTAGTGTCAAGCACACGTTCCAATTTCAGACTAAAATTCTTTGCCCAATCCAACATTGGATTGCATATTGTATTTTCCTGTAGTTCATAAAACGCCCCTGCTTATTCTTCAATCTATTCCTCGTATACTCTAAATCATAAATCAAGTAAACCAAAAAAAAATAGGAAACCCTAAACTTAACAATCACTGACTATAACAGAGTCACATTTCGCATTCACAGAAACAGAAATTAAAGCTTAGAGTTGTTGATTCACCTTCATTGATTTGTTCGTCGGCATCTACGAATGTTCCTTCATCTGGTGCTTCTCTGTCTTTGATTTGGTCTCATTTGGCGGTGTTTGGAATGCAAATTAAGGGCGGGAATCGAATGAAACTGAGAACCGATTTGGGTACCCGTTAAGAGCACAAGGAGTCGTCTAGGAACTCCCCACTTTTCCCCGTTGCCACATCAGCGCCACATCAGCTTTCCCCACTTTTCCCCATTTTGCACGGTGTCGTCCCACTTTTCCCCACTTTTCCCCATTTTCAAATCTTATTTTTAATTAATTATTTTAACAATAAATAATAATAATAATTAAATAGATTCATTAAAAATAAAATATAAAATTACATTAAAATTTAAAAAGATATTACATTAAATTAAAAAGATATTACATTAAATGAAAATACTAATTATTAGGGTTATTGGCGTGATATTGTTCCGATAAATGCTCCAAATGCTCGATAAGGTCGGCTCGAAGATTTTCGTGCGTTGTTCTTGATCGTAGCTGATAAAGAATGTCTTCTTCAGCCTGTTCATCGCTAGGAGGGTCCTCTATGTGTTCTGGTGATATTGCTGACCCATTCCATTTTAAAATCATATTGTGTAGAATGATACAAGCATACATAATTTTTCGTAAACTTCGTGGATGCATTTGCTTTGCGGGACGATGCAATATATTCCACCTTCCCTTCAAAACACCGAAAGCTCTTTCAACATCTTTTCGTGCAGCTTCTTGTGCTCTCTTGAATCGACGACGTTTTAAATCATTTTTGGGAGGATGCTGGAACGATTTCACTATAGTTGCCCAACTAGGATAAATCCCATCACCAAGATAATATCCAAGCTTGTATTCGACGCCGTTAACTATAAACGGGCACTTTGGAGCTGATCCATCAAGTATGTTGCTGAAAACATACGAACGATCAAGAACGTTGAGGTCATTGTTCGAGCCGGGAGGTCCAAAGAAAGCATGCCAAAACCAAGTGTCTTGTGATGCCACCGCTTCAAGCATCACCGTCGGAACCTTGTAATCACCCCGTGTGTATTGTCCGCGCCATTCAATCGGACAATTCTTCCAAACCCAATGCGTACAATCTATACTTCCCAACATCCCCGGGAATTTGTGTCTTTCAGAATGCGCTTGGTATAGCAACTGAACATCATTGTAAGTGGGTTTTCGAAGAAATTCTTTTGCATACAAAGAAATAACACCGTCACAAAAATGATCGAGGCTTTCACGCGACGTTCTTTCAGACATTTGTAAATACTCATCAAGAGCATCTGGAGCGTTACCGTATGCTAATTGTCGTATCGCGGACGTGCACTTTTGAAGTGCAGTAAAACTTTGATGACCTCTTGCATCAAACGATATTTGAAAGTATTGATAATTCATTTCAATATCGTCTACGATACGCAAAAATAAATCTCTAGGCATACGAAATCTTCTTTCAAATAATTCGTTGGTGAATGTTGGGTTGGTTTCGGTGTTAAAATAATGATCGACAAGCCTCTTGTGTGATTCGGCACGATCGTCCCGACATATATACCTTTTAAAAAAATTGTAACTTATATATTGTAAAACACATATAATAAAAAAAATATAAAAAAACAACTATACTAAATAAATTGTGTATACCTTCTCGAAGAGGATGCGGTGGATGCAGACTCGTTTAAACTCGTGGCGATGATGGTTGACAAAAACTCAAAGTTTCGTTTTTTGATATTGATCTCGTCTTCTTCTGAACTTGACGATTTACTTTCAAATGTGGGAAGCTCCAACGTAAATGGATCCATTGTTTTAAACTTTAAAAAATTTGAGTGAAGAATGAAAGATTGAAATGAAAAGTGTGAGTTGTGATTGTTTTGGAGTTGTTTAAATAGAATAAAAATTAGTTTTTTTTTTTTTTTAAATTCTCCAACGGTCAATCGACCGTTACCCCTTTCCCCCACATCGGTGCAAAACGGTGGAAGAATCCCGATTCACCCCACCCCACTTCCGGGGGGGTGGTGTTCCCGATCGGGGCCGATTTTTCCCGGCTCTCCCCTCCTCTCTCCCGGCTCCCACTCCGAGTCCCCTAACATATGAAACAAGCGAATGGGATTTATCTCTGGACTGGAATCCAGGTCAAATATTATTAAAAACTTTAATCTCACTGATTGCACATAACAAATTACTTTACAGTACAGTACAGTATATGTTAAAACTAGCTTATTTACCTGTGTGTTACATAGAATTGTATAAAAATAAGTATTATAAAACAATTAATAATAAAAAAATACACAAATAACAGATAATTTTAAAAATTTTAAAATAAATAAAATTATATTTTATAAATATTTGTATACTTCTTTAAACAATACAAATAAGATTTAAAATTTTGAAATTATTGGTTGAAAATGAAAAGTTTAAAATGATTATATTATCATTAATATTTAAAGAAAGTGAATATTATTTTTCTTTTAAATTTGAAAGTTTGAATTAATTGTATTAAATGGAATTAATTCATGAGTTTCTTAAATATGACATGTGGATTGTCTAGACAAACGCCACATGGCAAATGACATATGGATATGCTAGAATTACGCCACGTGGCATAGTGTTATTATTTTATTACATAGTATAGATATAGATGAGAAATTTACCCCCTCACATCTTTACTATTCCTTTATGTACATGTATTTAATGCATAGGTACAAGAGTATAACACCTTTGAGCATCCTTACTTTCAATCCTATAGCCCCCATCTGTTTTCTGTCAAGATCGACACCAAAGACCCACCGTCCTCCGACTATTGTACCTTCTCTACTCTTCAATCACTCACTAACACATCGTCTTCCGTCGCCGGTTCTCCGATTCCAGTGCTCGCTTGAGTTGATCCAACACGACGTCGAACTAAGTTGCGACGTCTCGCAACGCAGAACCGGTTTGTAGATCATTCGACAGCAAACCCAAACGATTAATTAATCTACCATTAATCTTGCTAAAATCCTATATAACGACTTAGGATTTCAATGCAAATTTATCTAATTTAATTGCTTATTCGTGTAAATCTCCTCGGTAAAATGTTTTTTTGTGGGTTAAAAGTTCCATCAACTCAACACACAACTTCGCAACCCCTCGACTTTCTAAAGTTTTTGATTTACTATTTTTGTTTCTTAATTGTTACATCTCTGAAGTCAGGGTTGACACTTTCACTCATCAAATTTAAAAAAAAAAGTAAATATCATTTTGACCATCAATGTTTCTAAAGTTTTGAACATACCCATTACGTGTCGGTTTAAATGGAGTTAATTCTCATTTCGATATGTAAACTTTTTTTGGAAACGACTCGGGTCAAATACAAACATTTTTGTGCTTATTTTATGTACGTTTTCAGTTGGTCTAAGTTTCAACGTGAATTTGTTCGGAAGTTAAGTAAAATATAATGCGTAAGGTGCTGCCGCAACGCACGGCGGACAACATCACTAGTTGAAAAAAAAAGATAAAAATTAAAAATATATAAATAAAAATCTTTATACCGAAAAGAAATATACTTGGGCTATTATTAAACATATTGCATTTTATATTCAAATACACTTTAGCTTTTCTTAGTTTCATTTATTATAAATTATTTTAGTTACAATCCACTATAATATTGTTAAATAAGAAGACTAGCTCCTATATAAAACATTAATTGTTTTGCCAAGATCATAAGAAATCAACATTAACTTGGAGAATTCAATTCCTAAAATTACTAAAACACAACACGAAAATAATTATATATTGTATTGTTATTGGTTTAAAAACATGTTGTACGCGTCAGATAACATATCAGATTGGGTGCATTTTAGGATAAGTTTTAAATAAATCAGTTTGGGTCTAAATGAGTAACTTGTAAAAAAAAACTTCAATTTAGCTCAAGTTAAATGAATTGTAATGAAAAAAATAGTTTATTTAAATATTTTTTAATGATTTTATCGTTAAATATATTAATTAATCATTCTTACTTTTTAAATTTATTATATTTACATAGTTTTTAAGTTACTTATCTCCACCTACATTGTGTTAAAGTGTTACACATCTTAAATTATTCTATGACATAATATTACTCATTTCAACCAAAAATACATTAATTCTTACCAAAATTTACCTATTTTTCTTACTACAGGTCAAGATTGTCATGTCTAGAGCAAAAGATTTTTTTTTATAAGATCAACCCATTTGGTACAACTCATGTAACATCATTACTACTTGATTATAACTATTACTTGCATGTCAAACTGCCAATTATTATGCATCTCGTTTCACTTATTTAGATAAATGAGTAAACACTTAGTGGTTAGGTTTTGTGTCAAGGTTGATCATGTTTTTATATGAATAAATATATGAACTAATTTAGCTAACAAGAACAAACAAACAAAAATACGTAATATATTCGCACTTTTAAGTGGGGTCTGGAGAAAGGATGACATAAACAATCACTAATTTAGCTAATGCATGTTTTATTGAGAGATGAAGAATAAAAATCCAATGTTTGTTTTACATGTATGACTGTTAAAGTAAGAAGAACTATGAAAGATGCCATAATTGTTATGTATTAATAAAAGTCATAAATATTGAAGATGGAAGCATATCACAAGAAGTAAATGACAAAAGTCTTCCATAACATCAAGAGATAAGATCTTCCCTTGCATATCAAGTTATGGGCTGCAATACCTTCTTTTTTTTCTTTGTTTCCTTATTCTTTTTAGTATCAAGAATCTTTAAAACCCAATTTGAGATAAAGAAAACTATCATACCACGCAAGATCTCGTTTTACCAAACACAGCAGCTATGGCTTCTATTGTCATCAATGCTGCAATGTACCGAGCTTGCAGTTCTCCTCACTTAGCCACCAAAGAACCATCACAGCTCGGAACCACACACTCTTTAGGAACCAAACAGGACTCAACATTTGTAGGTCTGAACATCAAAAGCCAGAGAGGGTTAATCACGCCTCAAGAACAAAACCATAACAAGAAGGAAGTTGAGAATGATGCTCTGAAAGCAACTTCTAGTGTCAGATTCATCGATGAGCGATGGAAACAGGGGAGTTGGGATCTGAACATGTTTGTAAAATATGGAAAAATGGACTGGGATGCTTTGATTGTTGCTGGTGAATAATTATCATCCATTTGTGTAATTTATTTCATGAATTATATCACAAAAAGTTGAATTTGGACCCCTTCTTGCAGAAGCCATGAGGAGAAAGTTTCTTGAATTATATCCAGAAGAAGCAACAAATCAAGAACCGGTTCTGTTTAGAAGCTCCATAATACCTTGGTGGGCTTGGATTACACATTCTCACCTCCCTGAAGCTGAGTTGCTCAATGGTTAGTTTGGGGCGATAATGGGTCGGCTCGGTTATGGCCTAAAACTAAATCTATAATCGATATTTTTTTTTTTGGGTAATCGATTGATTTCGGTTATTTATGGTTTGATTTTGGACCTTTTGGTTATTGAAAAAGATGGTTCATTTAATTTAAATAACCATCGGTTAAGTGCCAGCTTCGGACCAAGTGGATTCACGCCTAGTGCCTACTTCAGTTAATAAATTTAATCAACCTTTTAGCAAAATAAAAATATTAACCAATTTATTTGACTTGTAAAGGATTATAAGCCACAAGATAAGCTACAAGTAGCCTTTTTATAAAAATTATAGCAAAACGTTTACGACATATAACATACTATTTGCAAATAGATAAAAAAAAATATGGGTTGGTTTTGATGATGTTTCTTTTCTTTTCGATTAATTTGGTTATTTATACACATATAACCATAACCAAACCATAAAAAGCAATTAACAAAAATCATAACTGAATCATATTATTCTCTATTTTTTTTTTAAATTTTGGTTAGTCGACCTAGTTGTCTTGATGTAGGTCGAGCTGCAATGATCGGGTACTTTATGGCTTATCTTGTGGATGTCTTGACGGGGCTCGATGTCATGGGTCAGAGAGGTAATTTCATATGTAAGATTGGTTTGTTCACGGCAGTCATAAGCGTAGTCGTTTTTAGGCAAAAAAAGTCTCTTAAGAATCTCAAGAATCTAGCAGAGGAACCTACATTTTATGATAAACAGTGGCAAGCATCATGGCAAGATCAAGATTCTGCAGGCAGTGGTGCTTTAGGAGATAAAATGAAACAAATGTATCATCAACTAATAAAATTGCTTGATCCCAAATAAACATTTTGAATTATAAATTATATGTATGAAACCAGTTAGAATTAGGAGCAACATTGGATGGTACCATGAAAAGTTTGTAGGTGAACTTATCTTGCATTTGGAAACCTATAATCAAGCATTTGTGACATTATTATAAACTATGAGAGTAAACGAGTCGAGCTAAAGTTTAACTTTACTTAAAGGAGTTTTAGTTCGCATTTCGGCTCATTTTAAGCTTTAAAATGAAAGCTCGAGGCTTAGCGTATGAGTAATTTTTTTATTATTTTGTTTACTACATCATGTTAAATTATTAATATGGAGCATCTAAAGTTAAAAAAATATATGAAAAGTTTATAAAGAAGAACTTTGATTTTTTATGAAAATCAGTCAGAAAAATTATAACTATTTTGTTATGAGTAATTTTTTGTTATTAAAGCTAAAGCCTGAGCATGTGATTAACTCTTTTTTAATTTTGTATATTACATCTCGTTTAAATATAGAATATCTAAAGGGAAAAGTATATAAAATTTTTATAAAGAAGAACTTTGTTTTTTTTTTAATGAAAATCCGTGAGAAAAAAAAATCTATTTTACAAATGCGTAAAAAATGTTTTAAAAAATAAGAGTTATCATTTATTTTCTTGATAACTTTTGTGAACTCTTTCTAAACATGTTACATACCTTAAGGAGTGGGGGTTGTCTCTAACATTAAAAAAAAAATTACTTGTTTATATATATTAAAATCTTGATTGTCTCTCATAAAATTTAGCAATTTTCCCTCTTTTACTTTTTATTTTTAAGTGTTAGTTATTGAAATCAAGTTGAAAAAGACCCACTAATATTTGTAACCCACTTTAAAGCCAGGTTCGTTATTAAATTTAATAAGTTTAATCACCACTATTCATTTTAAACAACTCTATTATTAAATTTAAAAATCTATTTACAAAATATTTAGAGTCAAATTTGTGTAATTGGATTGGTGATGAGAATTTAGACGATAGTTGTATTCGTTTTATGCATGAAGAGTTAATTATGAACGTCACACTAGATGTTGTTTTGGATTTCAAAAAATAAAACTATGTAAAAACAATTTTAGATTTATTTTATTTAGATTATGTTTTGCATATGAAATTTATAAATTGTCTTTTTTTAATATAATCCGACTCATCCCGACAAACTTAACAAAAGAGAAAAAAAAATATATTATAAAACGATATTCAAACGACCCTAAAATTTTTGTACTCAAATATACCATTGGTTACATGAAGAACTATTTTACACATTTTACCACGTGTATAGAAGTTTGTCATAATTCTCAAAATCTTTATGCTTTGTTCCCGAGTTCACTTAGAGGGATAAAAGAAGGGAATTGGAAGGAAAACAGAAAAATATTTGTGTTCCCGAGTTTCATTTAACGAATGAAGGGAAAGGAAAATAACAAATGTTGTGTTCCCGAGTTTCATTTAAGGAGGAAAAGGGAGGGAAATGGAAGGAAAACTAGGCAAAATTACCTAGCTTTTCTTTCCTTCCGATTTGGAAGGAAAGAATTCCCTTCTTTTTCTTTCCCTTCCTCTTATTTCTTTTCCTTTATTTTCCTTTCATTTCTCTCATTTAACAAACTCGAGAACACAGCTTTAGGGTCTGTTTGGTATGAAGGAATGGAATGGACGGGAGAATGGAATGAACTAGGGAATGGAATGAACTAGGGAATGGAATGGACAAAGGAATGAAATGGATCATTACCATTCCATTGTCCTGTTTGGTTACCTATGGTAATGAAATGATTCATTACTTCATGTTGTTTGTTAGACATGAGAAGATGAAGAAATGGAATACAATTTATGGGTTGATTCGTGGTTCTAATCATTGTTTGAATCATGGGTTGGGTCGTGGGTCGGTTCATGTGTCATGGGTCGAGACATGGTTCGGACCGTCAGTCGGTTTTTGTTTTGCCCATGGTTCGATCATGGGTCGTGCCACGGGGCAATTCATGGATCGGGTCATGGTTTGGGTCATGCAACGGATCATAGTTCAGATCATGGTTTGGGTCATGGGTCGGGTCATGGTTTGGTTCATGGGTCGGGTCATTGTTTGAGTCATGGGTCGGGTAATTGTTTGAGTCATGGATCAAATCATGGTTCAGGCCATCTTTCAAGTCATGGTTTGGGTCATGGGTTTTGTTATGGGTCGGGTCATAGTTCGAATCATAGTTTGCATTATGGTTCAGGTCGTGGGTCGAGTTATGGTTCGAATCATGGTTCGCGTCATGGTTCAAGTCATGGTTCGGGTCATGGGTCAGGTTAAGGGTCGGGTCAAGGGTCGGGTTGGGTTCTAGTCATAGGTCGGGTCATAGTTTTGGACATGGGTCGGTAATGTTTTGGACATGGGTCGGGTCATTGGTCGAATCATTCATTTAAGAGAAGGAATGAAAAAAAAGCACCCCTACTCCAAGGAATGAAAATCATCAAAAGTGAAGGAATCACATTCCTTATGGAATAGTACATTCCATTCATATGTGGTAACCAAACACGCTTCTTTTCATTCCAACGTAATGACTCATTCCATTCCACCATTCATTTATGCATACCAAACGCTACCTTAGAGTTTTTGATATAATCTTCCCGAAAGGAAGGAACCGTTAAAAAACCCAATCAATCAAACGGCGATTCCCTGTGTTTGAACGACTGAACGCGTGAACGGTGGTAGCACTGCAATCTTCGAACGAACTGAACGGTGGCACCGGTACTGTTCTTTCTTCCTTACTGAGTTATTTCCCTTTTTCTTCACAACCTAGTTTTCCTCATTATCCCCTGTTTGAATGCAATTTGAAGTTTTTTTTTTAATTTTTTAATTTTTGGTTCGAATGCATTTTGAAGTTTCTTTGAAGGTTCTGCTGAAATTGACATGGAGATACTATTAATTGTATTATGTTTTAACTATTTTTTATGATAATCGGTTCTTGAATCAGAAACGTGTCTGGTCCTGAAAGCATTGGATGAAACCACACCATTGATGGAGGCCTTATCAGGTATTCAGGTGTTCAAAGATGAAATAAGAAAGCTTTAACTATATGAACCGTATTCATATCCATCAAGATTAAGTGATTAACCCTATACAAAAAACGCTTACTAGACACTATTATAAATTTAGGGTTGTTTGGTAGGACATGAATGAGTCTGAACTAGGTTATGTCTGAATCGGTCAGATTTAGACCATTTGTTTCAAAAAATAAACTTCAAAATGAAAAGGAAATGTTTGAATTAGCATCTGAATGCATTAGATCTGGGTACATATGTCTGCATGGGAAAAAAGAAAAGGAACGGCTCTTCTCCACCTTTCCAATCCTGACGGCGACCGCTCGTCCTCCTTCAACAAATCCTGTCCTCCTCGACGACCTCCGACGATGACGAAGACCTCTTCTCTCCGACGACATCTCTCTTCTGCATAGTGGTTCAGATGTTCAATCAAACAGTGTTAATTGATTCAACACTTACTGGGTTCAGAGTCTCTTAACCATTCAGTCATCTTGCTAATTCAGCAGTTAACGGTTAAGATGCTATCAAACAACTATTTAAAGTTAGATATTAGATAAATTCTTTTGATATAATTAGAATTAGGGTTATTATCTGGCCCATCAGCCCATGGTTTTGCGTTGGCAAGTGTGCAAGTTGTTACTCATTCAATTATATATTGATAACATTACCCTTTTTGTCTGGATGCATGGTTTGTTAGCAAGTTGCACTATGTTTATTTGAATTCTTTTCTAAAGAAAACGAGGTTCTGTGAAACCGAGTAACAGACCTCAAATTATGCCTGCAGAGCGCATAATATTTGATAATGTGAATGAAACACAAGTACACAACTTGGTTCTTCCCTTGTTGACCACTGAAAGCATTCTGTTGACTTTATACAAAAGTCAAAGCTGGTGTCCTAGCATCATATCCACTCTTTAAAAATACAAATAAAAACCATATCTTTTTCCATAATAGAGATTAATCTTGTTATCAACTATGTGTTCCCACCCATCTTCTTTCTCATACCTTTGGTTTCTTGCAATCTTTACATTCTTTCATTGTTCTTTCTCTAGCGAAAACTCCAGCAACATTCAATGCATCGGATACGAGAAGACCGCGCTTCTCGAGTTCAAAAACGACCTCATTGATGGTGCAAACCGACTCGTTTCCTGGAACACCAGCAATGCAGATTGCTGCAAATGGTATGGAATCACCTGCAGCAATCTAACAGGCCATGTCAGCGAGATCCGCCTTCGTGGACCTGATGTCATGGCTGACACTGACACTCGAGAAGCATCGATACCAACACTTGGAGGGAACATCAACCCTTCATTGCAGAATTTGACTTCACTCGAGTATCTAGACTTGAGCTGCAATGATTTTGGAGGGAACCCAATTCCGGCACACATTGGGTCTCTCCAAAACTTAACATATTTGAATCTTTCCGAGTCAAGATTCTCCGGGCAGGTCCCGAGTCAACTCGGGGATCTTTCCAAGTTACAGGTACTCAGTATCGGAAATCTTTACAGTGGTGATCAGTATGTGCAACAGGTTAAGAGTTTGCAGTGGTTATCGGGTCTTTCTTTCTTGCGCCACCTTGACATGAGCGGGGTGCAACTCGGTGACGCGTTTGATTGGCTACAGGTGACTCAAATCCTCCTCCCTTCTAATCTTGAAGAACTGCATTTATCGTATTGTGGATTACCTCCTATCACACCTAACTTAACCATGGTTAATCTTAGTTCACTTTCAATCCTTGATCTTTCTTATAATAATTTCAGTACTAACTTGATACCAAGTTGGATTACTGGTTTAAACAGTCTAGTTTCTTTAAACCTTGCTTATTGTGATTTCAAGGGGCCGGTTCTTGCTGGTCTTATGAACATGATTTCTTTAACTGCCATTGATTTGTCGAATAACCAACTTACCAGTATTCAGGGCAAGTTTAATTCGTCTACCGAAAGCATTTGTAATTTAAAAGATATTAATCTTTCTTGGAATAAATTTGAAGGAAACAGTCTATCAGATGTCCTTGGAAGTTTGTTCAATTGTGAATCATCTAAACTCAAGTCTTTAAGGTTTGGATCAAGCGGGCTTTCGGGTAATTTACCACCACAACTTGGAAATATGAAGAATTTGGTTCACATTGATCTTTATGGAAATTCAATTTCTGGGTTGATCCCAGATACTTTAGGGAATTTATCATCCTTACAAACTCTAGAACTCGGGTCTAATTCAATTTCAGGCCCGATTCCTGACTCGATAGGAAGACTGTCATCCTTGCTAGTAATGAATCTCCCTTCCAATTCCATTTCTGGCCCGTTACCAGATTCTTTAGGGAGATTATTAGCTTTGGAAGAGTTAGATATTTCATATAATGAGATTAATGGAACTCTTCCTCAAAGCATTGGCCGACTTACAAAGCTGCAGAAACTAAACATAGAGCACAATTTGTTAACAGGTACAGTTACTGAAGATCATTTTGCTAATCTAACAAGTTTAGTCAGTTTACGAGGTAACGCAAACATGTTAAGGCTCGAGCTAATGGCTGATAACTGGGAACCGCCTTTTCAACTCGGTATACTGACCCTGAATTCTTGGAGCTTAGGCCCAAAGTTCCCTTATTGGCTTCAAAATCAGGCCAATTTATCAGTCTTGTATCTAGGCAGCACTAAGATTTCAGATAACATTCCAAGTTGGTTCTGGAGTACATTTTCGGGTTTGAAGTATCTGAATATCTCAGATAATAATCTTTCATCCGTGCCTCTGAGTGATTTTCTTTGCTCTAAAATGGACATAGAGCAAAAACAGGTAATATATATGAATATGGGGAATACTAATCTTTCAGGTGTTCTTCCTGATTGTTGGACAGCCTGGGAATTCTTGAATATCTTGAACTTTCAGAACAATAATCTGACGGGTGAAATTCCAAAATCTTTGGCAAATTTATCATCATTAGAGTCACTAAACTTGAATAATAACAAGCTAACAGGGAACTACCTGTAAATCTACTGAATTTAAAGAGCTTACAGATTGTTGATCTTTCTAACAACAAATTCATTGGTGGCATACCAACATCAATAGCTGGAGAAGCCACAGTTTTGAAGCTTCTGAACCTTCGATCAAACAAACTCACTGGAAAAATCCCGGATGAAATCTGCAGGCTTGATTCCATCCAGATTTTGGATCTTGCTGACAACCATCTTTCAGGAGGAATACCGAATTGCTTCAGCAATTTTAGTGTCATGACAGGAAAAGTTGATCCAAATCAGATGGTGGAGCTAGCACAGGAAGAATTTATGGGCAGTGCTTGGTTGATGATTAGGGGGAGGGTGAATGGGTATGGCAGCATTCTTGGTTTACTTACATTTTTGGATCTTTCGAGTAACGATTTACACGGGGTTATTCCAAGTGAGATTACACAGCTTGTGGAGTTAAGATTCTTGAACTTTTCTAGTAATCGGTTAACAGGGAGGATCCCTGAGAAGATCGGTGACATGACGTCGTTAGAGTTACTTGATTTGTCAAGGAACCAGCTTGATGGAAAGATTCCTTTAAGCATGTCAAGATTGAGTTTCTTGAATGGGTTAAATCTGTCATACAACAATTTGACAGGGAGGATACCGTCTAGCACGCAGCTTCAGAGCTTTCAGGAATCAAGCTTTGTCGGAAACCGACTATGTGGAGCTCCGGTTAGCTTAAGGTGTGAACGGAACGGCGGTGGAGGAGTGGGTGATGGTGATGAAGAAGGAGGAAGTGGTGGCTCGGATGGGGATCTTATTACAAGCATACTGGTTGGGTTGGTGGTGGGATTTTGGGTGGTAGTTGGTCCTATGGTGATTAGCAAGTTATGGAGGACCAAATATTATAAATTTTTGTATGATATTTGGTGCAAGTTTTGTGGTAAGTAAGTTACTAAAGTGCTTCGAATAGTTGCATCTTCGTTTACTTTAGAATTAGATTGATGCTAGTGGAAATGTGGAATGCTCCTATTTAAGATCTGATGGGCTTTGAGCTCACTAATTTGATCCAGTTCATGTCCACTACGAACAAGGCCCAATTACATGTCATGATTCCGTCACCATGTAATGTATAAATGGCAAAATAATTTGAGTTTGATTTCAATTGTGGGGCGGTCTCAAGAATTCAGGGGTCCTGACAAGCTGAGAAAAAGGGTCCCTCAAGAATTATAAATTTGTGTATTTTTAGTTTTATATTTTTAGAAATATAAATAATACATATAATTTAAAAATTATTTTTTAAAACTTTTGTGTACTTGAAAAAAATATGCCATGAACGTAGGTCATGTTTGTCCCTCTCCTAGGCCTCCCACATTCAATTGATATCAAATCTGAAAGAGCGCTATTATGACTTTGAGTTTATTTTTAAAATTCGATAGAGATGTTATCATTTAAATTGTGATCCAATGCAAGGGATCTTAATGTATTGTGCAAAACGGGATAACTTTGTATAAATTTAACCAATTTTTCATTTTTTTACAATCAAGTCACTCAATAAATTTTTTTGTCCTAATTAAGTTATTCAAGTTAGTTTTCTGTTTGAATTCTATATTTTTAACTTGAATAGTAGGTAATACATGTTGATATAAGTTTGAGTAAATAATTTTTTTCCAAAAAAATGACTGATTTGAATCAATAATTATTAATTTTAACTAATATATATCTAACAAATAACAAAAAAATAATAATTAATCATTACTTATTCAAGTCAGTCATTTTAAAAAAATTATTACTCAAACTTATATCGTCATATATTACCTACAATTCAGGTTAAAAACATAGAATTCAAACAATAAAATAACTTGAATGACTTAATCGGGACAAAAAAAGTTTGAGTGACTTGATTGGAACAAAATGAAAAGTCGGTCACATTTCTATGAAGTTTTCCCATGCAAAAACCTATGACTTAACATAAGCATGTACAATAAAACGTTAAACGTGGTTGTTTTTATTCATGCACACATAAATTGATTTTTAGCTACGCTAATATAATATTCAAATTAAAATTTGTGTAAAACTTGCAAAATTCACGTGTTGCGGCGGAGCAATGCCAATACGAGTAAAATCTATGCATTGCGGCCTAATTGTACTAATAAAAAACATATAAAGTCATAACTGAATAGTTATAGAGAAGAAACGTAAATAAAAAACACTATTATGCCCCTATATTGCGATATAATAAATAATTGTAGAAAAATAATAATAGAAGAAAATCAAAGAAAAGTCAAAACGACATCGTGCGATACCGCTTGTTTACAACTTCATTACGCACGTTATGATGGGAAAAACACGCGACCCGGTCACAACGGTAAACAACAAATGCGGAATTATCTTCGTTTGACCAAACTTTCCCAACTCAAATGAACCTATGAGGATGCAAACAAATAGAGAATTCTAAAACAATAAAGAGCACCAAAATTTTAGCGTGGAAAACCTCTCAAAATGAGAGTAAAAACCACGGGACTACTAGAGCTGCTTCAAATCCACTATCACCAAAATTAGAGCAATACAAGGTCTTCTCTAGGTATACTAGAGGCATACAATAACCATCATACACTTGGAAATACTAACATCAAGCATATGGAAACAAATCAAAGACAAAAGAGGTGGAAACAACCACAAAACGTCAGCTGTGAACAGTGTCTCGAAAATCTGACTTCCGGATGTTATTAAACAAAAACCACCGTTGGATAAGCTCCCCTGGATGTGACGAAGAGGCTATCCATAAATGAAGATGATCCGACGGTTGAAACTCAGGGAAACTGACTGAGAACGAGGCTGGTTCTGCAAGTGACGAAAATTCTTCTCCCCTTTTCTTTCTGTTTACTGCTGAACGAACAGCACACCCACAAAAACCATCAGATGCAGCAACTAAAACCCTATGTGTTGTGGGCTTTCTCATGGGCCAAACAAAAAATTAAGCCCAACAAATCTCCCCCTTTGGCCTATGAGGAAGAGTTCGTCATTCCGGCGATCGAGCAACACACCTTCAACTTCTCTCTTGCTAAAGCTTTAGTCAACATATCGGAATAGTTATCATCGGTATGAACTTTATCAAGCTCAAACAACTTGTCTTCAAGAGCATCTCTAACTTCTTGTATCACTGTCTACGTGCTTGCTTCAACCCATAAAGACTTTTCTAAAGTTTACAGACATAGTCTTCTTTGCCTTTAACCTGAAACCCTTCAGGTTGCTCCATGTAGATTTCCTTATCCAAGTCACCATGAAGGAATGCGGTCTTGACATCCATTTGCTCAACCTCAAGTTCAAGGCTAGCGGCCAAACCAAGAATAACCCGAATAGAACTCATCTTCACGACTGGAGAGAAAATCTCATCAAAATCAATACCTTTTCTTTGACTGAACCCTTTGACCACCAATCTAGCCTTGTACCGAGGTCGTGAGGTATGTTCTTCAGTCTTCAATTTGTAGACCCACTTGTTTTTCAAAGCTCTCTTGCCCTTAGGCAACTTTACCAACTCAAAAGTATTGTTCTCATACAAGGAATTCATCTCATCTTGCATGGCTTCAACCCACTCTCTTTTGTGTTCATCTTCCATGGCCTCTGCATAACATTCAGGCTCCCCCCATCAGTGAGTAAGACATACTCATCAGCAGAAAAACGGGTGGAAGGATGACGGTCTCGGGTAAACCGCCTAAGTGGGACAAATGCAGGCATATCTGGTATTGGTAACTCTGGATTAACAATATCATCATTTTCCTGTTGTTGATTGTGACAACTAGTACCTGACCGGCCGGCAAGTCCGTACGGTATGTGTACTTTCAATAGTAACTATGTGTAAATACATGTTTGTGAACAGTACTTGTATTAACTAAATTCAAAATACAAGAAACAATTGTACGCATTTTTGTGTAAACTTAAATACTGTAAGTACAACACTCATTAAAAAAAACAATAGTTGTTAGTGTTTAGGTGAAAACCTAAGTACAGTTAACACAACTAATCAAGAGAAACAACGGTGTGCAAGTGAATCACAAGAACAAATCGGTTGTGATCTGATATCCATAGATGACAGGAATCAGATGGCCGACAAATCAATATGAAAACAATGTGATAACAGGATGTTTAGTTGAGTCCGACAGTGAGGAAATACGATTTAAACACAAATTTCAGTGTTATTTCAGAATAGCGAACTGACAGTGTGTTTGCGTGAGTGACGATTCACACAAACATATCTGTGAGTTTAATGTTCTGAAATAGTGACTGAAAAGTAGAAAACAAAAGTCGGAAAGCAAAACCATCGTCGTGTTCGTTCGAGTGACGATTCGAACGAATATGCGCGATGGTGACGCGATCGGACGAAACGAAAACGAAACACGACGTGAACGAAAATAAATTAATAAAATAAAATAAATAATATTTTTACAATTTTGAAACTCATCAAAATATATGAAACAACTCTTATTTTAAAACCGCGTAAATTACGCGTTACGTTCCGGAAACGCAATGGAGACGTAAACCGAGCAACCGAAACGAACCCGAATACCCTCGGGGTATTTAAAGGTTAAATGAAGCTTTCCACTTCATTTTTCACATTTCACTCTCTCTCTACAAACACATTCTCGTTTTCCACTTCTCTCACTAAATTCCAACCTTCAAATCCTCATAACTTCCTCAAATCTTGATGAAATTTGATGATTCTTGAGCCTAAACGACGATCTTGATGTCCTCTACCTAAAAGTACAACTGATCTGAGCATTTACCCAACCAAATCCAAGGTACGAGCAAAAGAAAAGTTGGAAAAATAGGGTTTTCTAGTGCCTTGTTTAGCCACACACCTTTAACCGGTTTTAAAATCATACCACACACGTCCTACACCTCCGAGACACCATCTTAGCATAACACCATCATTGGGGGTGACCTGCAACTGAATTGGGCTGGCAAAGATGTTGATGAACAGCTGGGTTCGTGCAAGACTAAAGAGCAGAATCTCCTAGTAGCGGCCGAACCTTCAGGCCGGCACCCTATATGGCGAACCTATGGGTTCTGGTTGAGCCGCGAACCTTGCTGCCACAGATCTAAAGCCACAACCCAAGGAGGGCAGCGAACCCTCACCCTAGACGAACCTCCTTCCATGGTGCCGAACCCTAGCATGAGCCACGAACCAGACAGCTTTGCATTGGCACCGAACCTCCTGTAGACGAACCATCTACCCCAGCCTACATGGCGAACCTATGCTCACCGAACCCATGCAAGACTTGCGAACCTACATCTAAACGAGCCTTAGTCGAAACGTTTCAATCTCAGCCGAACCTACTGTTAACTATTACTCTCAACGAACCTATGAACCACATGCATGAACCTACGAACCTTCACCCTGGATGCGAACCTATCACATAGTGAATTCACCTTGACCGAACCTTCTGTGGGTTCGCCAAACATTGCAGAGTCACGAACCATAGGCAGGGTGGCCATTAGGTTCGCTGATAATCAGATCCATTGGCTAACCACAGGCGGATCACCCTTTTGTTTCGGCCCAACCTCCTTATGTAGCTCAACCAATCGGCCCACATATCATGGATACTTGCTGGGCTGACTTGAAAACATGAGGCCCAAAACACACATATTTTCGGCCCAATACATTCACCTGTGGCCCAACATCATTCCCTTTGGGCCATAACACTCGACCTAGCCCAATAAGTCTTATTGACTAATCATGGCCCAATCGGCCCACATACAATTCATTCGGCCCACGAGAATGAGACGAATAAATTACGATAAACACACGGAACGAGGGATTCATGGGGTGGACACTATAAAAATGAAAAGAGATTAGGTGTAATTTCATACAAATCTAAATTATACATAGGATCATAATAACAAGACATTGAACCTAGTTGAAACCAGAAATCAATAATACAATGTCTTAAAATTTAACCTAAACAGGTTAAGCGTTTTAAAAGTCAATAATAAGTACACAAGGCCGAATGAAGACTGAGACTGAGACTCACAAGTGTTAGCCAACTTTAGGGCTAACACATACACACACACGAAACTCTACAACTCATACTTACAAGTACAAACAACGTGAAATCAATACAGGATCGTGAAAACAAACACAAGTACAATCAAGAGCGCGTGCATTGTTCATTTAAGCTAAGTCAACCACTCCAAACATAAAGTGAGTTCATATGCCCCTTTTCTTTAATCTTAACTGATTTTAAACTCTCGGGGCTGAGAAACATGCTTACTTTTATTTATTTAAGAGTTTTAATGTTTCACATATTACTTATACTATGATTTAGATAATATTGTTTAACTTATTATCGTTTATCATTGTATGCATGCTTGTATGATCATGATATGACAGGGATAATCAGATGAATATGATAATATAACTTCATAATTCATCAACGCATTAGAATAACATAGTTATAAGATTTTATCTTACAACACCTAGTTATTCTTACATTAGCAAACACTGGGATAATTCTTACATGAGCAAACATTGGGATAGTTATTACATGAACAAACATTGAGATAATCACAGAGAAACATGATGACACAACAAAACGCATGAATGATTAGAAGATAATACATCTTCTTAATACCATTCAACATTATAGTTAACCAAGTGTAATAAGTCAAGTACTTATAACGCTTAGTTTACAACTCAAAACATATTATGCGATAATATGGAGCAATTATCATCCACCACCTGAGCGGATTAAGGGTGGCAAGACTAGTTCTTACCACGGCTTAATGGCAACATGGTGATCATATGGATCATTCAAATGATAATCATGATAACGTACCTTCATGATAACAACATCATTCTCACATCAGTTAACATAAAGTAATAAGACAAGTTCTTATTTAACTTTGTTAACAACATTGAGAACACACGACGGGATAGAGGTAAATCGGATGCATTGTAATCTGATTACGTGAGGATCACAATGGATTCCTTGTAGGCTCTATGCGTTGCATTTGAGAACATATTACAAATGGTTAATTAACACTTTTAATATTTAAAAGTGAATCAATAGTTAACCCTACAAGCAATATAATAATACAAGGAACATATTAAGTAAATCTAATATCCTTAATACATATAATGGTTATCAATACTTCGGTTTGATAACTACAACTATATTATTATATTATTCTATACATGATATCACAGGTGATCAACAATGAGATGAGCATGTGGAATGGAGATGGAAATCAATAGTTGTATTGCAAGTAGTGTGGAGTTCTAATAGTGATGTGGTGGGATGTTGGCTAGGGCTTGGTTCCCTTACATATGCCCTATATATAAACATCACTACTAGGATGATATATTACTTGTGAATATAACTATTGAGAAGCCATTGGGAGAACGGGTGAATCAAACAACATACAAGTAACAAGATTAACATTGTGATTGTGCATGTGAATGAATCAAGGTTTTCAATTAACATACTTATGAACTCACCAACCTAGTGTTGACTTTGTTTAAATGCATGTTTTCTCAAGTGACGAACAGGTTTAGTCACCAGGATTACAGGAACATAGCTAGTGGACTTTTAGAAGGCCTAGCTACTTTTGGTGTTGCATACTTTTGATGACAAAACAGTGAATCATTTTTTGTATATCTTGTATACATACAAGATATAAACACATTGATTCTTTTTGGATAGATTTACTTGGTTAAATTATGAACGATACATTGTAATTTAATCTTGTAATTCTATATTATTGTTGTGTTAGCATTTCTCATTTATTTATCATGTGCTATGTAAAAAATCTGATCATTTCGATTATCAAACGATATCACGCCCCGGGAACCTTCCGCCCGACAGGAAAAGCGGATCCGTTCCCGCCGGCTCGGGGTGTGACATTGATCTACTTGAGTCTCATCTCCACTTTGTGGCTCAGAATGTTGTGGAGGAACCAGATCCAAATCATAAGATCATCACTATATTGAGGAACCATTTGTACCTTCTCAATATCTTTCAAAGTCTGATTTTCCATAAACACGACATCTCGACTTCTTACAAGTTTCTTCAAAACTGGATCATATAACCTGTACCCAAACTCGTCTTGGCCATAACCAAGGAATATAAATGGCTTAGTCTTCACATCAAGCTTTGATCTTTCATCTTTGGGAATGTGTACAAAAGCTTTGCATCCAAAGACTCTTAAATGATTGTAAGAAACATCCAGGGCCGGCCCATTAAGGTAAGAGGGCCGGCCCATTAAGGTAAATGGGCCAAGCTAGGGCTTTGGGCCACCAAAAATTTAGGGCCCCCAATTTTTAAATTTTTTTTTATATATATATTATGTATTTGGGTTATTTTGGGCTGGTAATTAAACTACATGTTATAAATGGGCTGGTGGCCCAAACGCAAAATAAAAAGAAAAAAAAAGATGCGTGATTGACTTATTGTGGCGTGATGTGTACGGTGAAGCTTTCAAAGGCACAAAAAAAGGAAATTGGGAACCACCGAAGTACCGAACGTCCGAACCAGTAGCCGATGATGTGGGAAACGAAGGGTCATGGCGTGATTGGCGTCATGCCGCGATTGGGGAAACCGAAGGGTCGATCGTCAAGATATAGTCCCTCTCCGGGATATTTGATGTTCTAAACTTCTAATTCCGACTTACCGAGCAACGATCTGATAATCTGACACACGCAATAGTTCCGGCGCCTCAAAATTCCGACGAAAGTAATAGCAATTACTAGTTTACTACTGAGCTGTCCTCTGAATTCCGGCGCCTCTGCCGACCCTCACAATTCCGGCCGTCCGGCGCCTCTGCTGACCCTCACAATTCCGACGCCTCTGAGTCAGAGCTTAGGACTCAGGTGTTGTTTCTATTTCTATTTTCTCTTGTTATCTTGTCATATTCAGTCATCAAGGAGATTGTTTGTGTTTGGTAATTTGGTTTTTTGATATTAATTGTTAAGTAAATTGGTTCAGTGGTCGTTATTTTTTCTAGATATTTTTTGGTATTTGGTAGCTTGTTAATTTTTTTGTTTTATCAGGTTATTGGCTGTTTTGTTAGGTTATTGGTTTTCTTTTGTTAGTTTAACTAGTAGCTTGTTAAATGTCTAACCGAAACCGAAAGTATGAATCCGGTGCATCTAAAAGAAATTTTAACTCCGCCAACTATAAACATTTTAGTTTGTTATTGCGGGTCCCAAACCCAGATAAAGGAGGAGGGTTTATATTTTTAACATAAAATGAATATAGGGCCTCAAGTTTTTGTTTCGCTTAGGGCCACCAAAATAGTTGGGCCGCCCCTGGAAACATCCTTGCCTCTCCAAACCCTGTCTGGAACATGAAAAGACAAAGGAACACAAGGGGTAAGATTAATAACATGTACAGCTGTATTTAAAGCCTCACCCCAAAAAGAATGAGGCAATCCTGCATGTGAAAGCAAACATCTAACTCTTTCAGCCAATGTTCTGTTCATCCGTTCGGCTAAACCATTCAACTGTGGTGTCTTCGGAGGACTCTTTTGGTGTCGAATACCCTTCTCTCTACAATAAGCATCAAAGGGACCAATGTATTCACCTCCATTATCCGTTCTAATGCACTTAAGCTTCTTCCCAGTTTGTCTTTCCACTAGGGCATGAAACTGCTTAAACACATCAAATACTTGATCTTTAGATTTTAAAGAATAAACCCAAACCTTCCTTGAGTGATCATCGATGAATGTGACAAAGTATGAACAGCCGCCAAGTGATATAGTCTTCATAGGACCACATACATCGGAATGCACCAAATCAAGTATCCTTTCCTTCCTAGAAGGAGAATGACTCTTAAAGGTAACTATGTTTTGCTTACCTTCAAGGCAATGAGAACACTTCTTCAAATGAACATCACGCACACCTGACAAGGCATTTTTCTTCAACAATAAAGACATCCCCTTTTCACTCATGTGACCAAGTCTCTTATGCCATAACTCAGTCATATCTGTATTCACCAATGAGTGAACTGAATCTTTAGAGATCTTTGGATGCGTCGTGTAGAGCTTTGAAGCTCTTTTACTTCTTGCCACGATCAGAGAACCACGAGTGAGTTTCCAATTACCATCACCAAAGCTATTATGGTAACCATCTTCATCGAGTGTACTTGCAGATATCAAATTGAGTCGAATATTTGGAACATGTTTTACATTGTGTAAAACCAACTCCATCCCAGTGTCAAACTTCAAACAAATATCTCCAACACCAACGATCTTAGATAGCCCACTATTGCCCATCTTAACACTCCCAAAGTCACCGGGTGTGTAAGATGTATAGAAATCCCTTTGTGATGTCACATGACAGGTAGCACCACTGTCAACAACCCAACTCGAATCATCATGTGCAACGTTCACCATATTATAATCACAACAAATAAAGAACTCATCGGTAGTAGTATTTGTTTCTGCACTGTCATTACCACCATCATCTTTCTTTTGGTTGTTCTTTTGATTGTTGTAATTAGCCTTCTTGTTCTCCCTTTTTAGTTGTCTTCAATACCGGACTGTGTGCCCTTTTCTGCCACAATGATAGCACTCAAAATCATCATTTTTTCCTCTTGACTTGCTACGATGCTTCCCTTTGTTACTCGGACCTTTACTTTGACTTCTCCCCCTGCTTTCTGTGACTAAGACATCAGAGTGTGAAGAGGAACCTTGTGACTTTCTTCTCATCTCTTCATTTAAAATACTGCCCTTAGCCAGTTTCATAGTAATAATACCATTTGCTGCAGAGTTGGACAATGATGTCCTAAAAGTCTCCCAAGAATCCGGTAAAGTACCGAGGAGCCATAAACCTTGTATCTCGTCTTCAAACTTAATACCCATTCCTGCAAATTGATTAATAACACCTTGAAAAAAATTCAAGTGATCAGTAACAGGAGTTCCATCACGATACTTCAAGTTTATCAATTCTTTAATCAAAAACAACTTATTGTTCCCAGTCTTACGAGCATACAATTACTCAAGCTTGTTCCACAAAGTACGAGCATGAGTCTCCCCGCTAATATGGTTCAAAACATTATCATCAACCCATTGACGAATATACCCGCAAACCTTTCTATGTAGAATGCTCCATTCTTCATCTGTTTTGTTGTCAGGTTTATCCGTACTAAAGACAAATAATAATCCTTCACATAAAGAAGGTCTTCCATCTTTCCTTTCCAAACATGATAATTAGAACCATTCAAATTAACCATTCTACTTGTATTAGCATCCATCGTTCAAGTGAGTGTATATAACCAAAATCAAGAACCAATGGCTCTGATACCACTTTGATGGGAAAAACACGCGACCCGGTCACAACGGTAAACAACAAATGCGAAATTATCTTCGTTTGACCAAACTTTTCCAACTCAAATGAACCTATGAGGATGCAAACAAATAGAGAATTCTAAAACAATAAAGAACAACAAAATTTTAGCGTGAAAAACCTCTCAAAATGAGAGTAAAAACCACGGGACTACTAGAGCCGCTTCAAATCCACTATCACCAAAATTAGAGCAATACAAGGTCTTCTCTAGGTATACTAGATTACTAGAGGCATACAATAACCATCATACACTTGGAAATACTAACATGAAGCATATGGAAACAAATCAAAGACAAAAGAGGAGGAAACAACCACAAAACGTCAATTGTGAACAGTGTCTCGAAAATCTGACTTCCGGATGTTATTAAACAAAACCCACCGTTGGATAAGCTCCTCTGGATGTGACGAAGAGGTTGTCCAAAAGTGAAGACGATCCGACGGTTGAAACTCTGGGAAACTGACTGAGAACGAGGCTGGTTCTGCAAGTGACGAAAATTCTTCTCCCCTTTTCTTTTTGTTTACTGCTGAACGAACATCACACCCACAAAAACTATCAGCTGCAGCAACTAAAACCCTATGTGTTGTGGGCTTTCTCATGGGCCAAACAAAAAATTAAGCCCAACACGTTACGCTGCTAACATTAACGTTGTTAATTGCATTAAGAAAAACGTATGAATTTAGGGCGGCTTGGTTATGAACGCGAAACATAGATAAAAAAAACTATATAATTAAACATCCCTTGTCAATTGGAGTTGGTCTCATTTTTCAAAATACACACTTGTTACCGTCAGTTGATATAACCTAAAATTATTATAATTCTTTTAATAAATGAATGAAATTTATTAAGAAAAAATATCTATTATGGGTATAAAATCGAAACTTTAGCAACTTAAAAAAGTCAAAGGTGACAGTTTACAAAGTTGTTAGAAGAGTTTTATGAGTTTTAAAAGATGAGGGGTAGAACTGGTATGTGGCAAAATCATGTCTCAATTGATTCATTTATATATTTGTAGATGATATTCATTTGCTAAAGAGTAAACTTCTCTTTTGCTCCTTGTGGTTTGACAAAAGTAACTATTTTCATCCAAATTTTGAAATTTTGCAATTTTCCTCCATTAGTTTCAGAAAATTAACCGAGAGGTCGATTCTAAATCAAACCGAGTTTTAATCATTATGGCATTAATTAATTATTGTCATTTTGAGTTTTAAACCAAGATCAAATGCAAATGGCATTAATCAATTATTGTGACAATGTGGCCATGACTTAAAGTAAAGCCCACGATAAAAAAAGTTATAAAGGGGACGATTAACCTGCAACAATATCCACATAAAATGATTTACCAACTAAAAAATGTTATTGAGTGGACAATTGACCTTGACTTTGCAAGATAATGTAGGAGATGGGTTCACATTTTTATTATAACTCAAAAATAAAATATAAATAATAACGAGACTCTCGTTATTTGTAAGAAATAATCTAGTACAATACCGGTTACAAGACTAAAATAATAGAATATAAATTACTAATTTATATAACAAACTTGTTTTGATCCATGTCTTCGTTGGATACTCCAAATAGCTTCCTTGAAAAGAAAATAATTAATATCAAGTCTTCAATCAAGCATCTTGACGATGTCTTTCTCCCGGTATGTCTTTCACTTATTCTTCACTGCAACATGGATTAAGCGTGTTGATGATTGTGGTTGAGGCACGTATTCAATACGCTTCCCTTAAAACAGATTTCGCGCCTCTTCTCAAGACAAACGCGTCTGTCTCCCAGGGTACAACAACCGAAACAGTTTGTGTACTGCCGGGATTAACCTAGCACCTGAAAAATACGTCTTAAACAAGAACTTGAAGAGTTGAGAAAGTTGGAAATTCTTCAAATTTTGTGTGTGATTTTATGTAGTGTTCTTTTCAACCAACCAACAAGACACCAATTGTCTTGTATTTATACTACAAGATTAGGATTCCAAAAGTCTTGAATTAATACATATAATCAACACATGAAATACCAAAAGTCTTGAATTAATCCATATAATCAACACATGAAATATGAAAAGTCATGAGTAATTTGAAAAGTCTTGATTTTAATTCAAATTAAATTTGATAATTAATCAAATTTATCAAAATTTCAAACAGATAATGGAGACTTTATGTGTCATTTTCAACCAAAACAGAATTATTAAACTAACAAGGAATTTAGCAGAAATACTTTGCATCCCCTTTGTAGACCAAATATCGATCCATTGTAATTTCGTTTTTAATAAAAGCAATACGAGTGTTGGGGTTTTCACTTTCTTATTTATCATCTAATTAATTGTGGCTTGCGGTTGCTTCTTGTTTTGGCTTTGGTTTATTTGTGCTTGTTTGATCGAAATTCTCGTGATGCATTATGCATTGACGATGACGGTGTTCATCGGGTCAACCCGATCGGGTTTCGGGTTAATCGGGTCGGGTTAGTCGGGTTTTCCTTAAAAAAGTTATTAACCCGCAACCCGACCCGAATAACGTTCGGGTTATTCGGGTTCGGGTTAGTCGGGTCACTGGTTATTCGGGTCGGGTCAGTCGGGTTGTTATTTATTTGTTATTGTCTTGGTCCTAATTTTAAATTTGTACAAATAATTCATTTTGCAAACATAATTCAATGAAAAATATGTAAATAATTTACTTTTCATATATAATTTGATTAATAGTCATTGTCATAGTTTGGTAAAAAGTTAATTATATCTTACATTTAATAATTAAAATATATAAAAAACATAAAAATCATTCTTATTCGGGTTCGGGTGCGGGTCGGGTTAGTCGGGTTCGGGTATTTTCGACACCCCTAACGATGAGTGACAAGATGGTAAACTTACCAAAATGAAACAAAAAAGAACAAGACCAAAACACTAACGCTCAAACTTGTATGTATATTCAGAATGACAACAAGAACAACTCGAATTACTTGAATTCTACTACTAAACTTACTATATTGGAAACTTATTATCACCTATGAATTTGATACTACCCACTACTTTGCAAACTACATACTACTAACACTTACAAGACAATCAAATTAAATTTTATGCATCAAAACGTAATAAAAATACAATACATCTAAAAATGTTTTTATGTATGGCAAAATGGGTGGGTTGGGTAACGGGTCAGAACGAGCGCGGTTCAAGATGAGTTTTAAGCAAAATTAGTTTTGGTTTAAATGGGTCATTTTTTTAAAAAAAATATCAATTCCTTTCAAGTTAAAATGAATTGTAACTAAACAAATGGTTTAATTGAATAATTTTTAGTGATTTTCTAATAAAATATATTATATATATATATATATATATATTTACCAGTTTGAATTTATTATATTTACATGTTATTTAAGCTACTCATATTGACTCGCATTATGTTAAAGTGTTACTCATCTCAACCTATATTATATGTTATAATGATATCCATTTCAACCTAAAATACAAATTGTTTACTCAAATCTTCCTATTTATCTTCTTATTGGCCAACATTGTCCGGCATGGTGGTTCTTTAAGGGGTTATTTTTTAAAATCTATCCAAAATGATACTATTGAGATTTTTTTTAAGTAACTCTTTTATAAAAAAACAAGTGCAACAATCACTTAAATTCTCACCATGAGTCTGAATATGCAAAATTAAGGGAAGCGATTGCAAAATGTTAAGGGAATCGATCATGATTTTCACATATATACCCTACTAAAAAAAATTTATAAGGAGGGCGGCTGCGCCCCACCCCGTAATTACTAAGTGGGTACGCCCCTGGAAGAGAGATTTCTCGTTAGATCTTTAGAAGGTTTTGTATATGGTTTTATTGAGTTATTGTAGTCAGATTTTTTTGTGTATCTTGAGATTGAATATTATGCTAACTTTGGAAGTCAGATTTTTTTGTCGTTTTCTTAATAGACAACAATTTGAAGTTTTTATGCTAACCTTAAATTTGAAATCGAGCTGAACCGAGAGGTCGATTCTAAATCAAACCGAGTTTTAATCATTATGGCATTAATTAATTATTGTCATTTTGAGTTTTAAACCAAGATCAAATGCAAATGGCATTAATCAATTATTGTGACAATGTGGCCATGACTTAAAGTAAAGCCCACTGATAAAAAAAGTTATTATGTGGACGATTAACCTGCAACAATATCCACATAAAATGATTTACCAACTAAAAAATGTTATTGAGTGGACAATTGACCTTGACTTTGCAAGATAATGGAGACTTTATGTGTCATTTTCAACCAAAACAGAATTATTAAACTAACAAGGAATTTAGCAGAAATACTTTGCATCCCCTTTGTAAACCAAATATCGATCCATTGTTATTTCGTTTTTAATGAAAGGAATATGAGTGTTGGGGTTTTCACTTTCTTATTTATCATCTAATTAATTGTGGCTTGCGGTTGCTTCTTGTTTTGGCTTTGGTTTATTTGTGCTTGTTTGATCGAAATTCTCGTGATGCATTATGCATTGACGATGACGTTGTTGATCGGGTCATCCCGATCGGGTTTCGGGTTAATCGGGTCAGGTTAGTCGGGTTTTCCCTAAAAAAGTTATTAACCCGCAACCCGACCCGAATAACGTTCGGGTTATTCGGGTTCGGGTTAGTCGGGTCACGGGTTATTCGGGTCGGGTCAGTCGGGTTGGTATTTATTTGTTATTGTCTTGGTCCTAATTTTAAATTTGTACAAATAATTCATTTTGCAAACATAATTCAATGAAAAATATGTAAATAATTTACTTTTCGTATATAATTTGATTAATAGTCATTGTCATAGTTTGGTAAAAAGTTAATTATATCTTACATTTAAGTGAACTGTGACTTTCGCGCCGTGAGGTAGAGTGTTTAACAGTTAGTTCTTAGGTGTTTTGAGATTATCGTGCTGTGAGGTAGATAATCTAGTGGATATTTCATAAACAGTTGGATGATCTGTGAGGGAAATCAATTTAACCGGTGGTTTAACGGCTTTTAGGACTTTTAGTTGACTATCCTGGAAAAGGGTTGAGGGTGCTCTAAATTTCCTTTGAGTTTAGTATCATAAGATCCCGGTGTCATGTCAGTTCCATTACCGATATAACCTAGTCAAGCATGTATATGATTCGAACCTAGGTAGTGCCTTTCTTCCTTTGATTTAGTCTTTATTTGTTCGTCTGTTTTAGTTTAAGAATTGTTCCTTTTTAGGATTGTTAGCAAAAAACCCCCCCTTTGCGATATTAATTTAAGTTACATTCATTTGTATAGATAAGTCCTCGAGTCTAGTTAGCGTAATCTGTAGAAGTATGTGGATTCGATATCCGGACTGACTTTTGTCTTGCTGCATACGATAGGTACACTTGCCAGTCGGTAGCTTAGGTTTTAGAGAGTCTAGATTTATTACTTTGTGTCTAGTTTAGAGTCGGTTTTTAGTTAATTTGTTAGCTAAGCTCCGTCGACATCAAGTTTTTGGCGCCGTTGCCGGGGACTTCTTAGTCGATTGTGCTTATTAGTTTTGTGTCTTATATGTGCATATTTATTTTTAGTTTTAGTTTTTATTTTATTTTTATTTTTATTTCTTTTTGATTTATTGTTATTTGTTTGCAGGTTTGGTAGTGTATGTCACACCTACGTTCACACGGACCGCCACCTGAGCTTTCTTTGCCTTCAAGGAGCGATTCACGGGACTTTTCTAAAGGTTCTACTGTGATAACTGTGTACGAGGAATTACGTCAGCAACGAATTGAGCACAGTTGATCGTGCTTAGAATCCACGTGGAGTTGACAATCGAAGTTATTATGGGATGAAAGTATGTGAGAAATGATGAACATGGGCGAAAACCGCGTACAAAACGGAGTTACGGATTGCCCAGAATCACAAAACGAAGTTTCCGTCGAAAAATGGGAAAAATGGTCTTCGCGGTACGCTGAGGAGGAGCTAAGGGCTCTTCGCGGTACGCGAAGAAGGAAAATATCTGCGATTTCCCCGAAATCTTTCGCGGTACGCGAAGTCTTTTTGGATCCTCATCGCGGTACGCGACGGATGAGTCGGTACAATGGATAAGAATGCTTTATCAGCAGCATGCAGTTTAATTTTTTTTAAACTTCTCATCGACGACACAGCCATCACCTTCGAAATTTTCATCATCCAACCTCTCAAATCTTTGTTTTGAAGCCTCTGGAACGTTTAGATCGCATCCGGGAACGTTTATACGAGTCCAGATCATCTTTCTACCCGCAGAACTTCTCCAGATTAGGTAATGGTTCATTCTAACCTTCTATTTTGATAATGAATGATTAAATCTTGTTTTTGAACGTAATGATTTAGTTAGGGTTGTTGATTATTGCCTAGATGATGGCTAGGATTGATTTTGAATGATAAACTCGAACTGTTAACGGATTAATCCTTGTTTTGAGCCGTTGTAATGCCCGGTTTGCATGAAATCATAACAATGGTTATAATGGTTTAAACCATTTGGTTGTGACAATGTAGGTGATTAGTTTGATTAATCCTTGACATGCAACGTGAAAACCATGTGTTTCAAACTAATCACAGTCATTAACATACTCGTTGGAACGATTATCTGATGTTTCTGATAACAGTCAGATTAGTATGTTAAACATGGTTATTAAACCTATTCTAATACTACATTGTGATATTTCATGATATTCGGGTAATCAATAACAAGGATTAATCATTCCTAAGCCATTAAACTGTCTAGAAACTGCTTAAGCATTATAATCAACAACATTAACTATTTGATTAATCTGAGATCATACTGATTAATCAAGGAGTGTCATCAACCTAGTATTGGGAATCTGAATCAATATAGGTTCCTACGTTATCATACATTGTATGATATTACATTAAAATATGTAATTAAATACTAAACATCGGGCTGATGACTGTTAAGGCAATGTCTTGGACATTGGACGTTCAAAACGATTTAATCAGCAGGTTAAAACATAAATAACATATCAATCATAAACTAAATGCAGAATCATCATATTATCATTGATTGGTGTGATATTCTGCTACTACTAAATTATCAGGTGAGTTTCGTACAACCCCTTTTCTTTTTACTCTTTTATAAACATCGGGGTAGAACTGCTAAACTTTTGAGTACTGTATGATATACATCAATGATATCCGTGTGATTTCATTTGACTTTTGTGGGATTTCATGGGATTTTGCTTGTAGAACTGAACTCTATCATGGAACTAAAAGTCCTCATTCTTGAACTGTATCTAGTGAACCCATGTGTGGCCGAACAGAAAACATTGATAGTACTATTGGTTGACACCCCATTCGCTGGGAGGATTGCATCTCCCCTTGTGTGAATGTTTGTTATCTGTTTCCTGAACTTCTTAATGGTATGATAGACATTAAGATAATGAGGCACTAAGATATGTACCGACGAGTAATATCTTGAGAACTGAACTAGACGTCCGAAAGGAACTAGATACAGGTCCCATGGTTATCCGGAACTGAACTTTTGAGAACATGCTTATCATATCATATTGTTTAAATTGAACTGTCGAGCTCACCAGCTTTGTGCTGACGTTTCAAACTCAAATCTTTTTGCAGGAAGACAGTGACACTCGGTGAGGCAACACTTCAAACACTAGTAATCAAATAAGTCAGTGGTGTAATAGACGTGGTTGTAAACTATGATACTGATTGTAATGACGGAACCCTGTATTGTATTTATTTTAAGTTAATATGTGTGCTTATGATATCGGTTCAAGTAAGTCACCCCCTCATCTCGGAGACATCACGACTATGCTTCCGCAACCGGTTCGGTGACGTCAGACCAGACACGAGGTGACGAGGGGTGGGGGTGTGACAGGGTGGTATCAGAGCCACAGGTTATAGAGAATTAGGTTGACTTAGAGACCTAGACTATAACCATAGGATCGTATAGTGACACAGAGAGCACCGAGCATGTCTAATGAACAAAACTTGTTTTGAATTAAGCCAGGATAATCAGGTGGTCCGAATTCCAGTTATGAGTGGCCAGCATAACTGAAATTCGCAACACGTGTGCATTTTAGTTTGATTCAACTCAAGCAGAACATTAATAATAATAGGAACGAATTGTTGATTTAAGATAGGGAGAAGCATCTTATCATGTACATGTTAAATATTGTTATTTAATATTTACTTCATGATACTGATTAGAGATTTTGATTGTACAGCAATGGATGATCAGGGTGAGAGGTATATTTATCAGAGATTCCCCTATGTGGTGTTGGATGATACTCCGAGTGCCAGTTCTGGAGTAGACTCAGATTCTGACGAGGCTTCGTCGGTAGCCTCACAGGCGACACCTGCAGCACCACGTACACCGTCAGCTCCTAGATCAGTTACTCCACCACCACCACCACCAGCACATGAACCAGCACCTATGCCATCTCCACCGAGAGCCCCAGCACGGGATGGACTTAGGAGGATGCGGGGACAGGCCCGCAAGACCACTGGATTACCTCCCAGACATCAGATGGCTCAGCGGGATGAGCCTCCGACCGTTCATGAGGTGGGAGAATCCTCTCGCCAAGCAGAGCTGAGGGGCCAGGTGCAGCAAGTCGCTCAGGACTTGCAGGGTCTGAGGCAGGAAGTACATCAGCACCATACGCTCTTAGAGGATACTCGTAACATTGTATTGGAGATCCTCACTTCACATCTGACTCTGATGGAGCAGGTGAATCTTATGGGCATTGACACCCAGGCTTGGAGGATTACCGTTGAGGAGCGTTTTAGTAGGACTTTGAGGCAGAGGATAGTTGCTGCGTTTTGGCAGCAGGTGGAGGTGATGGGGGCAGGTTTAGTGCGAGTTCGAGAGTTTTTGGTTTGGTTGGAGACGGTTAGTTTTGAGACCAGGATGATAGTCCTGGCTGTGACTATGGCTGCTGTGGCCATTATATTTTCTTGTTTATCGTATTTCATACGATGAGTCTGTTCAGATGGTTATTTTGGGATCGTCATTGTAAATCTCATTAGCAGTATGCGGATAGGGTGGGGATGTGTGATAGTGTGATTAGTAGTTGTGAGAACGGGACATTTTGATATGGACAGATCCCGAGTTTGTGAGAGGTAGAGTATGAGGTTGTGGTTTAGAGTATTTTGACTTTTGGTTGTATTAAAACTATGAATGTATGAAACTATGGTATTGTAATAATATGGGTGCTTTTGTATGTCTGTTTGTATAATGAACTTTGTGTGTGAACTATGATTAATTCTTTCTGTGTGAGATCATAACTGTGTATTAATGTATCTATATGAGAACATGTCGAATTAAAATATATGTTTCGCTGAAATACAGTACGGGAGCAATACTGTATGCGAATATATCAAACTGAAAAATATATTTTGCTGAAATACAGTACGGGAGCAATACTGTATGCGAATATATCGAACTGAAAAAAAAATATATATTTTGCTAAAATATAGTACGGGAGCAATACTGTATGCAAATATATTTGTTACTAAAGTACGGTACGAGAGCCATACTGTACGAGAACAAGTCTGAATTGTGAACGTATCTAATAGTAAACATGTCTGTAACTAAAGTACAGTACGAGAGCCATAATGTACGAGAACATGTCTATTGGTTATATGAGAACCTAGTGCATGAACTGTGAACATATCCGAGAACTTGTGTGAGAACATATTCTAGTCCTGTATGAACATATATCTAAAAACATGTGTTGCAATGCAATGAGCAGGGTAAGACTCTAACATGTTTTTGAAATAACAGGACTAAGTATAACTACAAACAGTTGTGTGATCTGTGTGTAATGCGAACATGTCTGGACAGAATCCATGTAGTTGTACTATGTTCTCTGTAATCACATTTCCAATTTCATAAAGTTTCAGTATAACTGAATATGATTGAATTATGTGATCAAATGGGTTATATATTTAATGTTCTTGACTGACCTGAGTTTATTTGCTTGTGAGCAGAATAATGGCTCCCAAAAGAGGTCGACCGACTAAGAAATCTATCAGGAACATTACTAACCCAGAGTCTGATCAAGGTCCACCAGTAAATACAGGAACGAATCCAGATCCACAGATAAATCGGGACACAGGTACTGCTCCACCCGTGAACCCGGGAGTAAATCCTGTTCCATCTGCTGGTGCCAGTGGATCCGAATCGAATGAGGCAATGATAGCACGAATTGTGCGTGAACAGTTAACTGCTTGTGGTGTTATGATACCACATCAGCCTCATGTTACTACGGGTTCGGGTGGGGGCCCCAATACTAACGAACATACTGTTACTGGTGGCAACACAGAAACGCATCATACCACTCGTACGGCTACAATTGCTCCTGATCCACCACGACAGGGATGTACATATAAGTATTTTGCTTCCTGTAACCCTCCTACTTTTACTGGCAAAGAAGGAGCGGCTGGTCTTTTAAGGTGGATCGAGGAGATGGAAACCAAACTCAAAATCAGTCAGTGCTTGGAGGAGCATAAGGTGTCTTATGCTGCCTGTTCTTTGAAAGACTCAGCTTTGACCTGGTGGAATACCCAGGCCAAGACTTTGGGTTCAGCTACAGTTGATTTGATGGGCTGGAATGATTTCAAAACTTTGATTCGATCAGAGTATTGTCCCATCACTGAAATTCAAAAACTCCAGGAGGAATTCTGGAATCATTCTATGATCGGTGCTGATTGTCTGGCTTACACCGATCGTTTTCATGAACTTACTTGTTTACTTCCCGAGATGTTTCCTACGGAAGCGGCTTTAATCGAGAAGTACATTAAGGGTCTGATTCCTCAGATACGAGGAATGGTGACTGCTGCTGAACCTACAATGTTGAAACACACGATTCTTTTGACCACTAAGCTTACCAATGAGGCGGTAAGGAGTGGTACTTTGTCTTTGAAGTCTCAGACGGTCCATAGTAGTAGTGATGTCGGTACCTCGAATGTGTCAAAAGGTACCAAACGAAAATGGTTCGGTAAGAACAAAACAAGGGCTCCGGCTGAAATCAGTCAGAATAAACCAACGGTGAAGAACTATGGTGCGAATGTTCCTGAAAGGAAAGCTTATACTGGGCAGGCGCCCAAATGCAACAAGTGTCCACTCCATCACACGGGACCATGTCCTGTTTGTCTGAACTGTAACCGAGTTGGACATTATGCTAAATATTGCAACTTTCCTGCTCAACCACGAAATCAAGCACCACGACAAACCACTCAAACCAACCGGTCATGCTACAAATGTGGAAGTCCTGATCATTTCATGCGGAACTGTCCAAACAATAACACCAATCCGGGAACTGAAGCTAGGGGAGAGCTTTTCAGATTGGTGCTACCGAGGCGAGACATGATGCTAACATTGTGACTGGTACGTTCCTACTCAATAATCTATACGCATCAGTTCTCTTTGATACGGGGGCAGATAAGAGTTTTATCTCTCCTGAATTTGCATCTTTACTTGCATTGCCTGCGGTAGATCTAGAAACTTCTTATGTTATTGAACTTGCTAACGGCAAGTTGATCAAAACTAACAGTGTTATTCAAGGATGTTCCTTGAATCTGAATGATCATCTTTTCAATATTGATTTACTTCCTATTGAGCTTGGGAGCTTTGATGTCGTTGTGGGCATGGACTGGCTTTCTGATAACCAAGCGGAAGTTGTCTGTCAAAACAAGGTGATACGTATTCCATTACCTAACGGTAATACACTGATAGTTCAAGGAGAACGAGCTGGTAGAAAACTTGGTATCATATCTTGTATGCGAGCTCAGAAATTTTTAAGAAAAGGCTGTTATGCTTTCCTGGCACATGTGACTGAGCATAATTCTTCACCCAAACAAATCACAGATATTCCAGTAGTCAAGGATTTTCCTGAAGTTTTTCCTGAGGACATATCAGGATTACCCCCAGTGAGACAAGTTGAATTTTGGATTGACTTGATTCCAGGTGCAGCACCTGTTGCTAAAGCCCCGTATCGGCTTGCACCATCCGAAATGCAAGAACTTTCAGGTCAATTGCAAGAACTGTTAGATAAAGGTTTTATTAGACCTAGTTTCTCACCCTGGGGAGCACCAGTCCTTTTTGTGAAAAAGAAGGATGGATCATTCAGGATGTGTATTGACTATCGGGAGCTCAATAAATTAACAATCAAAAATCGTTATCCACTACCACGTATAGATGATCTGTTTGATCAACTTCAAGGCGCTACTTACTTTTCAAAAATTGATTTGAGATCCGGATATCATCAGTTACGAGTATATGAAGATGATGTTCCTAAAACTGCATTTCGAACTCGATACGGGCATTATGAATTTATAGTAATGCCGTTTGGATTAACGAATGCACCTGCAGTTTTCATGGATCTAATGAATCGGGTATGTAGGCCTTACTTGGATAAGTTTGTGATTGTATTTATTGATGATATTCTTATCTATTCTCGAAGCCAACAAGAACATGCTCAACACTTGAAACTGATCTTAGAACTTTTGGCACGTGAAAAATTATACGCCAAGTTCTCCAAGTGTGAGTTTTGGTTACGAGAAGTGCAATTCCTTGGGCATGTGGTGAATCAAGATGGCATTCAGGTGGATCCCAGTAAGATTAAAGCTGTAGAACAATGGGAAACACCACGAACCCCAACTGAAATCCGTCAATTCTTAGGGCTGGCAGGTTATTATCGTCGGTTTATCAAGAACTTCTCAAAGATAGCTCTGCCACTAACTACATTGACACAGAAAAATCAACCGTTTATATGGGGTTCTCAACAGGAGGAGGCATTCCAACTGTTGAAACACAAACTCTGCAACGCACCTATCTTGGCATTACCAGAAGGTACCGATAATTTCACAGTATACTGTGATGCTTCCCGCCAAGGTCTGTGGTGTGTTTTAATGCAGAACGATAAAGTGATTGCTTATGCTTCTCGACAGCTGAAAGTACACGAGAAGAATTATACTACGCATGATCTAGAACTTGGTGCAGTAGTGTTTGCACTTAAGATTTGGAGACACTATTTGTATGGAACTAAGTGTATTATATACACTGATCATAAAAGTCTTCAACACATTTTAGATCAGAAAATGTTGAACATGCGGCAAAGGCGATGGGTGGAACTGTTGAACGACTATGATTGTGAAATTCGTTATCACCCAGGCAAGGCAAATGTTGTAGCCGATGCCTTGAGTCGCAAGGAGCGAGTCAAACCTTTACGAGTGAAAGCGTTAGGTATGACTATTCAAACTAGTCTAATTCCTCAAATTAAAGAAGCTCAGCAACAAGCTTTACAAGCAACAAACTATTCTGCTGAGGGACTGAGAGGATTAGATAAGAAACTCGATACCAAAGACGATGGACTGTTGTATTTCAAAGACCGAATTTGGGTTCCTTTATTCGGTAACACAAGATCGATCATCTTGGATGAGGCGCACAAATCCAGGTATTCTATTCATCCAGGTGCTAACAAAATGTATAAGGATCTAAAGGATTTTTATTGGTGGCCTGGAATGAAGAAAAACATCGCAGAATACGTGGGTCGATGCTTAACATGTTTAAAGGTTAAGGCAGAACATCAACGTCCTTCTGGGTTATTACAACAACCAGAGATTCCCATGTGGAAATGGGATCAGATCTCTATGGATTTTATCACTAAACTACCCAGAACATCGCATAGTCATGACTCTATATGGGTTATCGTTGATCGCCTTACTAAGTCTGCACATTTTATACCCATCCGAGAAGATTACCCTATGGATCGACTTGCTAAACTCTACCTTAATGAGATTGTATCTCGTCATGGAGTACCAATCTCTATCATTTCTGACAGAGATAGTCGATTCACATCACGATTTTGGCAAACTCTTCAGAATGCTCTGGGCACGCAAATCAATATGAGCACAGCATATCATCCACAAACTGACGGGCAAACGGAACGAACAAATCAAACTCTTGAGGATATGCTCAGAAGCTGTGTGATTGATTTCGGTGGTAGCTGGGATATTCATCTTCCACTTGTTGAATTCTCTTATAACAACAGCTATCATACCAGTATCAAATGCGCTCCATTTGAAGCACTTTATGGACGCAAGTGTAGATCACCTGTCTGTTGGTCAGAGGTAGGTGAAAATCGAATCATAGGCCCAGAACTTATTCAAGAAACAACTGATAAGATCGCACTTATTCAAGAACGAATTAAAGCTGCTCGCGATCGACAAAAGAGTTATGCTGATAATCGTCGTAGACCCTTGGAATTTCAAATCGGTGATTTTGTAATGTTGAAAGTTTCACCATGGAAGGGCATCTTCAGATTTGGGAAGAGAGGTAAACTTTCACCAAGATTTGTAGGTACATTCAAAATTCTTGAACGAATCGGATCCGTGGCTTACAGACTTGAATTACCTCCTGAACTCGGTAACGTTCATGATGTCTTCCATGTATCAAATTTGAAGAAATGCCTAGCCGATGAATCCTTGATCGTACCTATGAAAGAAATCCAAATTGATGAGAAACTTCAATTCAGAGAAGAACCAGTTGAAGTGATGGATCGAGAGGTGAAGGTATTAAAACGCAGTCGAATACCTATCGTCAAGATTCGATGGAACTCAAAGCGTGGACCTGAATATACGTGGGAACGTGAAGATCAGATGAAACAGAAATACCCACACCTATTCTCATGATCAATTATTATCAAGTCAGTCTTTCCTTAAATTTCGGGACGAAATTTTTATAACAGGAGGAGACTGTGATAACTGTGTACGAGGAATTACGTCAGCAACGAATTGAGCACAGTTGATCGTGCTTAGAATCCACGTGGAGTTGACAATCGAAGTTATTATGGGATGAAAGTATGTGAGAAATGATGAACATGGGCGAAAACCGCGTACAAAACGGAGTTACGGATTGCCCAGAATCACAAAACGAAGTTTCCGTCGAAAAATGGGAAAAATGGTCTTCGCGGTACGCTGAGGAGGAGCTAAGGGCTCTTCGCGGTACGCGAAGAAGGAAAATATCTGCGATTTCCCCGAAATCTTTCGCGGTACACGAAGTCTTTTTGGATCCTCATCGCGGTACGCGACGGATGAGTCGGTACAATGGATAAGAATGCTTTATCAGCAGCATGCAGTTTAATTTTTTTTAAACTTCTCATCGACAACACAGCCATCACCTTCGAAATTTTCATCATCCAACCTCTCAAATCTTTGTTTTGAAGCCTCTGGAACGTTTAGATCGCATCCGGGAACGTTTATACGAGTCCAGATCATCTTTCTACCCGCAGAACTTCTCCAGATTAGGTAATGGTTCATTCTAACCTTCTATTTTGATAATGAATGATTAAATCTTGTTTTTGAACGTAATGATATAGTTAGGGTTGTTGATTATTGCCTAGATGATGGCTAGGATTGATTTTGAATGATAAACTCGAACTGTTAACGGATAAATCCTTGTTTTGAGCCGTTGTAATGCCCGGTTTGCGTGAAATCATAACAATGGTTATAATGGTTTAAACCATTTGGTTGTGACAATGTAGGTGATTAGTTTGATTAATCCTTGACATGCAACGTGAAAACCATGTGTTTCAAACTAATCACAGTCATTAACATACTCGTTGGAACGATTATCTGATGTTTCTGATAACAGTCAGATTAGTATGTTAAACATGGTTATTAAACCTATTCTAATACTACATTGTGATATTTCATGATATTCGGGTAATCAATAACAAGGATTAATCATTCCTAAGCCATTAAACTGTCTAGAAACTGCTTAAGCATTATAATCAACAACATTAACTATTTGATTAATCTGAGATCATACTGATTAATCAAGGAGTGTCATCAACCTAGTATTGGGAATCTGAATCAATATAGGTTCCTACGTTATCATACATTGTATGATATTACATTAAAATATGTAATTAAATACTAAACATCGGGCTGATGACTGTTAAGGCAATGTCTTGGACATTGGACGTTCAAAACGATTTAATCAGCAGGTTAAAACATAAATAACATATCAATCATAAACTAAATGCAGAATCATCATATTATCATTGATTGGTGTGATATTCTGCTACTACTAAATTATCAGGTGAGTTTCGTACAACCCCTTTTCTTTTTACTCTTTTATAAACATCGGGGTAGAACTGCTAAACTTTTGAGTACTGTATGATATGCATCAATGATATCCGTGTGATTTCATTTGACTTTTGTGGGATTTCATGGGATTTTGCTTGTAGAACTGAACTCTATCATGGAACTAAAAGTCCTCATTCTTGAACTGTATCTAGTGAACCCATGTGTGGCCGAACAGAAAACATTGATAGTACTATTGGTTGACACCCCATTCGCTGGGAGGATTGCATCTCCCCTTGTGTGAATGTTTGTTATCTGTTTCCTGAACTTCTTAATGGTATGATAGACATTAAGATAATGAGGCACTAAGATATGTACCGACGGGTAATATCTTGAGAACTGAACTAGACGTCCGAAAGGAACTAGATACAGGTCCCATGGTTATCCGGAACTGAACTTTTGAGAACATGCTTATCATATCATATTGTTTAAATTGAACTGTCGAGCTCACCAGCTTTGTGCTGACGTTTCAAACTCAAATCTTTTTGCAGGAAGACAGTGACACTCGGTGAGGCAGCACTTCAAACACTAGTAATCAAATAAGTCAGTGGTGTAATAGACGTGGTTGTAAACTATGATACTGATTGTAATGACGGAACCCTGTATTGTATTTATTTTAAGTTAATCTGTGTGCTTATGATATCGGTTCAAGTAAGTCACCCCCTCATCTCGGAGACATCACGACTATGCTTCCGCAACCGGTTCGGTGACGTCAGACCAGACACGAGGTGACGAGGGGTGGGGGTGTGACATCTACGAGCGAGGCAAGTGCTTCTACTCCCATTTTTGCAGATTTTTCTGAGCACACACTATCTTTTTGATGTCTGATCTATGCATTCATAATGACAATTTTGATGGTGCTCTAAGACCTTTCGAAACATCTAAGAACAAAAACGCTGTTTAGAATGAAACAAATAAATAAACTTACCTAGTATATTCTCACTTTTTAGTAGGGTGTGGGATGAAGGATGGATACAAACCTTACCCTTATCCTAGTGGGGATAGAGATGATGCTATAAAAGAGTTCCCGGCTCAAAGTTATCATTTGAAGTTAATCATTCCGACGCTTTTAACGTTAAAATTAGTGCAATTTCACTTTTGTCGTTCGAGGAAACACATATATATATTAAGTAATACAGCCAATAAGGGTAGAAACTAATGAGAGATTTATCGTGAGATCTTAATCGGTATTATATAAAATTCGAAGGTTTTGTATATGCTTTTATTGAGTTATTGTATTCAGATTTTTTTTGTATATTGAGATTGAGTATTATATAAAATTCGGTTTGTAAATGAACCGAGCGTTTTTTGTCGTTTTCTTAATCGGCAACAATTTGAAGTTTTAATACTAACTTTTAATTTGAAATCGAGCAGAACCGAGAGCTCGTTTCTAAATCGAACCGAGTTTTAATTATTGTGGCATTAACTAACATTGTCATTTTGAGTTTTAAACCGTTATCATATGCAAGTGGCATTAATTAATTTTTGTGACAGCCTAGCCATGACTTAAAGTAAAGCCCACTGATAAAAATGTTATTAAGTGGACGATTAACCTGCAACAATCTCCTCATTAATTAAATGATTTACCAACTAAAAAACGTTATTGAGTGGACAATTGACCTTGACTTTGCAAGATAATGGAGACTTTATGTGTCATTTTCAATCAAAACAGAATTATTAAACTAACAAGAAATTTAGCAGAAATACTTTGCAAGATAATTGAAGCCTCACATCATCCCCTTTGCATGTAAACCAAATATCTATCAAATGTTATTTCGTTTTTAATAAAAGCAATATGAGTGCAATGGCTCACCACATTTTCTCTGTCTGTATTAAATGTAGGGGTGTAAACAAGGTGAGCCGATCCCGAGCTCGTTAAGGCTCGAGCTCGGCTCGTTTAGATAAATTAGGCTCGAGTTCGGCTCGTTAAGAGCTTTATTTACTAGGATCAAGCTTGGCTCGTTAGAAACATTTTAGGCTCGAGATCGGCTCAACTTGTTTAGATTTTATTTATTTAATTTATTTACTTTAATTACTAATTTAATTATATTTATAATTATATTTTCTAAATTTAACATAAAATATTTGATTTAAATATATTTATCATAATTTTATATATAAAAATAATTAATTTTATAAATAAACACTTAATATAATAAATAAAAATTATATAAACAAAAAGATCATTAAGGTTCGTTAGCCGGCTCGAGCTCGATATGTAAAGCTCAAGCTCAGGCTCGTTAAGGCTCGACTCGCTCGAGCTTTTTACCGATCCGATCTCGAGTAGTTCACGAGCTACTTTGGTTTGTTTGCACCCCTAATTAAACGTCATAATCACATAAGTATTTTTATTTGAATTATAAGTAAAAACATTATTTGTTAACAAAAATAAGTATATAACAAATAAAAATTACAAAAAACCATGAAACATTCTTTCATCACATCTACATCCTACCGTAACAAAACAAAGAATACAACACATTACGTTATGGAGGAGACTCATCTTCAGTGATTCAGATGGAGGCAAGGGAATAGCTGCACGACATGCCAGATTTAGCAATGGGGGTTTGTTGGTTGCCAATGCCAGGTGCTTCGCCGAATCACCGGTGATATGAGAAAAAAGGCGTCGTTACGGTTCTAAAATTTAAAAGACTTCACCAAAAAAATGGTAACTGCTAGTAACTGTTGGAAAACCATCTCAACCTCCTATTTTAAACAGTCCAGAACAAATATTAAGGATTGTACATGGCTCAGATCTACTTTTAGGGAAGTTAAAATGACCGGCGTCTATATATATATTATCATTTTGAGTTTTAAATCTTGACAAAATGCAACTGACATTAATTGTTGTTAGAGCCTGTGACTTTTTGTAAAGCCTACTTATAAAAATGGTATTGAGTGGGTGCTTTTACCCCTGTAATGAATTATGAATTATAAAATGTTGTTGAGTGGACAGTTGATCTTTACTTTGAAGATATGGAAATCGTATGTCATTTTCAATCAAAAGAGAATTATCTAAAAAGGAATTTAACGGAATATGAGTACTTGTGGGTGTTTTTGTACGTAATTAAAGCCTACTTATAAATTGAAGTCTCACATGCATCCTCTTGTAAACCAAAAATCGAGCAACTGACCGATCGACTGTTATTTCCCATTTAATAAAAGCTAGCAATATGAGTGTTGGGTTTTCAATTTCTTATTTATCATCTAATTATCACTTGTGGTTGCTTCTTGTTTTGGCTTTGTTTCATTTGTGCTTGTCTGATCAAAAGTCTCCTGATGCGTTATGCATGGAGGGTGATAGACAAGCACTTATCCGGTTCAAGCACGGACTCATAGACGAAGCAGACCGGCTTGCTTCTTGGGCTGGTGAGAAGAGTGACTGCTGCACATGGGATGGAATTGTTTGTGATAACATCACTGGCCATGTCCATGAGATTCATCTTCCAGGACCTGGACCTCTCGGTGAATATGATGCGCCTTCTTCTAAAGAAATCAAAGAACACTTAAAACAGAGGTTAAGAGGGCATTTAAGTCCATCATTGTTGGAGCTGAAGCAACTCAAGCATCTAGATTTGAGCTTCAATGATTTTAATGAGATCCCAATTCCAGGCTTCATAGGTTCTCTTGGAACATTGAGATCAACTGGGAATATTTCAGAGCTACGTGTCCTTTCTCTTAGATATTTGGATGGAACAAGCATGATGAAAATGCAGTGGTTGTCAGGTCTTCGTTGGTTGCGTCATTTGGATATGAGTGGCATAGACCTTAGCAAAGCTACTGATTGCTTTCAGGTGATTAACACCCTCCCTTCTTTGGTCGAACTACATTTGAGATTTTGTTATCTCTCGAACATACATCCCCATGTTCCCAGTCTTAATCTAACGTCCCTTTCCCTGCTTGATATTTCTGAAAACCATTTTGTTAACACTTCTGTTCCACAGTGGATTTTTAGTCTAACAAGCCTGGTTTCATTGGATTTAAGTTATTGCAACTTTAACAACCCTCCTCCTAGTAATATTTATAGCTTCCGTAATCTGACTTCTCTGGAGTCGCTTTACACCAGTGAGAATAATTTCATGAGTTCTCCGTTGGTATTAAAACAGTTGTCTGGTAACTTGAAATTATTAGATATTAGTGCTTGTGGTGTTTCGAGTTCAATGCTTCATTCCCTTCATAACGTGACCTCTCTTCTAACCCTTTACGTGTCCGGAAACCAACTCACCAAGGCAATACCTAATTCTTTTGGTAACCTTTGTAACTTGATAAATATTGATCTGTCATTCAACAATTTTGGTAACATTAGTTTAACACACCTTCTCAAAAGTCTTTTCGATTGCAAATCACCGAGTTTGGAGTCATTATCTATATCAGATTCACGACTTTCTGGTCCAATTCCTAACTCCATCGGACGATTGTTATCGTTGAAGATGTTATATCTTTCAGGTAATATGCTGAACGGAAGCATTCCTAACTCGATCGGACAATTATCAAAGCTGGATACACTAGATTTTTCCAACAATTTGTTGACGGGTGCTGTGACAGAAGCTCATTTTGCTAAACTTGTGCCCTTGAAATATCTAATTGGAGAAGGAAACAACCTAACCCTAAAACTGCAAGTTGCGAACTGGATCCCCCTTTCCAGATACAATACTTGTATTTAAACTCTTGGGGTTTGGGGCCTGAGTTTCCGTTATGGCTTCAAACGCAGAGGAATTTAAAACAGTTGGACATTAGCAACACAGGCATTTCATCACCCATGCCTCCCGAGTCATTTTGGAGATCATTCCACAATCTAAGTTATTTAGACATGTCACAAAATCATTTTGGAGGTACATTAACTTTGTCTTTCCCTACAACACTTGATGCACTGGACCTAAGCTCTAACCAGTTTACAGGAACTTTACCTTCTCTCTCCATTGGTTCATTTTTGGATCTGTCAAATAATTCTTTTATGGGATCATTACATCATTTTTTGTGTTTTAATGGTGTGGAAGAAACACAATTTCTTTCTTTGGGATATAATCATTTATCGGGTGTCATTCCCGAGTGTTGGAACAAATGGTCAAGTTTGAGAGTCCTAATTCTAGAAAATAACAATTTATCCGGTGAGATTCCAAGAACATTAGGTTCTTTGTTGGACCTAACTTGGTTGAACATGCATCAAAACAAGATCTCCGGAAGATTACCCTCTTCCCTAATTAACTTGTCATCACTAACAATTCTTCAACTTGGAAGGAATGAACTTGTTGGGAACATTCCACCATGGATAGGAACAAAACTCACCTCGTTAAGAATTCTCAATCTTAGGTCCAACAATTTGGACGGAAATATTCCTGACAAACTCTGTTATCTATCATATATACAGATTATAGATCTTGCTGAAAATAATTTGTCAGGAAATATTCCGAGATGCTTCAACAACTTTAGCATTCTTACTAGGATAACTGAATCAATCAATAATTTTTACATCTTTTTGGGAACAAAAAAATCAGCTATTATTGCTAGTGATACACTAGTGATGAAAGGACAAGAGTACACCTACAAATCAATTCTTAGACTAATGACATCGTTAGACCTTTCGAGCAACAACTTTTACGGACCCATACCAAGTGAGCTTACAACCCTTCAAAATTTGAAATCTTTGAATTTATCAAGAAATCAATTGAGTGGAAGGATCCCGGAGAAGATAGGAGACATGAACGCACTTGAGTCACTCGATTTATCAATAAACAACCTCTCTGGGGAACTTCCGGTAAGCTTGTCTAGATTGAATTTCTTGAGTAGCTTCAATGTGTCCTGCAACAATTTCACAGGAAAAATTCCAGTTAGTACTCAGCTCCAGAGCTTTAATGAGTCTAGCTTTTTAGGTAACCAACTTTGTGGTGATCCATTAAATGATCTTTGTGTACCCACTAAAGCACGTGCTCATTCAACAAGATATGAAAAAGAAGACGATGGATTAGAATTGGGGTTGATTATTAACATTGTGCTTGGATTTGTTATTGGATTTTGGATTGCTTTGGCTCCATTGATACTTAGCATATCATGGAGGACTTCATATTTTCATCTCATGAGTAAATTGATCAAGGTATGATTTATGATGCATAAGTATTGTCACACTATAATTAGTGATGTTGTAATAGATTTAATATTCTACTTTAAAATTTTAAAACTTTGTATTCAAGATGAATATCCTATTAAATATGAACAGTGAAACTAGCTTATTAAATATGAACAAAAGAACTCGTCATTGTAATATTGTATATGACCTCGTGCAATAATGTATTAAAAGAATTGCGAACGGGTTGGTTGTAAAGTATAACATAACCAAATGTAGCGTACGGTGGAAGTTGAAGTTAAGGAAGAAGAATTGGATGTAAATTAATGTTAACTAATCAAAAGGGTGAATGTGTGGGTCATGTCTATAACTAGGGGGTTACCCGCACGTTGCCGCGAGTATTCCGTCACGATTCCGTGTATTAAAACTTATATATGTGTTGTCGCTACGACGTAAAGCCTTAATGAGTATACATTGTAAATGTGTCCGCTATGCCGATATGAGTATTCGATTATGATAGCGTTAAGATTTTAGAATATATATTTTTGGTCAAACTAGTTTAGTATTTTTTTCAAAAAAAAAAGGCAAATATTTGTTTGTTGAAGTTGAAATAGGGGGTTACCTGTCATGTTGCGGCGATAACCATAAATTAAATAGGAAAAAACATAATCTCAAATATCAAACTCGGATTAAATAAAAGTTTATCATTCTATCGTAAAACACAAAAATCTTAAAAATAAATCATAACTCGTAAAGAACAAAAGTTTTAAAAATAAGGTAAAAAATAAAAACGGTCAACCGCGATGACATCATCACGAATCGTAAAGCACAAAAGTTTTAAAATAAGAGAAAAAATAAAAATTGTTTAAAATTTGTGTCTCATAAAAAAGATTAAGTTATGTTGCATTGATGCAGTGACACGCAATACATCCTAAAATAGTAAATCAAATCATCACAAAAGTGTATTTATAATTCATTGTATAATTATCATTTAATTAATTATATATATATTATATTATATCACAATTTCAAACAGCGTAAAAAAATTACAATGGCTAAAAATTTATGGCTACCAACCTGATTTCTTTTGTAAATTATAATGCTTTATTTATTAATAATATTTACTTACAATTATTAATTAACTTAGACTAATTATAATAATATTTTAAATCATTTTATCACGATAAAATGAATTTGTCATGATATATCGCGAGTTATAGCCATTTTTGAACATTCAATACGGATAGAGAAATACATATAGTTGAATATATATATTTTAATATCATTATATTATTTATATTATATTATTATTATTATTTTAATATTATAATATATTTTAATATTTAAATATTTTTATTATTTTAATATTATAATATATTTTAAAAATATAATGCTATTATTATAATATTAATATTTTTAATTATTATAATATTATTATTAATATTATATTACTTATTATAATAATATATTTTAATCATTTTATCACGATAAAATGAATTTATCATGATAAATCGCGAGTATTACTATTTTATATTAATATTGTATTATAATTATAATTTTATAATATTTTTATTAGAGTTAATTACACGGATGGTCCCTGTGGTTTACCCAAATTGCACGGATGGTCCCTAACTTCCAGAAATTACAACGGTGGCCGAATACTTTGCAAAACTGTAACACAGATGATCCCTAGGTTGGATGTCTGTTATCTTTTGATGTTGAGTGGTATGTGAAATTACCCAAATACCCTCTTCCATTATTGAAAAAAAAAACACACCCACCCCCTATTTCCTCCCCACCGCCACTCAATCTGCTCCGGCGGCCACACCACCACCATATCCGGCGGCCACACAAGCACCACTGCACCTTCAGAGTTTGTAGCCAGAAACCCAAACCGATAAAGGAGAATGTGTTTCATGTGAAGCTCCGAACCAGTGACGGGAGCTTTTTAGGGGCGAATGACGGAACACCGCCGTGGCTCCACCCTAACATCACCTCTGTTGTGACTCCGACGTGGCTCCACCCTAGCATCATCGCCGCTCTCTATCTCTCTTTCTCGTATCTCTCTCTGTTGAAAACCCACGTCAGAACATCACCGACGCTGATGACCACAAGCCTCTCGGAGAAGGGACGACGGGATACCGTCATCATACCTAGAAACTACAAACAATTTCCAGTGTTAGTGATGGTTTTCTTGCAGAAAGATACCGTCACCTAATTACATCATAATATCATATGAGAAACCAGTGTTGGTTTTCTTGGAGAAGAAACCGTCCCGGTTGATGGTGTCGGTCCTATCTCAACTGTTGATAAGTTTTTGTTTTTGTGTTCGCCGGAATCTTTACTTTCCGGCATGGTCACCGGTTCGAACTGTGTGTGGTAGATCTGCGGTGTGTGGTTGGATGGATGTGTGGTCAACCCACTTGACAGCGATGTAAGGTGATGGTGATATGCGGTGGTGGTGGTAGATCGTGGTGATGTTTGTGTGGTTGCCAATGTGTTGCCAGAGAAGAGATGTTAGGGATAAGGGTATTTTGGTCATTAAGAAAAAATTAACAGCAAAAGATAACAGACATCCAACCCAGAGACCATCTATGTTACGGTTTTGCAAAGTATTCGGCCATCGTTGTAATTTCTGGAAGTTAGGGACCATCCGTGCAATCTGGGTAAACCATAGGGACCAATTGTGTAATTAACTCTTTTTATTATAATAATAATATATTTTAATATTATTATATTATTTATATTATATTATTATTATTATTTTAGTATTATAATATATTTTAATAATATAATATTATTATAATAATATTAATAATTTTTTAATTATTATAATAATATTATTAATATTATTAATATTATATTACTAATTATAATAGTATTTTTTAATCATTTTATCGCGATAAAATGAATTTATCATGATATATCACAAGAATCACTATAATATTATAATAAATTTTAATAATATTATATTATTATTATTATAAGGATTATGTTCAAATAAAAACAGTGAAATTGGTGAGAAGGATTGTGGATTTGACGAGTGACATTAATCTAAATTTATAAAAAGAGTATTTTGGTCATTGTGTTTAATGCTTCAATTTATTGTGTTTAATGCTTTATGTCATTGTGTTTAATGTTTTTATTATTTTGTTTTATTTTTTATATCATATTTTGTTATATTGTTATTGTTTTTTATGCATTAAATAAATTGTTCTTATTTATTGTTTATGTTTTATGTATTAAAAGTACATAATTGTGTTATTTTACCATTATGTTTATAAAACTTATAATTTTAAAAAACATAAATTGTTTTTATTGTTTGAAAAATACATTTTCGTCATTGTATATATGTTTATGTCATTGTGTAATATATTCATCATTGTATTTTATCATCCGAACATTGTGTAATATAATCATCATTGTGTGTTATGTTCAAGTCATTGTGTAATATATTCATCATTGTTTTTTTATCTTCAGATGATTGTGTAATATAGCATCATTGTGTCTTACGTTCAGGTCATTGTGTAATAGTCACTATTTTGTTTTACGTTAAGGTCATTGTGTAATCTACGCGTCATTGTGTTTTACGTTCAGGTCATTGTGTCATATACACATTGTTGTATTAAATGAATTTGTTTTTTATCTTCAGAACATTGTGTAATATAATCATAATTGTGTGTTATGTTCAGGTCATTGTGTAATATATTCATTATCGTTTTTTATACACATTGTAATATACACATTGTTGTATTAAATGAATTTGTTTTTTATCTTCAGAACATTGTGTAATATAATCATCATTGTATGTTATGTTCTAATCATTGTGTAATATATTCATCATTGTTTTTTATCTTCAGATGATTGTGTAATATAGCATCATTGTGTCTTACATTCAGGTCATTGTGTAATATTCATTAATTTGTTTTACGTTAAGGTCATTGTGTAATCTATTCGTCATTGTGTTTTACGTTCAAGTCATTGTGTAATATAAACATTGTTGTATTAAATGAATTTGTTTTGTTTTATCATTATGATTTACATATAAAAAGTACGTGATTTTGTTGTTTAACCAATATTATTTTTAAAGCTCATGAATTTATAAAAATAAAAAATTAGACACTACGACGGCAAAAATAAAACATTCATAAACAAAAAGACACAATAATAGACAATTATACACAATGACGCATTACAAATATAAAAGGTAGAGGAAAATGTTTTTTATTTTATTTTTTTTATATAACAATATCTATAATCATTTTTAAAAAAAATGCTCGTTTTTTTGAAAAAATAATATCGTATATAAAAGTTATGGCCGTTTAAAAAAATGAGGGAAACATGATAAAAAGTCAACAAAAGTGTGTCTATGATTAAAATACCCTTCTACTAACTTTTTTAACACAATTTTAATCTCAACCATTAAATTATACATCTAATGTCCCACAATTCTTCTCACACTTCTCACCAATATAAACATTTTTACTATAACCTCACCCATTATTATAATATTAATATTTTTTAATTATTATAATACAATTATTAATATTATATTACTAATTAAAATAATATATTTTAATCATTTTATCTCGATAAAATGGATTTATCATATAATTATAATTTTATAATATTTTTATTATAATAATAATATATTTTAATATTATTATATTATTTATATTATATTATAATTATTATATTATTATTAATTTTATATTATTATTATTATTTTAATATTATAATATATTTTAATATTGTAATATATTTTAATACTTTAATAATATTATTATTTTAATAATATAATATATTTTAATAATATATTATTATTATTATTATAATATTATTATTTTTAATTATTATAATTTTATTATTAATATCATATTACTAATTATAATAATATATTTTAATCATTTTATCGCGATAAAATGAATTTATCATAATATATCGCAAGATTTACTATATTATTATTATCATATTTTTATTAATATTATATTTTTATTATTATTATATTATAATATTTTTAATATTATAATATATTTTAATATTATTATTATTTTAATATAATAATACATTTTAATAATATAATAATATTATTATAATATTAATTTTTTTTAATTATTATAATATTATTATTAATATTATATTACTAATTATAATAATATATTTTAATCATTTTATCGCAATAAAATAAATTTATCATGATATATCGCGAGAATCACAATTCACCGAAGTTCCGAAACTTCCCTGGAAGAACGAACACTTAAAGGGTGTAAGCAACGAAAGGTTCTCACCCTGTCCCCGACATGGACACCGTTGTCTTACTTTCTTCAATCGTTCCGACCAGGACAAGTGGGTTGGCTCGTATTATAATATATTTTAATATTATTTTTATTTTAATATTATAATATATTTTAATAATATTATATTATTTTTATAATATTAATATTTTTTTAATTATTATAATACTATTATTAATATTGTATTACTAATTATAACAATATATTTTGATCATTTTATCGCGATAAAATTAATTTATCATATAATTTTAATTTTATAATATTTTTAATAGAATAACAATAATATATTTTTATATTATTATATTATTTATATTATATTATTATTATATTATTATTAATTTTATATTATTATTATTATTATTATTTTAATATTATAATATATTATAATATTTTATTATTATTATTAATTTAATATTTTAATGTATTTTAATAATATACTATTATTATTATTATATTAATATTTTTTAATTATTATAATATTATTATTAATATTATATTACTAATTATAATAATATATTTTAATCATTTTATCGCGATAAAATGAATTTATCATGATATATCGCGAGAATCACTATATTATTATTATTATTATTATATTATTATTAATATTTTAATATATTTTAATATTATAATATATTTTAATATTATAATATATTTTAATATTATTATTAAAATATTTATGTTTTTTAATTATTATAATATTATTATAATATTATATTACTAATTATAATAATATATTTTAATCATTTTATATCAATAAAATGAATTTATCATGATATATCGCGAGAATCACTATTCACTGAAGTTCCAAAACTTCCAAAATGTATATATAGATAATTAGTCATTCTGGTAAAAAGACAAGTGTGACACCCCGCAATTTCTAGGTCAACTTATTATTTATTTAAATGTTTATTTAAATGATTTTTGTACACGTGGCACTAGAATTAGTTTAATTCAGTGTGACACGTGCCACGACAGTACAAACGCTGACACACAACAAAGATAATTCGAGGAATTATCGAGACACCACACACACGTGTCAAAACACACGAACGTTGGTGAACGTTTAGCACATCGTGTAACAAAACACTAAAAACCTCACGAAACGCTCAAACATTGAACTTAGAAGTTCAAACATGGCCAAACGATAGTTCGTAAACGTTAAAACGACGACGAACGGATCAAACCCATGAAATTGGGCCTATTGGGCTCCTCAGAGACCCATCGCGGGTACGCGATGACCCTCAAGAGGCCCCATAGCGGTACGCGATGAGTTTCGGGAGAATTTGAATCCCGAAATCCATCGCGGTACGCTGAGAGAATCTAGAGCCCTCTCAGCGGTATACGACGAGGCCAGCACTTAAAATCTTTGTTAAACCAAGATGTAATCATATCTAGCCACCCTATACCAACATTACCGAGTCCTGGTCACTTCTACTCGATATCATCATCCTCTAGAGTCATCTTCAACCTCTGGATCACCTCTTGGAAGCCATTGAAGGCCAAGTTGAAGCTCAACACTTGAAGATTGAAGCTTGGTGAGCACCTAGAGTGTAATATCACTGTATTTCCGGTCGTCCGTACATCCGTACGATTGTACTGTTAAGACCTGATATAATAATTATTAATGATAATGAATTTCTGGATGCATGATTTGATGATTATCACTGTTATTGGTATACATACTTATAGCATATTATTATACGCGTAAACCATGGGAAGTTTAGTTGTAACCCAACTAAACAAAACCAGAGAGTTATCGCAGTTGTATTCATGGAAATATTGGATTATTGGTTTGGAAATGGAAAGGAGTATGGAGTTAGTTGTTGTTTGGTTGCTAAACATAGTCAAGGACACATGGTCATGGTTTATCGAAATAGCGTGGGACGGTGGCTGGGGCAGTTGCGACTAACCCCTACATATGCCCTATACATATGCATATTTCGGTTTATCATGGATGTGTCGGTGACTTGGGTTTAGTGGGTTTTGGATTGGGATTGACAATATTTAAGTTAATAAAATAATGGAAGTATAATTGGAATTCATAACGCGATGGTGAGGTTACGAACACTATTTAAACGCGAATGTTGATTCAGAAATATTAACGTAATAATGTATTCGCGTAGGTGACGATTCACACGAATATAATTATTAGGAATAATATTCTGAAACAATATTCCATAAATTTTAAATCAAATCGAAATACGATACGAGCGTCGGATTCGCAAAGGTGACGATCTTTACGAATACGTACGTAAGTAACGCGTTTCGACGAGATAACATAATAATACTTAACGATAATAAAACAAGAAAAATAAATTAAAAATATTTATTAGGAATCACAATCTAAAACGAAACCGAATAAAACAATTTATTTAAATAAATAATAACCCGAAAATGAAACGGAATCGTTTTACGACATAACTTATTTAAAATCAATTAATTATAACAAAATCTATTTATTTAAACGTGTTACGTTTTAAATATGTTTTACGTTAAAAACCTAGCATTTCATTATTTATACGCGATAAAAACGAGACCGAACACGCGGGGGCTACGCAAGTTAATAAAGAAGAAGAAGACTTCTTCTTCTTCATTACACACACACCCACTCTCTCTCTAAACCCTCAATTTCGCCATCTACCTCTCTCTCTAACTTCTCTCTAGCTTTTCTCTCTCGTTTCCCAATGGATTCGCGAGATCTTGGCGCCCAAACGACCACTCGATCGAGAGGAACAAGAATCTACAAGGAAATCCAACGTTTACCAACTAAATCGATGTAAATCTGAGCTTTTAGGTTCGGTTTGTTGTTGGGTCATAAATCTTAAAGTTATTGTGGAAATAACTGATTACATCACTTAGAAAACCCTAAAATGAGTTGTTAAATGGGTAGAAGTAGTGAGTTGATCTGTACCGATTGTGGCTCGCGAAGAAGATGATGAACAGTGCGTGGCAATGTAGTTGGACCGAACCTATGGGTTTTCCAGGTTCTAGTCGTACCCTACACTGGCTGGCGAACCTTGGTTTAGGACGAACCCTATGCAGGCCACCGAACCTATTCACCACGAACCCATTTAGCCGAGTCTAGGATAGCATCGACCGAACCTTCAAGATCAAACATGCAGGTGCCGAACCTTCTTCCCACAACGAACCTTAGGCAACAAGGTATGTAGCCGACGAACCCCTAAAGTCCACGAACCATCTTGCTGGGCAGCCGAACCCATTCTGTTAGCCGAAGCTAGTTGTGAGGCAAACCTGTAGCATGGAGCCGAACCCTATCGCGTTCGACGAACCTGTTATAGCCGAACCTCACCCTTATGCAGCGAACCTATGCATGTTGTGCAAGAATGTCGAACCTTAGCCAAACCCTAATAAGGGTGGCGAACCTAAGGCACAAACCTAAAGGTTCGCTGGTTTCTCGAGATAATGATCATGAACTCGGTTAAAAATCAGGAAAATGGGTACGAGAGTAAGTGTAATTAGAGATAAACGAAAAAACACGTGATGGGGTATGTTTATGCATGCATGGGCAAAGTTAAGTTATCATTTTTCTTCAAATCAACAAAAGTTTTAAATTATAGATTTCATGTGAGTTAATTAACGTATGAAAATAAAATGAGGTTGTTTCTTAAACTCGATCAACTATGACGATTTAAAGTACATCGGTTAATTAGCCTTAACAATGTATGCATGCTACCATAAATATACACATGTGTATAATACTTATCACCTTGACAGTATGTACAACTTTTACACTATAGCTAAACCATTATAAGTTGATTTGTTAAACTAATTAAAATTAAATAAATCGTTTATAATGAGGATAGGAAACATCAATAATAATCATTATAACTTAGGTAATTAACCTAAGTATAATGATTAAGAACAAATGAACATGAGAACTAAATGGTGAACACATTAATGCTTATGAATATGCAATACACGATAATTACAGATCATTGAGTTGTCTTGGATTTCACGTACGCGAGCGCGCATTCTACTAAAGCACAGAAACTAAGGACTCAGGTGAGTTCTCATAACCTCCCTTTCTTTTAAACTATTTTGTTTTTAAACTCGGAGGTGAAACATGTATACCAACTTATATATATTGACTTGATAACACAGGGATGACACTTATTTGCTTGTATGAGATCCATAGTTATGGATTGTCATATTCCATGAGTTGTTACTAATGACCTTGGTTATCTGTAATGACTGCATGTATTGTCACTATTCCATGAGTTGAAGCTTATGAATTTGTGTCATTCGCGACGACTGCATGTATTATGACGTGGATGCTTCCACACTCCGTGTATTCGTTGTGGTTGAATTCGGTCTTTCTTAATGTTTGCATGTATTGTCACGTGGATGTTTCCACAACTCCGTGTGTCGTTGATATTGACCTTGGTCATATGCAATGATACATGTATGGTCACTTATATTAATTGAGAATATGGATAGATTGTGAATTGTTGATTGAACATATGATTGATTATTTATGATTTGTTAACATATGTGATTATGTGTTTGGATTATGTGTTGAGATGGTGTGTTTGAATGTGGTGGTGATTGATATCACAGATGCTCATACGTATGTTATCAAGAAAATATAAACTCTTCAAAACTCTTTGTAAAATATTTTAATTATCAAACTTATGATTACTCACCAACTACTTTGTAGTTGACACTTGATTTTTACATGTTTCAGGTAACGAAGCTAAGTAGGTTGATGAAGGGGAACTTACACTTTTGGACATCATCATATAGGATCTTGGACTTAGCTAATTAACGGAAATTCTGTCGACTTGAATTTAGTTAAATAGTTAATTCTCTTTTGTAATTGATGTAACTAATTCATGATGGACATGATTTTTGTGTAATTAATTTGGTTGCTTGAATGATATATGATGATTTGATTTAGATGCCCACGAGCTTTTGAACAATCTACACATCCCTCGTGGCATCCCGGTGTTTCCGCCATCGGTCGAGGTGTTGCATAAAGGCTTAAACACCATCACCTCCTTCTTGTTCTTGATGAATCCAACAAACCAGGGGTCGAGGAAGCTGATTAAACACCATCTCAGGGATTCAAGAAAGCTCTAGAAGGTAGTCACACACTCCTTGTAGCCTAAAGTCACTTCTACACACACATGCATGCTTATTGTCACACATGCAAGCACCTTTGATGCACATACACGAAATCTTGATCTGGGTTTGATGATGTTTACATGATATTTGATGATCTAGAGTGATATTATGATGAATCTTGACAATCCATGATGATGTGTGTCATTAAAATGCATGATTTGGTCATAACTTGATGAAATAGCTACATGCAGGTACAATCTAGTGCATTTTAGATGATTCTTGATGATGATTTATGATTATAGGTATTGTTGAAGATGAATCACATGAGTTAGAATAGTCAAAATGGTTGAAATGAGAATATATGACAAACTTGCTATTTTTAGTAACTTTTTAGTTACATTTTGTTGTTATGGGATGAAATGTGAACATGCATGAGTATATATTTGCTACTAGGATGTTATTAGGATGATGTTGATACTTAGAATGTGATCTTGATGTTGAATATGGTCATTTTTAGCAAAGTTACTATATATAGTAACTTTTGTGGACCAAATATTGTTAATGGTAAATTTGGCTATGTGAGCATGTCTGAATGATGTTACATGGCTTTATATAATATTAGATGATATAAAAATGGCTTAGAAGTATAGTCATTTTTATGCAAAGTTACAAAGTTACTATTTATAGTAACTTTATTTTTAGAAATGTTGGTTTATGAACGTCTTGTATTCTTTAAACGTGCTAAGTGGCTTAATATGTTTGACATGTTGATTAAATGTTAAGTTAGATGGTTTCCGATAATAATCATGCTAGAAATAGAAACTTTCCATTTTAGGAAACTTTTGTGTGCCAACATGACATAAGTGACTTGTGTGATTTTATATGATAACGTGCTATGTGATAACATGAACACGTAGGACTAACGAGCATGCTAGAACCCTAAAATCAATATGCCTTGTGAAACTTGCCATAAATGGAAACTTACTATATATAGTAAGTTGTTCACAGACACGACTTACGCGTTTTGCACACGACGAGCACTTACACGAATGTTACATGATTCACAACCATCACACGGTTCACCAACGGGTCGTTGACTTGACACGGTCAAACCTGGTCAAACTTAGTCAAATCTGGTCAAACACGACCAAACACGGTCAAATACGGTCAATGTGGACCAACATGAGCAAACACGGTCATTGTGGACCGACACGGACAAACATGAACAACCAAGGGTTGTTGAGCACAAACACGAGCACTAACACGAATACGAGCACGGTCACTTACACAAACTCACGTATGGTATACGATAGAGGTCGTCGGTGACCGGCTACGCTACTTGATGATACAGGAGCTTACGCTTGCGCTATCACTTTCTTCACTAAGGTGAGTTTACGGCCCCTCTTTACTCTTTTCGAACTTTTCAAATAGGGGGAGAATACTAGTTGAATCGAGTCAAACATCTATTACTCTACAAACATTTTACTATGTATGCTGGTTTATTAGACAAACATTAAGTGTTGAACTCGTAACAAGTCCTCACAAAGTCTTACCGTTAATGTATGAACAACGTGGTAGGTTTGAATGGATCCGTTATGTTGTGACTAACCCCACGGGGCACAATTTTGACTAGAGGTCATAACCCGAGAAACTCTGACCTGATTTGCTATGTAGTACGAGACATAGCGGAGGCAAGGGCAAACAAGTTTAGTTCGGTAGTGACACACTGACACTTGGAGCCTAGATGTAACACCCAAAATTCCCACACGTAAACACGTGTTTAAAAGCAACATCAGATTTAGGTCCCAGAAAAAAATCCACATACATGTTTGGTTTACAAAACATGTTTACCACTTAAGACTTTCAAAAACTTACATTTTAAGGTTTTCAAAACATATGAAAACATTACATACACCCCAATATGTAATTTACACCAAAGTATATGTTTTACAAACGATAGTTCGATCCGCTTCTTCCAATCTCGAGCTCGCACCATCCATTTGTATCTATTTAAAACCTAAAAACACACCCAACAATCAAGTGTTAGTTCATAAGAACTAAGTGAGTTCACCCCATTGACCCCCGAATCAACCCCGTCAATCACACGAAATTTCAGACAATTTTTAGTGTCCAGCGCACTGGTTGGGCGCACTGTAGGCGCACTACAGAACCTTTGGGCGCACTGAATTCTGATGGGCGCACTGCTGGGCGCACTGGGCGCCCAGACCTGTGTATGTGCAGTTTTTCGCCCATTTTGACACCCGAAATCATTTCCGACCTTTTCCTTAACCCCAAATGCATTCCATAACACCATATGGACATAATAATCAAGTCCCAAACCTACTTTGGTGACTTGATTAAACATGAGCATAAAACGATTTACTAACGGGTCATTTCCACCCAAGCCCGTTAAAATTACATTTTTCACCCAAACCCATTGGAACTTCCTATCACTCCAAGTGATGAGAGGGTTTTGGTTATGATTCTAAAGTGCTTAATGAGATGTTTTTATGTGTTTTGACTTGTGTATTTATTCGAAATAGAAGCTACCTTGTGTGTTTGTGTGTTTGTAGGTTGAATGAGTCAAGAAAGTGATTTTAGGTGGAAACCGAGCACCGGAAAGCAAGATCGAGCACATCCCAACATCCGAGTATGCGAAATGGTAGCCATGAACTTTGAAGAGGCATATCTTGGGCTAGGAGAGGAGTTACGGGACGCATAATATATGAAAATCGTGTTTCTCGACGAGACGAAGCTAATGGTGATATCAGAGCAGGCGTAAGTTACGCCTAAGGGGCCGTAACTTACGCCGGGAAGCTGTTCCGTAAGTAGAACCGTAAGACAGAGCTGCTAGGGCGTAAGGGCATGCATGTAGGCGTAAGTTATGCCTAGGGGGGCGTAACTTACGCCGAGGGGCGACGGAAAACATCAAAACTCGCGTTTTTTGGGGTATTTAAGGCCCAAATCAACCCTAGTCGACTATCACACCTTGGGGCAAGTTCTTGGGCGATTTTGGAGCATTTTGGAGCGTTCTAAAGCCCCGAAACATCAATCCAAACATCAAGATCAAGATTTCATCATGCAATTTCACATGAAGATTGAAGCTTCAAGTGTCAAGATGTCCGGCTAAGCTTCTCGTGATCGTCTCCGGGTGAATGGTTAGGTTAAATAATTAGGTTTTATTTGATTTGTTAAACATTGGTATTGAATTTGTTTTCATAGATTTACAAGTTCAATAGTGCTTGATTGTGAAACGATAAACGATTTCCGGTTTATTTTACAATTTTGAATTCAATCTCATTGCTTGCTTTTATCTATTGTCAAGTTTAATGTTATTGGTTTAATTTTAAAGTATTCTAGAAATCCTACATTTTGTGAAACAAGTAATTATCTGAGTCAACAACATCGGTCTAGTTATCGGTTGTCAATAAAGTCATTGACTTGGTTCCAAATCATAATTGTTTGATAATATAAGCATAAATCATGTTTATGTGATTTCCAATTAACAAATCAAGATATACCTAGTTGTTTTACTAACTTGAAATCCGGAGCGATCACCTTTTCAATTATTGTTTACAAATCTTTTAATTAAGTGTTTTATAAGTTTGTTTTGTTTGCAACTCAAAATCCAACAATTCAAAGTTTATTTTTTTTTCATTGCAATTAGTTAAGTGACTTGTGTTGAAAGTGATTTCCACTTGACTTCTCGTGGATCGATACCCGACTTCCCTAGCTAAATTGGGTCGTAGGACTTGAGTGTAAACTCTTATTTTTGGTTGGTACTTCGACACCGATCAAATTTTGGCGCCGTTGCCGGGGAGTCGTGCGCAAATTACTTTCAATTTCAGTTTATTTTGTTATTTGTCAGATTTACACGGGTTGTGTTTGTGTGCAGGTAATTTCCAGATTGCATGCATACTAGGTATTCTGGAAGAGCTTCACCACTTAATTTTGATCCAGAAATTGAACGCACTGCTCGTAGGAATCGAGTACTCCACCGAACAGAGCTTGTATCTCCAAGTGTTCAGCTACGTTTGGCAATGGAGTACCCATTGAATGAACCACCGAGGTTTGAGGATTTTGAGAATCCACAAGGTAACCCAAATCCTCCTCCACCACCACCTGCTCAACCCCAATTTCAACATGGACCTCTCCCTAACCATCCTCTTAATGATGACCATCATACTAATACTACTGAGGAGAGAAATACTTTGAGAGGAGGTAGTCACCATGGCACAATAGGGACTAATGAGAACAATGTAAATGATTGGGATGATGGTTTGAATGGTGGTGATTACAACTTGCAAAACGTGAATGTTGTTTATGATGATCCTTACGGGTATCCACCACCACAACCACAAATGCATAACCCTTACCCACCAAATCCACAACCATTGAATCAAGGGGGCTATGACTTCCATCATCAACAACCACAATATGGGTATCCACCACAACAAGGGTTTAACAGGCCACCAAGACCGCAAAATCAGAACTATGGGCCGGGAATTCCTATGCCTCCTCCAAACATGGGAGTGCCCATGAACTACAATCAAGGCATGGCACATGCACAAGGTGCAACAACTCACTTTAGACCGGCATTGACTACCAATTCCTCACCGGTAGTGACACCTGTTAGGCAAGGTAGATCTTTTGAAGTGAGACCAGCGGTACTATCATCCTTGCCCACATTCCATGGAAGAGCCACCGAGGAACCATATCAACACTTGCAAGAGTTCGAGCAATTCTGTCAAGTCACGGGTGGCCAAGGCTTTTCAGCAGATGAAGTTAAGTTAATCCTCTTCCCGTTTACTCTGAAAGATAGAGCTAAGGAGTGGTTTTCTACACTACCAGCAGCAAGTATTTATACTTGGGAAGAAATGCAGCAACAGTTCTTAAGTGAATTCTACACAATGAAGAAGACAACAGAGGCTCGGGCTGCCATTAGAAACTTCAAGCAAAAAGGAGGGGAATTATTTCACGAGGCTTTCACTCGGTTTAAAGACATGTTGAGGAAATGCCCACACCATGGTATAAACATGTGGGAGCTCTTGGTTGCCTTTTATGATGGAATGTCATCTGAGGACATTCGAGATATCAATTCCCAAAGCAATGGTACATTCTTATACAACCATGTGCAAGTGGATTGGGATATGCTGGAACGCATGAGTACTACTTCAAAGAGGTTAGAGCAATCTAATAAAAGATCAAAGCATGAGACGGTAAATAGTGCATCTGCACAGTTAAGTGAGGAACAACTAGAAGTGGTGGCACAAAAGATGGCTAAGCTAGCTGGATTGGGAAAAGATAACACTACATCAGAAAAAGTTTTTAGTGTATGTGGTGGATGTGGAGAGCTTGGGCACAAAGCTAGTCAGTGTTCGGTGCAGTTTGGTCCAACTGAAGAAGTCAATCAAGTGCATGGAGACATGAATTCCAACACTTACCATCCAGGGTTGCGCAACCATCCTAACCTTAGGTATGGTAACACTACAAATCAAATGAATCCAAATTTCCAAGTTCCTGATAATCAAGGAGGTTACAAGAAACCATATCAAGGAAATCAACAACAAGGGTTTCAAAATAACTATAGGCACCAACCTACACAGCAAGGTGGACCAACATCTAATTTTGAAGCTTCAAAGCTGGATGAAATATTTGAGATCTTGGAAGAGATGAAGAAAGAAAATGAGATACGGGACAAGGCGTTTAATGCTTTAAACAAGCAGGTCGGACAGATGGCAGAGGAGCTGGCGAGAAGGAATCCTGGAACGCTTCCAAATGACACACATGTGAATCCAGCACATCAAGGCTCAGGCTCAAAGAACCTTCATGTCAATGCTGTAAGTACTCTTTCAACTGATGGTGTGAATGAGCTTAATTTGAAAAAACATGATCCATCTCGAGATGAGAGGTGGAAAATTTTTGAAAAAGTTAAAATTAATTTACCATTGCTTGATGATATAAAGAAAGTGCCTGCCCATGTTAAGTGTTTGAAACGGTTGTGCACTAAAAAACGACATCATAAGATACCAAGTCAAGTTCAGTTAACAATGAATATGGATGCCATTTTGTCTGGTGAATTGCCACCTAAACTTCCAGATCCAGGAATGCCTCTGATTGCTATACAAATTGGAAGTTTTCAAATTGATAAGGCATTGTTGGATTTGGGAGCATGTGTTAGCATTCTTCTGGGGAGTGTGTATGACCAATATGATTTTGGTCCTTTAAAGAAAGTTGATACTACTGTGGTGTTAGCTAATCATACATCTACACTTCCTAGGGGAATGTTATCTGATGTGATTGTTAAGGTGGGCAATTTTTACTACCCAGTTGATTTTTTGGTTTTAGACTGTGCTGAAAGTGCCAAAGACACATCCTACAGTCATTCTGGGTAGACCTTTTCTGGCCACGGCACATGCTATGATTGATTGTGCCAACGGGACTGTGGGATTAAGGTTTGGTGGCCGAGAAAAACAGATTAACATGTTTGAGATTGCTACTAACCCTCTTGTCAAGGATGAATGTTTAAAAGCAAACATTGTTGACAGGTGTGACTTCCTTTCTAAGGAAGATAACACCAAAGAGGAGTGTTTTGTGTTGCACAGGTCTGAAGTAGCAAAAGAAGAACAACCTAAGGAAGATAAAGATGTTGAGAAGAAAGGGGCATCAAAAGATAATGGGTGGATACCGAAATGGAGAAGGGTAAAGAATGAGAAGAAAGCTAAATCCCTGGAGTTTGATGAAGAGCAAGTAAGGTTAAAGATGTTTGGACCCAATTGGGAAACCTGGGAAGATCTACCTGAGTCACGAAAGCTTGACTTTGTGGGCTATGCATCAGGTGATAGCCTTTTCAAGCCACCTTGAGTGGTAGTGGGTATGGTCTGGCTGAAGACCACAAACAAAACTTAGCGCTGCGTAGGAGGCAACCTATGTGTTTTTATTGATTTTATTTAGTTTGTTTGTTTATTTTTAAGTCTTTTCACGTTTCATTTTTCTTGTTTTGATGAGTTCCTGCCACAATCATTGCTGGAAATAAGTGTGGGGAAGACCCTGGAGATTCAAGGTCGCGATGACATCTATAGCTATTTACGTCACGAGGGCAACAAGACCAGGTTCATGTTTCTTTTCCTTCATCACTAATTGTGTTTTTGTTTAGTGTTTGAATCCAAGTCTAGGTTGATAGTTTTGAAGAGACGATTGCATGATTGGGGTTAAATTTTAAAATGCACCATACATTGGGGACAATGTATCTCAAGTGTGGGGATGGGGGATTAAAAAGGAAAATTTTCAAATTTTCAAAAATATTGTCTGTAGGTGAACTGGATTGAACACAAAAACTCGATTTGCAAGGCACTAATGGATATCTATTAGGGAAAGGATAAATGTTTTCAATCATGCTTGTTTCTTTAAGTTTCATGAGAGTTTTGCTGACAAATGATTTTTGGAAAAATTTAAAGGATTGCCTAATTAAGAATATTATGTTTTGAGGTAATTGCATACGTTGCATGTCGGCAACCTTATTCCTCCATATATATGTGGGATTTTGAGCCTTAGAGTGTAATATTTGTGAGTTGAGTTTCATTTGTTGAGAGTGACCGGTAGTTGAGGATTGTGATATAACTTGTGTGTTTTGATACATGCTGAAGCCTTTAAGTGAATAAATGCACTAAAATGAGAAGGCATTAGGATTACACCAAATTCCCCTTTGTTAACCCGTTATAAACATGTTCAACCCCCCTAGTTAGCCATTTTTGAGCCGTGTTGTTTACAAAAAGTCCCTTTTGTTTGTTAAGCCCATTAGCCAAGCATGAAAGCAAATCTTATGAAAAATGTAATGAGAATCCAACTATGACAAAAAAAAAACAAAAGAAAAAAATAAAAATAAAAGTCTTGGTGAAAATAAAGACGATGAATGGTGGTAATACGATGTCATTGGTGTAAGTGTATGAGTTGGATTCTTCATTTTATCACCCACTAAATAGCCTATACCCTTCCCCTAGCCAAAGCCAAAAAGCCGAAAAGACCTTTGATTGGTACATTATTTAACTTGGTGGTAGATGTGTGATTGAAATACAAGCTTATGTTCACAAGAATCTATACCTGGTTATGAGCGATAGAGTTCCTAGCACACATTCTTTGCTAGTATTCATAAACCGAGAGGAGTGACTCATTGTAAGGGGTGTGTGACATGTGTAAGAGTTTCAAATCATGTATCTTTGGTTAGGCAAATCTTGTTTTGATTAAAAAATTGCAACTTATGTTTATTAGCATGTCAACCTCGATTGTATCAGTCTATGGGATGAGTATGTTTTGAGAACATTAATCTATAACTTGGTGGATATTGCATGTGTGTGTTGTAAAAAAAGTTAGTAATGTTCAAGAAAGTTTGCTTGAGGACAAGCAAAATGATAAGTGTGGGGATGTGATGAGAGGGTTTTGGTTATGATTCTAAAGTGCTTAATGAGATGTTTTTATGTGTTTTGACTTGTGTATTTATTCGAAATAGAAGCTACCTTGTGTGTTTGTGTGTTTGTAGGTTGAATGAGTCAAGAAAGTGATTTTAGGTGGAAACCGAGCACCGGAAAGCAAGATCGAGCACATCCCAACATCCGAGTATGCGAAATGGTAGCCATGAACTTTGAAGAGGCATATCTTGGGCTAGGAGAGGAGTTACGGGACGCATAATATATGAAAATCGTGTTTCTCGACGAGACGAAGCTAATGGTGATATCAGAGCAGGCGTAAGTTACGCCTAAGGGGCCGTAACTTACGCCGGGAAGCTGTTCCGTAAGTAGAACCGTAAGACAGAGCTGCTAGGGCGTAAGGGCATGCATGTAGGCGTAAGTTACGCCTAGGGGGGCGTAACTTACGCCGAGGGGCGACGGAAAACATCAAAACTCGCGTTTTTTGGGGTATTTAAGGCCCAAATCAACCCTAGTCGACTATCACACCTTGGGGGCAAGTTCTTGGGCGATTTTGGAGCATTTTGGAGCGTTCTAAAGCCCCGAAACATCAATCCAAACATCAAGATCAAGATTTCATCATGCAATTTCACATGAAGATTGAAGCTTCAAGTGTCGAGATGTCCGGCTAAGCTTCTCGTGATCGTCTCCGGGTGAATGGTTAGGTTAAATAATTAGGTTTTATTTGATTTGTTAAACATTGGTATTGAATTTGTTTTCATAGATTTACAAGTTCAATAGTGCTTGATTGTGAAACGATAAACGATTTCCGGTTTATTTTACAATTTTGAATTCAATCTCATTGCTTGCTTTTATCTATTGTCAAGTTTAATGTTATTGGTTTAATTTTAAAGTATTCTAGAAATCCTACATTTTGTGAAACAAGTAATTATCTGAGTCAACAACATCGGTCTAGTTATCGGTTGTCAATAAAGTCATTGACTTGGTTCCAAATCATAATTGTTTGATAATATAAGCATAAATCATGTTTATGTGATTTCCAATTAACAAATCAAGATATACCTAGTTGTTTTACTAACTTGAAATCCGGAGCGATCACCTTTTCAATTATTGTTTACAAATCTTTTAATTAAGTGTTTTATAAGTTTGTTTTGTTTGCAACTCAAAATCCAACAATTCAAAGTTTATTTTTTTTTCATTGCAATTAGTTAAGTGACTTGTGTTGAAAGTGATTTCCACTTGACTTCTCGTGGATCGATACCCGACTTCCCTAGCTAAATTGGGTCGTAGGACTTGAGTGTAAACTCTTATTTTTGGTTGGTACTTCGACACCGATCAAATTTTGGCGCCGTTGCCGGGGAGTCGTGCGCAAATTACTTTCAATTTCAGTTTATTTTGTTATTTGTCAGATTTACACGGGTTGTGTTTGTGTGCAGGTAATTTCCAGATTGCATGCATACTAGGTATTCTGGAAGAGCTTCACCACTTAATTTTGATCCAGAAATTGAACGCACTGCTCGTAGGAATCGAGTACTCCACCGAACAGAGCTTGTATCTCCAAGTGTTCAGCTACGTTTGGCAATGGAGTACCCATTGAATGAACCACCGAGGTTTGAGGATTTTGAGAATCCACAAGGTAACCCAAATCCTCCTCCACCACCACCTGCTCAACCCCAATTTCAACATGGACCTCTCCCTAACCATCCTCTTAATGATGACCATCATACTAATACTACTGAGGAGAGAAATACTTTGAGAGGAGGTAGTCACCATGGCACAATAGGGACTAATGAGAACAATGTCAATGATTGGGATGATGGTTTGAATGGTGGTGATTACAACTTGCAAAACGTGAATGTTGTTTATGATGATCCTTACGGGTATCCACCACCACAACCACAAATGCATAACCCTTACCCACCAAATCCACAACCATTGAATCAAGGGGGCTATGACTTCCATCATCAACAACCACAATATGGGTATCCACCACAACAAGGGTTTAACAGGCCACCAAGACCGCAAAATCAGAACTATGGGCCGGGAATTCCTATGCCTCCTCCAAACATGGGAGTGCCCATGAACTACAATCAAGGCATGGCACATGCACAAGGTGCAACAACTCACTTTAGACCGGCATTGACTACCAATTCCTCACCGGTAGTGACACCTGTTAGGCAAGGTAGATCTTTTGAAGTGAGACCAGCGGTACTATCATCCTTGCCCACATTCCATGGAAGAGCCACCGAGGAACCATATCAACACTTGCAAGAGTTCGAGCAATTCTGTCAAGTCACGGGTGGCCAAGGCTTTTCAGCAGATGAAGTTAAGTTAATCCTCTTCCCGTTTACTCTGAAAGATAGAGCTAAGGAGTGGTTTTCTACACTACCAGCAGCAAGTATTTATACTTGGGAAGAAATGCAGCAACAGTTCTTAAGTGAATTCTACACAATGAAGAAGACAACAGAGGCTCGGGCTGCCATTAGAAACTTCAAGCAAAAAGGAGGGGAATTATTTCACGAGGCTTTCACTCGGTTTAAAGACATGTTGAGGAAATGCCCACACCATGGTATAAACATGTGGGAGCTCTTGGTTGCCTTTTATGATGGAATGTCATCTGAGGACATTCGAGATATCAATTCCCAAAGCAATGGTACATTCTTATACAACCATGTGCAAGTGGATTGGGATATGCTGGAACGCATGAGTACTACTTCAAAGAGGTTAGAGCAATCTAATAAAAGATCAAAGCATGAGACGGTAAATAGTGCATCTGCACAGTTAAGTGAGGAACAACTAGAAGTGGTGGCACAAAAGATGGCTAAGCTAGCTGGATTGGGAAAAGATAACACTACATCAGAAAAAGTTTTTAGTGTATGTGGTGGATGTGGAGAGCTTGGGCACAAAGCTAGTCAGTGTTCGGTGCAGTTTGGTCCAACTGAAGAAGTCAATCAAGTGCATGGAGACATGAATTCCAACACTTACCATCCAGGGTTGCGCAACCATCCTAACCTTAGGTATGGTAACACTACAAATCAAATGAATCCAAATTTCCAAGTTCCTGATAATCAAGGAGGTTACAAGAAACCATATCAAGGAAATCAACAACAAGGGTTTCAAAATAACTATAGGCACCAACCTACACAGCAAGGTGGACCAACATCTAATTTTGAAGCTTCAAAGCTGGATGAAATATTTGAGATCTTGGAAGAGATGAAGAAAGAAAATGAGATACGGGACAAGGCGTTTAATGCTTTAAACAAGCAGGTCGGACAGATGGCAGAGGAGCTGGCGAGAAGGAATCCTGGAACGCTTCCAAATGACACACATGTGAATCCAGCACATCAAGGCTCAGGCTCAAAGAACCTTCATGTCAATGCTGTAAGTACTCTTTCAACTGATGGTGTGAATGAGCTTAATTTGAAAAAACATGATCCATCTCGAGATGAGAGGTGGAAAATTTTTGAAAAAGTTAAAATTAATTTACCATTGCTTGATGATATAAAGAAAGTGCCTGCCCATGTTAAGTGTTTGAAACGGTTGTGCACTAAAAAACGACATCATAAGATACCAAGTCAAGTTCAGTTAACAATGAATATGGATGCCATTTTGTCTGGTGAATTGCCACCTAAACTTCCAGATCCAGGAATGCCTCTGATTGCTATACAAATTGGAAGTTTTCAAATTGATAAGGCATTGTTGGATTTGGGAGCATGTGTTAGCATTCTTCTGGGGAGTGTGTATGACCAATATGATTTTGGTCCTTTAAAGAAAGTTGATACTACTGTGGTGTTAGCTAATCATACATCTACACTTCCTAGGGGAATGTTATCTGATGTGATTGTTAAGGTGGGCAATTTTTACTACCCAGTTGATTTTTTGGTTTTAGACTGTGCTGAAAGTGCCAAAGACACATCCTACAGTCATTCTGGGTAGACCTTTTCTGGCCACGGCACATGCTATGATTGATTGTGCCAACGGGACTGTGGGATTAAGGTTTGGTGGCCGAGAAAAACAGATTAACATGTTTGAGATTGCTACTAACCCTCTTGTCAAGGATGAATGTTTAAAAGCAAACATTGTTGACAGGTGTGACTTCCTTTCTAAGGAAGATAACACCAAAGAGGAGTGTTTTGTGTTGCACAGGTCTGAAGTAGCAAAAGAAGAACAACCTAAGGAAGATAAAGATGTTGAGAAGAAAGGGGCATCAAAAGATAATGGGTGGATACCGAAATGGAGAAGGGTAAAGAATGAGAAGAAAGCTAAATCCCTGGAGTTTGATGAAGAGCAAGTAAGGTTAAAGATGTTTGGACCCAACTGGGAAACCTGGGAAGATCTACCTGAGTCACGAAAGCTTGACTTTGTGGGCTATGCATCAGGTGATAGCCTTTTCAAGCCACCTTGAGTGGTAGTGGGTATGGTCTGGCTGAAGACCACAAACAAAACTTAGCGCTGCGTAGGAGGCAACCTATGTGTTTTTATTGATTTTATTTAGTTTGTTTGTTTATTTTTAAGTCTTTTCACGTTTCATTTTTCTTGTTTTGATGAGTTCCTGCCACAATCATTGCTGGAAATAAGTGTGGGGAAGACCCTGGAGATTCAAGGTCGCGATGACATCTATAGCTATTTACGTCACGAGGGCAACAAGACCAGGTTCATGTTTCTTTTCCTTCATCACTAATTGTGTTTTTGTTTAGTGTTTGAATCCAAGTCTAGGTTGATAGTTTTGAAGAGACGATTGCATGATTGGGGTTAAATTTTAAAATGCACCATACATTGGGGACAATGTATCTCAAGTGTGGGGATGGGGGATTAAAAAGGAAAATTTTCAAATTTTCAAAAATATTGTCTGTAGGTGAACTGGATTGAACACAAAAACTCGATTTGCAAGGCACTAATGGATATCTATTAGGGAAAGGATAAATGTTTTCAATCATGCTTGTTTCTTTAAGTTTCATGAGAGTTTTGCTGACAAATGATTTTTGGAAAAATTTAAAGGATTGCCTAATTAAGAATATTATGTTTTGAGGTAATTGCATACGTTGCATGTCGGCAACCTTATTCCTCCATATATATGTGAGATTTTGAGCCTTAGAGTGTAATATTTGTGAGTTGAGTTTCATTTGTTGAGAGTGACCGGTAGTTGAGGATTGTGATATAACTTGTGTGTTTTGATACATGCTGAAGCCTTTAAGTGAATAAATGCACTAAAATGAGAAGGCATTAGGATTACACCAAATTCCCCTTTGTTAACCCGTTATAAACATGTTCAACCCCCCTAGTTAGCCATTTTTGAGCCGTGTTGTTTACAAAAAGTCCCTTTTGTTTGTTAAGCCCATTAGCCAAGCATGAAAGCAAATCTTATGAAAAATGTAATGAGAATCCAACTATGACAAAAAAAAAACAAAAGAAAAAAATAAAAATAAAAGTCTTGGTGAAAATAAAGACGATGGATCGTGGTAATACGATGTCATTGGTGTAAGTGTATGAGTTGGATTCTTCATTTTATCACCCACTAAATAGCCTATACCCTTCCCCTAGCCAAAGCCAAAAAGCCGAAAAGACCTTTGATTGGTACATTATTTAACTTGGTGGTAGATGTGTGATTGACATACAAGCTTATGTTCACAAGAATCTATACCTGGTTATGAGCGATAGAGTTCCTAGCACACATTCTTTGCTAGTATTCATAAACCGAGAGGAGTGACTCATTGTAAGGGGTGTGTGACATGTGTAAGAGTTTCAAATCATGTATCTTTGGTTAGGCAAATCTTGTTTTGATTAAAAAATTGCAACTTATGTTTATTAGCATGTCAACCTCGATTGTATCAGTCTATGGGATGAGTATGTTTTGAGAACATTAATCTATAACTTGGTGGATATTGCATGTGTGTGTTGTAAAAAAAGTTAGTAATGTTCAAGAAAGTTTGCTTGAGGACAAGCAAAATGATAAGTGTGGGGATGTGATGAGAGGGTTTTGGTTATGATTCTAAAGTGCTTAATGAGATGTTTTTATGTGTTTTGACTTGTGTATTTATTCGAAATAGAAGCTACCTTGTGTGTTTGTGTGTTTGTAGGTTGAATGAGTCAAGAAAGTGATTTTAGGTGGAAACCGAGCACCGGAAAGCAAGATCGAGCACATCCCAACATCCGAGTATGCGAAATGGTAGCCATGAACTTTGAAGAGGCATATCTTGGGCTAGGAGAGGAGTTACGGGACGCATAATATATGAAAATCGTGTTTCTCGACGAGACGAAGCTAATGGTGATATCAGAGCAGGCGTAAGTTACGCCTAAGGGGCCGTAACATACGCCGGGAAGCTGTTCCGTAAGTAGAACCGTAAGACAGAGCTGCTAGGGCGTAAGGGCATGCATGTAGGCGTAAGTTATGCCTAGGGGGGCGTAACTTACGCCGAGGGGCGACGGAAAACATCAAAACTCGCGTTTTTTGGGGTATTTAAGGCCCAAATCAACCCTAGTCGACTATCACACCTTGGGGGCAAGTTCTTGGGCGATTTTGGAGCATTTTGGAGCGTTCTAAAGCCCCGAAACATCAATCCAAACATCAAGATCAAGATTTCATCATGCAATTTCACATGAAGATTGAAGCTTCAAGTGTCAAGATGTCCGGCTAAGCTTCTCGTGATCGTCTCCGGGTGAATGGTTAGGTTAAATAATTAGGTTTTATTTGATTTGTTAAACATTGGTATTGAATTTGTTTTCATAGATTTACAAGTTCAATAGTGCTTGATTGTGAAACGATAAACGATTTCCGGTTTATTTTACAATTTTGAATTCAATCTCATTGCTTGCTTTTATCTATTGTCAAGTTTAATGTTATTGGTTTAATTTTAAAGTATTCTAGAAATCCTACATTTTGTGAAACAAGTAATTATCTGAGTCAACAACATCGGTCTAGTTATCGGTTGTCAATAAAGTCATTGACTTGGTTCCAAATCATAATTGTTTGATAATATAAGCATAAATCATGTTTATGTGATTTCCAATTAACAAATCAAGATATACCTAGTTGTTTTACTAACTTGAAATCCGGAGCGATCACCTTTTCAATTATTGTTTACAAATCTTTTAATTAAGTGTTTTATAAGTTTGTTTTGTTTGCAACTCAAAATCCAACAATTCAAAGTTTATTTTTTTTTCATTGCAATTAGTTAAGTGACTTGTGTTGAAAGTGATTTCCACTTGACTTCTCGTGGATCGATACCCGACTTCCCTAGCTAAATTGGGTCGTAGGACTTGAGTGTAAACTCTTATTTTTGGTTGGTACTTCGACACCGATCACCAAGGATTCCCAATTTACAACAGTTACAATATATACAACATTTGAAATGCATATTCATAAACACTTTAAAACACAATTAAAGTGTTCAACTCTACAACCATCAATATTTAAATTATGATTCACACCACTTCCTTGAGACTTCCTTTTTCACCAAGGATTCTCAAGGTAAGCAATCACACCACTTATGATTTACTTAAACACCATAGATTCACCATGGGAGGTTCACACCACTTGTGATTCAACCCAACTCCAAATTCACACCACTTGTGAATTGTTAGACTATTTTCAGTCAAACTCCAAATAAGATGTTTACATCACTTGTAAATCATTCTCATTTCTCCTCACCAATGGTACACATACAAATTTACAATAACTAAGCAAATGTAACACCTATTGCACGTTATTGACAAACAACAACACACAAACACCAATTCGAATTGTTTGACTGTTTTCAGTCAAACTTCTAATAAGAAGTTCACACCCCTTGTGAATCATTCTTATTTCACCACACACCTTTTTAAACTAACTCTATTACAATAACTAAGCAAATATAACACCTATTGCATGTTATTGTCACACACCCAATATACAAACACCAATTCACCAATTTAATCACCAAACACCCAAATTCATACATACATCAATTATACACCATTTTAATCACCATTTGACCAAAAAACTAAGTCAAGCACTCCAATTGCCACTATATGCATATACTAACTTAACAACGCATATTCCTCATACATCGCCAAGTTGAACACCAATTCAATTATATATACACCCATATACACAATATGCACCAATTAAATCCCCAAACACCAAATCAAAACCAATTCATCAAATTCTAGCATAGCAATGCATTTTCTACATACATTGCTTTTATGCTACACACACCTAGTATTCACCAATTAGTCAACTTTAAACACCCCCATAACAACACTAATATGACTTATGGTTGCATAATTAGTGAGTAGGTTACTCACCTTAGCCCGTAGGATCTTCACCAAAGTCAACTTGGCCTTTTCCAGTCTTTGACTTGATCCTTGGCTTTCACCACCATCACCTTGTCCCGACAAGTGATCCACCACCAAAATCTCCTCCCACTATCGTTTCCTATTATCACAACTAATAGGTTCAATACAAGATTTGACTATAACTAGTCAAATTTCATCCAATTGACTATCATCACCAATTACACCTAGCTTATAGTCAAATTACCCCCTAATCACAAAATTTTCACCTTTTGTGATCATAACAATCAATTAACCTCACCCATCCCTTTGAACACATTATTAGGTAAAAATCAAGTTGTTGACATTTCATCAAACAACTTGTGTGCAGGAATTTCACCTACACAAGTCAACTACATCCAAACCCCATTAAGGTTTCTAATCATCCAACTCCAAATATCACCACAATTCACCATTGTTATTCGACTTTAAATGTTAGAAATCATCATGTTATTATCTAAGCCATTATCCAACACTCATTTTAAACCTCCTAGTTCATCTTCTTCATGAACCATAAGAACACCATTTTCATCTAACTTTATCAAGCTCCATAAAATGACCAAACGGTTGTTCTTAGATGATCTACATGATGATTTACAACGTATAACACCATCTAAACCTCCAATTTCGGATTTGACCCATCAAACCCACACCCCATGGAAGACCCACGTAAATCACAACAAAACTCCAAAAATTACATACCTAGATGTAGTTTGATGCTAGTAGATCTCAACTATATGCTTGTATTCAAGATCAAATCGTAAATCGAGCACCAGTTTGATCAATCTTGTGGTTTAGGGTTTTCTCCTTTCTTCCTCTTCTCTTGAACGACACATACATAAATAAAATGGGAATATGAACTTTGACCATAGTCAAAGTCTTATCCCATCTAATTTCATCTTTTGCCAATTGTCACATTTGATCCCTCAAATTTTTAAAACCCTTAACTAGTTTAACTAACCAAATCAAGCTAGTTATTTGTTAACTATAACAACCTAATTGTTATTAAAACACCCACCGAATTAATATATAAATAATTTTTCCGCCAATTATATTATATTTTAATATTTCTCCAAAATGGGGTTACACTAGGGCTAGGTACTAACATTATGATAAACAACATGACACATGTTTTCTATTATTATGTACATATCAAAACCTGTGAACTCACCAGCCATTGTGCTGACATTTTTACTAAACTTGTATTCTCAAGTAATTAACAGGATCATGGATACCAGGAATGCACATTTAAAGGACGAGCATTAGGAACCACATGCATTTCTGTTTTATCTTTCGAAAACAATTTTATTCTTGTTATGTATTTCAAACATCGTAGTGTCTGACATTTATTTCCGCGGCTTGTATTAAACTTATTATTTTTCCGCTGCAATATTATATGTTTTCCGCTGCAAACTATTTTGTCATTTATATGTCAAACTATGTATTTGAAACGCATATAGAGTTGTTCTATATGACCATGAGCTGTGATTCTGGTCATGTCACGCCCACGTGGACTAACACCACGTGTGGGAATTTGGGGGTGTGACAACAAGTTGTGCACATAACTTGCAAACAACATACACAACATATGTAGTCCAAAAACGTGTTTACAATTGAATGTAAAAGAAGTAGCAAACACTTAATTTACATGCATCGGAACAATTAGAGCATCTTGGAGTAGTTGATAGTGATCAAAGAGGTTGATTTACAATTTGAAGATGCAATCGATCAATAAGAACAAAGATGGTTTTTAACCCGGCATGTTGTGGCAAGGCGGGCCACATGATGAAACTGATGTGGTAAATGGTATACTTGTAAATTATGTAAGCAATGGAAAAATGATGTTGCGAGGGTGAAGACATTGAAATTGAAATGATTAAGCACCGAGGGAGAAACATAATTCACGTGGTGGTAAAAACGACTACCACATAACACATAACCGATTTTTCTTTACCCTCATGCCACGACCTAATAAAATTAGGTAAATTAATTAAATATAAAAAGGAAAAAAAAAGTAACTTAGTTAAGCAGAAAAAAAATTAGAGGTCTCTAGAATCAAACCTATGACCTCTCAACTCAAACTAAGAAGTCTTACTAGCTATAGAATTTTTTTTTTGATTATATAGTTAAAATAAAGATACAAAATACTTGAATTCAGTCCAAAAAAAAGAGAAAAAGGTTTTAGGTTACATGAATAAAATCTTTAACCTTCCAATTAAAAATAAAACATTATTTCTAGCTTAACGAAGACAACATTTATTAATTTTGCTGAAAGCAAATATAAACTTCGACTTTTGGGTTAAAAAGGGAAAACAAAGGTAAACTCACTCAAAAAAAAAAGTTGTATACGACGAGAGTCAAACCAATAACCTTTTCAAGTGAAAATCATCTACTCTAACCAACTTAACAAATGTTAATTATGATGAAAACGTATGTATCTAATCTTACATAACTTTTTGGTTAAAAAAGGAAACCATTCTAAAATATTGGATGCAACATGAGTCAAACTAATGGCCATTCATGTGAAATTCAGACGCTATAACTAACTTTACCAACTCAACATAGGTTAATTACGATGAAAACATATGTTAAAGCCTAAATTATATTTTATGTAACTTATAACTTAGAATTATAATAATTATAAACAAACAAATATACCAGGTGAAATCCTGCTATGTGAGGTCTGGAAGGGATAAATGAAGACAGACTTTACCTCCACCCTAAAAGGTGGTAGAGATGTTGCCTCGTAACAGACCCTGGCTAAAAAAAAGTTATTGTTTTTATTTTTATTTAGGTATACAAGTGTACTATAGTCATATACTTACTTTCATATACTTACTTTGAGGTGCTCTTATGAAAAATAGAAAAGAAAAGCAAATATAAAAATATACATACACACTACAAGAAAAGGATTCTGTAGCGCCGACATCTATAGCGACGACAAATGTCGTGGCTACAGCTTCACTTTTAGCGACGACATCGCAATAGGGTGACCTAAAATTTTTCACTTTTCTTTACACGTGTACGCATATAACTTGCCGGTCAACGAAAGGGAAAAAGTCTTTTTTCAAAAAAGGGTTTAGCGACGATATGTCGTCGCTACAGACCAATTTTTTTTCAGTTTTTGAATTTCTTTAAAACATTGAAAAATAGCAAAAAACCATCTGTTTTTTAGCGACGACATCTCGTCGCCATATATTAAAAGTTCAATAATTAGGATAACCAAATATAAAATATTTTTTTTGTGCTTATATATATGAATACATAAAAAATAAAAAAGTTGGCTCTACTCGGCTCGGTTTGTAAATGGGTCGAGTCCGAGGCCACCTTTGCTCAGCTCAGTTTGTTTACAACTATATTCATTTCATTATTCAAATAAATATGAAAAAAATGTCTTGTTTATTTATTTACGTTCGTGAACGATCATTCATCCATATTTCTTAATGTTATTTCACTTATAGCCAGCTATGTTCATTCGGGTTGAAAGCAGACCGAAAATGTTTAGAAACCACAACTATTGATAGCAAGTTAATTGCTTGTAACTAAGTACCTTAATGGTTAGTGATGTGAAAAACATGCTTAAAAATATCAATTATAAAGTTATTGAGCTCGCAAATTATGATTTAAATAATATTCCATTTAATAATAGATTAATAGGTGTCATTGTATTGCCATGTGTATCATGAAATGAGAGTTATATGATGTAGATAAACATGGGATCATAACCCAACATGTGACGTGTTTGCCCCTACAAACACATCCAACACTTGTTAATTGTAACCAAGCATTATATAAAATTTATTCATCTAGTTTCCAAAAACTTGGGCGCTAGTTAGCGGAACTAAATCCTAGATAAGAATTGCCAACCTTGAACACATGTCTATCGAATCATCTCATGAGCTAGTTATGGTAATTATAACATGGACTTGCATGTAATAATTAAATCAAATATTGAGACTCTAGTTTGTTGTTATTATTCAATCATGTGAATTTTGTTTGAAACACGTAACATTAATGACAATTTTTAAGGTGTGTTGTATAATGTCGGTGTCCATTTTGCATGGAAAACTAGTTTTGTAAAAGAACAAGGCCTTTAAACTTTACTTAAAATTGTTTCAAATTCTTATGTCACTTTATGTTAATCATTGGACTTATCAAATATTTTATTTGACAGGGTTTTTCACAACTTTTAAAAAATCAATAGAAATTTGATTTTTACGAATTTTACATGAAAATTTGGTTTACAACTTTTGTGGCAAAATCGTGAAAAACGAAAGTTTGGAAAAACTGCCTGGAGGCAGTTTCCAAATGGTTGCGCCCAGAAATGATCGAATTCGAGAGACTCTGGTTCATTCAATTTTCACATCGAATTTCATACTTGTTCTTGAGCGAAATCGAATTTTATCCGATCAAATATTTGGGTGAACCGCAAATAGTTTGATCTGAAAGTGTGTTCCACGACTTTCGATTCATCCGGTGTTCGTGTTTTTCTGGAAATTCTCTACAGAAGTGATTAGGGTTCTTATCAAAACTTTTCATGCATTTCATGCTTGTGATGTTTTGATTTCTCTTTTCGATTTGATAGGTAAATTGTGGTTAATTTTTAAGTGGGTGTTAATGCATCCTCAGGTACTTATCAAAACTTTTGATCTGTTAGAGTTTTGCTACAAAGAGTCTATCTATTCTAAAGAGCGTGACTTATGGTTTCGATGTTGGTGGTATTTGTTATTGTTTACATGCAGTTTAGCAAATCTTGTGGCAGATTTACCTTGATTTCATTCTACAATTTTCATTTTTATTTTACTTTGATTAGTTTAGATTTGTGTTTTCTACAATCAAAAGTGAATTTGAATATATGATTGCTGAAGATGCTTTTTTGTTCTTTCAAAAAAAATATCAACAATTGTTTCTTTAATCATTGATGCATGAGTTTTGCTTTGAATAATGATCACTGGTACATATTGATAACATTGTGAATTCTGTACACAGTAGCTTTCTTTGGTGGTTATATTGATCAAAAACACAAATTTTTTTTTATTTAACTGTGTTAAATTTTATAAATTTTATTGTTGAATGCTTTAAGTTTTGTAAAAACTGTAATTTAAGGGTTTTTTTATACAGATTATGATGAGACTTGTAAAGAATTGAATTTTTTTACTCGAATATGCTTTACCGAAATCTTTTGAACCTAGAAACAAGTGCTTAAGCACATCAATTAAAGTAGTTGCTTCACAAATCAAGTCAAAGATAACTTTAACTTTAACTTGCATGAATGAATATTTTTTTAATCAAAATGCTTAATTTTTATATATTGCTTACATGTAAATGTGTCATTGATAAGTAGCCATATTATGTGGAGTTGTATTTGTTGGATTCATTATTTTTTGTAACAATTGAGTGGCTGAAACCAAATGATGCAGCTACAAATGCCTCCATAAGTGGCTCCAATATATAGTGCAACTATATGTTTCAAATTGTTGAACATGGTTATTCGTGTGCAATGGAGAGATCATTCTTGTATCATGGTCCTATGTATGTTTCAGCTTGCCATACATGCTTTCAATTTAAAACAAGATTTTCGTAGTAATCCTCTTTTTTTTCTTTTAAGACTGTGGGAAACCACTTACGTGATAAATCCCCGGGTTCATCCAATACCCGACTAATTAACCTGTTTAATCCATTTATTTTTTATTTTATTTTACTTTTGCGTTTTTATTAAAAATTAACTTGATTGGGTAATTTATGCTCAAATTTAAACAAAGAACGAAATTAAAATCAGATTTAATAATTAAGATGTCATATTTTTATCTACACTTTTATTTTTTATTACAAAATAGTATTTAAACTATTAATATCCTCAAAATATATATAAAAATTGGGTTAACCGAGTTGTTTTCATGTCAACTAATGAATTGTATTGATGATTTATTACAAGCATATTAGTTGGGTTGGTGGAGGGATATTGGGTTGTAGTTGGTCCTAGATGGGTAGCAAGTTACAAGCATATTTGCTGCAAGTTTTCTGGTTCATGAATAGGGAAAATGATTTGAATATTTGGAACTTAAGGAACTTTATTTAGATCTGAAAGGCCTTAAGCCCTTAACTGATAGGCCACTGGCCCGTCTCGTTTTGAAGCGACGATTTGAAGTCGATGAGCACAAGCTCATCCTAATGACGTTATAAATATTACAATAAAATAAATTAGTAAATAAGCTTTCGAAAAAAAGATCAGATTTGGTTAGATTAACCTGTTGGTTCAATGAGCCAAGTATGCAAATGCCAATCAGGCAATCAAGTTTCAATGAAACAGGCTTTTAGCAGGCCCAATTTCATTCCTTGATTTAGATTTTAGCCTATGATATTGACATATGCCACTGTGAATTCTAAAGGCCAATTTCGATTACATGCGGTATCTGACAACTAAAGTCTAAACTAGAGGTGGGAAAAAAACCGGTTCCAGTCAACAAAGTCAACAACCGGTTCCGGTTTTTGGCTGGTTCTGGTTCGGTTTCGGCCTGTTGGGGTTTGACCGGGTAAAGGTGGAACTGGTTCCGCTTGTTGTCCAACAGGATCGATAATTTAGAGGATCATATTAACTAGATTAGATTGAACAAGATGAAGGTTGGATTAAAGGTTATGGGTTCCACACATATACATGTGCCGACCCTCTCGACGGAAACATAAAACACACAATAAACACACACAAGTTCTATATATTCCACACTCAAAATGTCGTACAAATGAGGGTATTTATACCCATGAAGTGGCGGTTACACAAAAAACAATATTAACTAACTTTTGGTGGTTAAATAACTAACTTTAACCGCCTTTGACTTTTTGCAATTTGACTTCTAAGTTTGACTCATAATTTCCGCTTTTTCGGTTCCAGTTGTCACACCCCCACCTCTCGTCACCTAAGATGATGTCCTACGTCTCATTCTTTTGGTTGCGGAAGCATAGTGGTGATGTCTCAGAGATGAGGTGTGACTTACTTGAACCGATATCACAGCACACAGATTCACTTAAAATAAATACCATACAAAGGTTTCGTAATTACATTCAACACTTCCACTAAGTTTATTACACAATATGCTACATAAAAGTTCAACTATGTGAATTGCATCCTCACTATGTCGTCACCGTTGTCCTGCAAAAATGTTGAGTTTAAAACGTCAGCACAAAGCGGGTGAGTTCGACAGTTCATTTAAAACAATATGATATGATAAGTATGTTCTCAAAAAGTTCAGTTCTGGATAACCATGGGACCCGTATCTAGTTCCTTTCGGACAGTTGTTCGTTCACGAAGATACTACCCGTCGGTAGATATCTTAATGCCTCATTATCTTAATGTCTATCACTAACATTAAGAAGTTGTTATGGAAACAGGTACCAAACATTCGCACCAGGGGAGATGCAATCCTCCCAGCAAATGGGTTGTCAGCCAATAGTATTATCAATGGTTCCTGTTCGGCCGCACATGGGTTCACTAGATACAGTTCACGAATGAGGACTTTTGATACTGTGATAGTTGTTACTAACGGCAAAATCCCATGAAATCACACAAAAAGTCACATGAAATCACACAGATATCAGTGATGCATATCATATGTTCAGAAAACAGTTTACAGAGTTACCCTGATGTTTATAAAACAGTAAAAAGAAAAGGGGTTGTACGAAACTCACTTGATGTCTCAAATTGTAGAAACACACGCAACTGGTGCTAATGATGAGATTCTGCATTAGTTTATGTTTGATATGTTATTTATGTTTTAACTTGCTGATTAAATCGTTTTGAACGTCCAATGTCCAAGACATTGCCTTAACAGTCATCAACCCGATGTTTAGTATTTAATTACATATTTTAATGTAATATCATACAATGTATGATAATGTAGGAACCTATACTGTTTCAGATTCCCAATACTAGGTTGATGACACCCTTGATTAATCAGTATGATCTCAGATTAATCAAATAGTTAATGTCGTTGATTATAATGCTAAAGCAGTTCCTAAACAGTTAATGGCTTAGGAATAACCAATCCTTGTTATTGATGACCCGAATATCATGAAATATCACAATGTAGTATTAGAATAGATTTAATAACCATGGTTAACATACTAATCTGACTGTTATCAGAAACATCAGATAATCGTTCCAACGAGTATGTTAATGACTGTGATTAGTTTGAAACACATGGTTTTCACGTTGCATGTCAAGGATTAATCAAACTAATCACCTACATTGTCACAACCAAATGGTTTAAACCATTATAACCATTGTTATGATTTCATGCAAACCGGGCATTACAACGGCTCAAAACAAGGATTTATCCGTTAACAGTTCGAGTTTGTCATTCAAAATCAATCCTAGCTATCATCTAGGCAATAATCAACAACCGTAACTATATCATTACGTTCAAAAACAAGATTTAATCATTCATTATCAAAATAGAATGTTAGAATGAACCATTACCTAATCTGGAGAAGTTCTGCGGGTAGAAAGATGATCTGGACTCGTATAAACGTTCCCGGATGCGATCTAAACGTTCCAGAGGCTTCGAAACAAAGATTTGAGGGGTTGGATGATGAAACTTTCGCATATGGTGGTGGTGTCGTCGGCCGGAAGATAAGAATGGATGAAGATGATGATGATCTGATATTTTAAGCAAGTTGGCGACATCTCCACCCGTCGCGTACCGCGGAGAAACGAAAAGTAGGCTTCGCGTACCGCTAAGAAATCCGGAGAAATTACAGATATTTTCAAACATCGCGTACCGCGAAGAGCCCTTAGCTCCTCCTCAGCGTACCGCGAAGACCATTTTTTTTCTCATTTTTCGACAGAAACTTCGTTTTGTGATTCCGGGAAATCCGTAACTCCATTTCGCGCACGGTTTTCGCCCACGTTCATCGTTTTTCGTATACTATCATCCCAGATTAATTTCGGCTGCCAAATCAGCGTGGATTTTAAACACGATCAAGTGTGCTCACTCTGTTGATGACGTAACTCTCCTAAGTCAATTGTCACAGTCTCCTCCTGTTAGAGAAATTTCGTCCCGAAATTTAGTGAAGACTTACTTGATAACAATTGCTCATGAGAATAGGTGTGGGTACTTCTGTTTCATCTGATCTTCACGTTCCCACGTATATTCAGGTCCACGCTGTGAATTCCATCGAATTTTGACAATAGGTATGCGACTACGTTTCAGTACCTTCACCTCTCGATCCATTACCTCAACGGGTTCTTCTCGGAATTGAAGTTTCTCATCCATTTGGATTTCTTTCAGAGGTACAATCAATGTTTCATCAGCTAGACACTTCTTCAGATTTGATACATGGAAGACATCATGAACGTTACCGAGTTCAGGAGGTAATTCAAGTCTGTAGGCTACTGATCCAATTCTTTCAAGAATTTTGAATGGACCAACATATCGTGGTGAAAGTTTACCTCTCTTCCCAAATCTGAAGATGCCTTTCCATGGTGAAACTTTCAACATCACTAGATCACCGTTTTGAAATTCCAAGGATCTACGACGATTATCAGCGTAACTCTTTTGTCGATCGCGAGCAGCTTTAATTCGTTCTTGAATAAGTGCGATCTTATCAGTTGTTTCTTGAATGAGTTCCGGGCCTATGATTCGATTTTCACCTACCTCTGACCAACAGACAGGTGATCTACACTTGCGTCCATAGAGTGCTTCAAATGGAGCGCATTTAATACTGGTATGATAGCTGTTGTTATATGAAAATTCAACAAGTGGAAGATGAACATCCCAGCTACCCCCAAAATCAATAACACAGCTTCTCAGCATATCTTCCAGAGTTTGATTAGTTCGTTCCGTTTGCCCGTCAGTTTGTGGATGATAAGCTGTGCTCATATTGATTTGTGTGCCCAGAGCATTCTGAAGAGTTTGCCAAAATCGTGACGTAAATCGACTATCTCTGTCAGAAATGATAGAGATTGGTACTCCATGACGAGATACAATCTCATTAACATAGATTTTAGCAAGTCGATCCATAGAATAATCTTCTCAGATGGGAATGAAATGCACAGATTTAGTAAGGCGATCAACGATAACCCATATAGAGTCATGATTATGCGATGTTCTGGGTAGTTTAGTGATAAAATCCATAGAGATCTGATCCCATTTCCACATGGGAATCTCCGGTTGTTGTAATAACCCAGAAGGACGTTGATGTTCAGCCTTAACCTTTAAACAAGTTAAGCATCGACCCACGTATTCTGCTATGTGTTTCTTCATTCCAGGCCGCCAGTAAAAGTCTTTAAGATCTTTATACATTTTATCAGCGCCCGGATGAATAGAATATCTGGATTTGTGCGCCTCATCCAAGATGATTATTCTTGAGTTACCGAATAGAGGAACCCACATTCGGCTTTTGAAATATAGTACCCCATCATCTTTGGTCTCAAGTTGCTTGTCTAATCCTCTAAGTTCCTCAGCAGAGTAGTTCATTGCCTGTAAGGCTTGTTGCTGAGCTTTCTTGATTTGAGGAATTAGACTGGTTTGAATAGTCATACCTAGTGCTTTCACACGTAACGGTTTGACTCGTTCTTTGCGACTTAAGGCATCAGCCACAACATTTGCCTTGCCTGGGTGATAACGAATTTCACAGTCATAGTCGTTCAACAGTTCAACCCACCGCCTTTGTCGCATATTAAGCATCTTCTGATCTAAAATGTGTTGAAGACTTTTGTGATCTGTGTATATGATACACTTTGTTCCGAACAAATAATGTCTCCAAATCTTGAGTGCAAACACCACTGCACCAAGTTCTAGATCATGAGTGGTATAATTCTTCTCATGTACTTTCAACTGTCGTGAAGCATAAGCAATCACTTTATCGTTCTGCATTAAAACACACCCCAGACCTTGGCGGGAAGCATCACAGTACACTGTGAAGTTATCAATACCTTCCGGTAATGCCAAAATAGGTGCATTGCAGAGTTTATGTTTCAACAGTTGGAACGCCTCCTCCTGTTGAGAACCCCATATAAACGGTTGGTTTTTCTGCGTCAATGTAGTTAGTGGCAGGGCTATCTTTGAAAAGTTCTTGATGAATCGGCGATAATAACCTGCCAGCCCTAAGAATTGACGTATTTCAGTTGGGGTTCGCGGTGTTTCCCATTGTTCTACAGCTTTAATCCTACTGGGATCCACCTGAATACCATCTTGATTCACTACGTGCCCGAGAAATTGCACTTCTCGTAACCAGAACTCACACTTGGAGAACTTGGCATATAATTTTTCGCGTGCCAAAAGTTCTAAGATCAGTTTCAAGTGTTGGGAATGTTCTTGTTGGCTTCGAGAGTAAATGAGAATGTCATCAATAAATACAATCACAAACTTATCCAAGTAAGGCCTACATACCCGATTCATCAGATCCATGAAAACTGCAGGTGCATTTGTTAATCCAAATGGCATTACTAGAAATTCATAATGCCCGTACCGAGTTCGGAATGCAGTTTTAGGAACATCATCTTCGTGCACTCGTAATTGATGATATCCGGATCTTAAATCAATTTTTGAAAAGTAGGTAGCGCCTTGAAGCTGATCAAACAGATCATCTATACGTGGCAATGGATAACGGTTTTTGATTGTTAGTTTATTGAGTTCCCGGTAGTCAATACACATCCTGAATGATCCATCCTTCTTTTTCACAAAAAGGACTGGTGCTCCCCAGGGTGAAAAACTTGGTCTAATAAAACCCTTGTCTAAGAGTTCTTGTAATTGACCCGAAAGTTCTTGCATTTCTGATGGCGCAAGCCGATACGGGGCTTTAGCAACTGGTGCTGCGCCTGGCATCAAGTCAATATGAAATTCAACCTGTCTCACTGGGGGTAATCCTGATATATCTTCAGGAAAAACTTCAGGAAAATCCTTGACTACTGGAATATCTGGGATATGTTTGGGTAAAGAATTGTGCTCAGTCACATGTGCTAGAAAAGCCAGACACCCTTTCCGTAAGCATTTCTGAGTTTGCATACACGAAATGATACCAAGTTTTCTACCAGCTCGTTCCCCTTGAACTATCAGTGTATTACCCTCAGGTAATGGAATACGGATCACCTTAGTTTGACATATTACTTCATCTTGGTTATTAGACAGCCAATCCATGCCGACAACGACATCAAAGCTCCCAAGCTCAATAGGAAGTAAATCAATATCAAAAAGATGATCATTCAGATTCAAGGAACATCCTTGAATGACACTGTTAGTTTTGATTAACTTGCCATTAGCAAGTTCAATCACATAAGGAGTTTCTAGTTCTACCGCAGGCAATGATAGTAATGATACAAATTCAGGAGAGATAAAACTCTTATCTGCCCCCGTATCAAAGAGAACTGATGCATATAAGTTATTGAGTAAGAACGTACCAGTAACAATGTTAGCATCGTGTCTCGCCTCGGTAGCACCAATCTGGAAAGCTCTACCTCTAGCTTCGTTCCCTGGATTAGTGTTGTTATTGTTTGGACAATTTCTTATTAAGTGGTCGGGACTCCCACACTTGTAACACGACCTGTTTGTTTAAATGGTTTGTTGTGGTGCTTGATTTGGTTGGCGAGCAGGCAAATTGAAATACTTGGTGTAGTGCCCAATTCTATTACAGTTGGCACAAGTAGGACATGGTCCATTATGATGAAATGAACACCGAGTACATTTAGGCGACTGTCCAATGTAAGTTTTCTTCTCAGAAGTGACAACACCATAGTTTTTCACAGTTTGTTTGCTCTGGTTGATCTCAGTCGGAGCTCTCGCCTTAGGTTTACCAAACCACTTTCGTTTGGTACCTTTAGAAACACTAGAGGTACCGACATCACTACGGCCCCTGGCCGTCTGAGTTTTTGTTACCAACATACCACTCCTTACCGCCTCATCGGTAAGCTTAGTGGTCAACAGAATTGCTCGTTTGAGGGTTGTGGGTTCTGCTGCAGTTACCATTCCCCGAATCTGGGGAACCAAACCCTTAATATACTTCTCAACCAATGCTGCTTCAGTAGGAAACATATCGGGAAGTAAACATGTGAGTTCATGAAAACGATGAGTATACGCTAAACAGTCAGCTCCGATCATCGAGTGGTTCCAGAAATCCTCCCGGAGCTTTTGTATTTCAGTGAGTGGGCAGTACTATGATCTAATCAGAGTTTTAAACTCATTCCAGCCCATAGAGTCGACTGTAGCTGAGCCCAACGTTTTTGCCTGGGTATTCCACCAGGTCAAAGCTGATTCTTTAAAAGAACAGGCAGCATAAGACACCTTATGCTCCTCCAAACACTGGCTGATTTTAAGTTTCGTTTCCATTTCTTCGATCCACCTTATTAATCCAGCCGCTCCTTCCTTACCAGTGAAAGTAGGAGGGTTACAGGAAGCGAAATACTTATAAGTGCATCCCTGTCGTGGTGTATCAGGAACAGTTGTAGTTGTACCAGTGCTTCTATGAGTTTCCGCGTTGCCACCAGTAGCATGGTGTTCTGTGTGAGTATGATCCCCACCAGAACCCGAAGTGATATGAGGTTGATGTGGTATCAAAACACCACAAGCCGATAGCTGCTCACACACAATCCGTGCTATCATTGCTTCATTTGATTCAGATCCACCTGCACCAGCAGGTGGAACAGGATTTACTCCCGGGTTCATAGGTGGAACAGTACTTGTTTCCAGATTAACTTGCGGATCTGGATTTGATACAGTATTTACTGGTGGAACTTGATTTGACTCCGGGTTAGTAATGTTCTTCATAGATCTCCTAGCCGGTCGACCTCGTTTTGGAGCCATTTTTCTGCCCACATGCAGACAACTCAGATCAGTTCAAGAACATTAAATTCATAACCCGTTAAATCACATAAATTCAATCATATTCAGTTATACTGAAACTTTATGAAGTTGAAAATGTGATTATAGTAAATACAGTATAACTACCTGACATAGTTCAGATAGATGATCAATACACAATGATCATACAAATGTTTGTAGTTATACTTAGTCCTAATAATTCAAAAACATGTCAAAATATTACACAGCTCATAGCATTGTGACATCAATACGTTAATATTTACATGTTTTTGATATAGGATCACTTAGGACTTTGAAATGTTGCCACACAGGACTTTGAAATGTTGCCACACAGGACTTTGAAATGTTGCCACACAGGACTTTGAAATGTTGTCACACAGACAATTGAAATGTTGCCACACAGGACTTTGAAATGTTGCCACACAGGACTTTGAAATGTTGCCACATAGGACTTTGAAATGTTGCCACACAGGACTTTGAAATGTTGCCACACAGGACTTTGATATGTTTGTCACACAGACAATTGAAATGTTTGCCACACAGGACTTTGAAATGTTGCCACACAGGACTTTGAAATGTTGCCACACAGGACTTTGATATGTTTGTCACACAGACAATTGAAATGTTTGCCACACAGGACTTTGAAATGTTGCCACACAGGACTTTGATATGTTTGTCACACAGACAATTGAAATGTTTGCCACACAGGACTTTGATATGTTACCACACAGGATTTTGATACCTACACATGCAACACAATAGATACTAACAAATGTGCATAAACCACCATTTCATTACACTAGATCAACTTTGATACAACCCAAACATTAATACTACTACTGGGAATCTATATCACAACCAAAAATTTCCCCTATGCATCACGTACTATCAACCTATCCGTCAATACAAATAACAGCCAAAATGAACATCCTCAACCATCCTTACCGTATAAAGAACGGTAAGCAGGAAATCACTATAGCAGCCATCACTATAGCTATCACCATCAGTCGAGCCTCCAAACTCATGGTGCTCACTAACTGCCTCAAATACACCCATCTCTCACTCCACAATGCTACCTCCTGCCAAAAGGTAATTACCAGCGCCTGTCTCCAGGTTCTCCGAAACCGATCCTCCATCGTCGCTCTCCAAGCCTGAGTAGTAGCACCTAAGACATTCACCTGCTCCATAAGGGTCAGGTGAGAAGTGAGGATCTCCAGTACAGTATGGCGAGTGTCCTCATGAAGAGTATGGTGCTGATGTACATCCTGTCTCAGGGCCTGTAAATCCTGAGAGATCTGCTGCACCTGCGCCCGCAACTCGGCTTGGTGGGAGGATTCTCCCACGTCATGAACAGCCTGTGGCTCATCCCGTGGAGCCATCTGATGTCGCGGAGGCAATCCTGTGGTTTTGCGGGCTTGACCCCGCATACGCCGCAACCCGTCCCAAGCGGGTACTCTAGGAGGTGACATACTCTGCATCTGATCAGCAACTAGATCAGCCGGAGGTGAGTGTGGAGGACTAGGTATAATAGGGAGTACTGGTGGTGGTGGCGGCACCGGTACTGGCTCAGGTAGTGGTGGTATGGGAGGCACTGCAGATGCATGTGATGCTGATGACACAGCCTCCGAAGGATCTGAGTCAGATCCGGAACTGGAACTGGGAGTATCGTCCACAATAACATATGGAAACCTCTGATATATATATCTCTCTCCTTGGCCTGCCATAGCTGTATAAACAGAATTCTCAAATCAGTACCATGAACTAAATATTGAATAAAATATTCAACATAAACATGATATGAAATGTCCTCCCTTCTTAACACAACTATTCGTCCTTACTGTTATAAATGTTCTGCTTGTATCAAATCAAACTAGAATGCACACGTGCTGCGAATTTCAGTTATGCTGGCCACTCATAACTGAGATCCGTACCACCTGATTATCCTGGCTTAATTCGAAACAAGTTTTATTCGTTAATAATGTGTCGGTGCTCTCTGTGTCACTATTCGAGCCTATGGTTATAGTCTAGGTCTCTAGGTCCACCTAAATTCTATAACCTGTGGCTCTGATACCACCCTGTCACACCCCCACCTCTCGTCACCTAAGATGATGTCCTACGTCTCATTCTTTTGGTTGCGGAAGCATAGTGGTGATGTCTCAGAGATGAGGTGTGACTTACTTGAACCGATATCACAGCACACATATTCACTTAAAATAAATACCATACAAAGGTTTCGTAATTACATTCAACACTTCCACTAAGTTTATTACACAATATGCTACATAAAAGTTCAACTATGTGAATTGCATCCTCACTATGTCGTCACCGTTGTCCTGCAAAAATGTTGAGTTTAAAACGTCAGCACAAAGCTGGTGAGTTCGACAGTTCATTTAAAACAATATGATATGATAAGTATGTTCTCAAAAAGTTCAGTTCTGGATAACCATGGGACCCGTATCTAGTTCCTTTCGGACAGTTGTTCGTTCACGAAGATACTACCCGTCGGTAGATATCTTAATGCCTCATTATCTTAATGTCTATCACTAACATTAAGAAATTGTTATGGAAACAGGTACCAAACATTCACACCAGGGGAGATGCAATCCTCCCAGCAAATGGGTTGTCAGCCAATAGTACTATCAATGGTTCCTGTTCGGCCGCACATGGGTTCACTAGATACAGTTCACGAATGAGGACTTTTGATACTGTGATAGTTGTTACTAACGGCAAAATCCCATGAAATCACACAAAAAGTCACATGAAATCACACAGATATCAGTGATGCATATCATATGTTCAGAAAACAGTTTACAGAGTTACCCCGATGTTTATAAAACAGTAAAAAGAAAAGGGGTTGTACGAAACTCACTTGATGTCTCAAATTGTAGAAACACACGCAACTGGTGCTAATGATGAGATTCTGCATTAGTTTATGTTTGATATGTTATTTATGTTTTAACTTGCTGATTAAATCGTTTTGAACGTCCAATGTCCAAGACATTGCCTTAACAGTCATCAACCCGATGTTTAGTATTTAATTACATATTTTAATGTAATATCATACAATGTATGATAATGTAGGAACCTATACTGTTTCAGATTCCCAATACTAGGTTGATGACACCCTTGATTAATCAGTATGATCTCAGATTAATCAAATAGTTAATGTCGTTGATTATAATGCTAAAGCAGTTCCTAAACAGTTAATGGCTTAGGAATAACCAATCCTTGTTATTGATGACCCGAATATCATGAAATATCACAATGTAGTATTAGAATAGATTTAATAACCATGGTTAACATACTAATCTGACTGTTATCAGAAACATCAGATAATCGTTCCAACGAGTATGTTAATGACTGTGATTAGTTTGAAACACATGGTTTTCACGTTGCATGTCAAGGATTAATCAAACTAATCACCTACATTGTCACAACCAAATGGTTTAAACCATTATAACCATTGTTATGATTTCATGCAAACCGGGCATTACAACGGCTCAAAACAAGGATTTATCCGTTAACAGTTCGAGTTTGTCATTCAAAATCAATCCTAGCCATCATCTAGGCAATAATCAACAACCCTAACTATATCATTACGTTCAAAAACAAGATTTAATCATTCATCATCAAAATAGAATGTTAGAATGAACCATTACCTAATCTGGAGAAGTTCTGCGGGTAGAAAGATGATCTGGACTCGTATAAACGTTCCCGGATGCGATCTAAACGTTCCAGAGGCTTCGAAACAAAGATTTGAGGGGTTGGATGATGAAACTTTCGCATATGGTGGTGGTGTCGTCGGCCGGAAGATAAGAATGGATGAAGATGATGATGATCTGATATTTTAAGCAAGTTGGCGACATCTCCACCCGTCGCATACCGCGGAGAAACGAAAAGTAGGCTTCGCGTACCGCTAAGAAATCCGGAGAAATTACAGATATTTTCAAACATCGCGTACCGCGAAGAGCCCTTAGCTCCTCCTCAGCGTACCGCGAAGACCATTTTTTTCTCATTTTTCGACAGAAACTTCGTTTTGTGATTCCGGGAAATCCGTAACTCCATTTCGCGCACGGTTTTCGCCCACGTTCATCGTTTTTCGTATACTATCATCCCAGATTAATTTCGGCTGCCAACTCAGCGTGGATTTTAAACACGATCAAGTGTGCTCACTCTGTTGATGACGTAACTCTCCTAAGGCAATTGTCACACCAGTTCTGGTTTCGATTTCTCAGAGAATCCAGAACTGCGTATATCCACCGGTTCCAGTTCGGGTTGTCAGTTCCGGTTCTGGCTTCGGCTCCGGTTCTAGATTTTTTGTCCACCTCTAGTCTAAACTGGATTAAGGATACGACGAGAAAACGTCAACTCATAAATGTAAATTAAGAGAGCTATCGGAGCTGTTTAACATATCATAGATTAAGGCTTAAATGGTTTTTCAATTGAAATGAAATTTTTTTTTTCTTTTTTGTGAACGACAAAGAAATACTTCATACTTATAAGCTAATAAAAACTATATTATCTTTTGTAGAAGTTTAACTCGTGACCACCACTTTGTGTTAGGTTTGGTGATGACAGCCTGAAGGGATACGATTGTTGGACAATGCACACGTTTCAGGGCATAAACTTACTGTTACAAAGAGGATGCAGAAATAAATTTGAACTGGGCTAATTTTCATGGTTAAATCATTCATATTTCTTCACTCTCAAGACTTACAACATGCTTCTGAGGTCATTTTGCTTCCTCTTTTGAAGGTTGGATACATACAAACACATTACGTCATTACCCATATCAGTTACTGTCATTCATGTCAATTTTGATTTCAATTTTTATAGGCCTAAATTATTTGGTCGTAGTCCTAATTTGGGATTCTTGATCTTGGGTTTTTGGATGTTTCAATCAAGATTGCTTTTTGATATTGGTTTGCTAAATTACATATATTATGTGGATTGTGTGTTTTTGTGCTATTGGAATATATGTTAATCATTACGATGTTTTAAATTTACAGTTCTGAAAACTCAGCCTAATGGTTAGAGCTCTTACCTTTCATAGTGGAGGTCAGGGGTTCAAATCCATCGTGGGGCAACTTTGAAGGATAATTATCAAGGGTCAGCTTGGGGCAAGTTTGATGACTTTATTTTCAATTTACATAAATTATTAGCAAACTAGCCTAGTGGTAGCCTCTTTACTTCTCTTGTGAGAGGTCTTTGATTGGAGCTCACCTAGAGCAAAATATTGCTCTGGGTTGAGCCAAGGGATTTTCCTAGTTGTAGGTTTTCTCCTGGGTAGGTGGGTTAGGTCAACATGCTCTGTTATTCGGGTGGAATGGTGATCCATTTGCCAGGGTGATCCAGAGTGACCGGACGTTTGCTGTTCAAAAAATAAAACATGAATTATTGGTTTTCATTTGATATTTTTTTAACAGAATTGTCTACTGGTACATTGTGTTACTAACGTTAATGGTTTTTTTTTACTTTATGGTTTTTCTTCAAAAAAAGTTAAATTTTTTCACCAACTTACGATTTTTACGTTACTTAATTAAATAAATATTGTTTTTTGTTAGAACGAATTTTAGTAAATTCATTAGATTATACCAAAGTACCAAGCCACCGAACGAGTATAAAACTACTTTTTAAGTGGATGTTAATGCATTCTAAAGAGCATGATTTATGGTTTCGGTGTTGGTAGTTGGTGGTATTTGTTATTGTTTACAATTTGGCAAATCTCGTGGCAGATTTAGCTTGATTTCTACCCTTTCGAGTTCAACTCTTTAATATTCCTTTAGATCTAATTACACTAAAATACACAACATCTAGTTGCAAACATAAAATTTCCCGAAATCAATATCTAAAGTAAAACTAAGAACCATCATTTTGAAAATTAAACAAGTCACTAAACCTTTTTGTTTTCTATTAAAAACAACAGAACTACATTGGCTAAACGATTAAAAACTTCTCTTTGAATAACTTTGCAGCATCCATAAATGTTTGGGGCAACCTTAGTTGAGCAATGTGAAGCTGGCAACATAAAGTAAGGCTAATGGCAATAAGGTGTGATGTAAGGAAATTTTAGATAATGGTTATGTTAATCTATATATATCATGGTTGTAAAAATCGGCCTAGACAGCCGTCTAGGCGCTAGGCGTCCGAGAACTGTCTTGATTTTGGCCTAGGCGGTGCCTAGGCGCTAGGCGGCTTAGGCAGTTTTTTTTTTTGGACTTTTTTCTGGTAAAACGAGACCAATTTCATGATTATTTAGACATTTCTCAAACAAAAATCATTAATATGTCTTTGAAACATCGAATCCAACCAGTTAACATCAAAATTTATCTTTAAACTTTGAACTTAGTGTTTAAGTTTGCACTTTAAAGTACTTTATTTAGTCTATTTAAGTTTCTTTTTTTAATTATTTGAAGTATTATATTAAATTATTGATATTAATGTGTGAATATAATATATATTTGTAAAATTACATATAAAAATTCCAATCCACCTAGTGCCGATTAATCCCTAAGCGGTCCCTCGCCGCCCGACTAGCGCTTAACGACTTCTGCAACCATAATTTTATTCTTTGGTTAACCTCTTATGCTTGTTTCAATATATTGTAAGATTTAGGTACAGTTGTTGGAACAAAAACCCTTCTTGTTTCAAGCTAATAAATATGTATAATAGAAATGTGTTTTACAAGAAGAAAAATGAAGTAATAATATTTCGATTAAAAGCACTATTTTATTAAATGAAATAGCCTGTACATTCAAGAGAAAGACTCATGTTCTTCTAATTTTAGGCGATTCTTCAACGTTCATTTTTCAACCACAAAATCCGGCCACCTACTTAGACTATTCTATCATTATTCAATCTATTATACTTAACTAGTGAGATACCCGCGCGATGCGGTGGAAAACGAAACAGTTAGGCTACTGATTTTGGCTCGTATAAAGTTTAAACCACCTAATTTTTGTCAAATCAAATCTTTTATCTTAAAAATTTATTATGATAAAATTCATAATTTAAAATGCCAAATATAATATGACTAAAGTGTGAATAAGTAATTTATTTGATTTGAGTGGGTTTTCTTTTTATAGATATTTAATGACACTTTATTTTTTAAATGTATCAATGTGAGACAAACTAAAAAATAGAAGAAAACCATTTAGTTTATGGCTCTTAAAGCTTTGTTTGTTGTACTTATGTTCTAAGAGTTTTTGATAAAAGATCATTCTATCCTTCGTATATCGTCCTACTTTAATAAAAGAGTATTTTTAGGTGACAAATGTCATCTCCTAATTAAATATAAGAAAAATTTTCCCGTCTCTCTCCAAAAAGTATTAATAATTTTTATTAATTAAATTATACAAGTAAAAGTTAAAAAAGAGTATTTTTAGGAGATAATGTCACACTATGATGAAATTTAAAAAAAAAAATCATGCCTCTTTCCTAAAAAATATTAATAATTTTTATTAATTAAAATATACAATTAAATATTAATAATTTTAAATCTTCATATTAAAATATTTACTAATTTACTAAAATTAATTAAATATAATATAATTCCAGTTATGTCTTATATGTATGTATAATTTTAAAATTAATAAATATATATTATTATATTTTATATGGTAGTTTTTAAATGTTCATATATTTTATTTAATCACAGTTGACATGTGTAACATATAAATGTTTAAACAAACTGATGTGTTGCAAAACACATCTGTTTTTCTATTTGTTTTTAATTGTTTTTGTACAGTTTTATTTAACTTTAGAGTCGATTGATGCTGGTTCTTCACATTTCTATAATTTGATGCTTACAGGTAATAAACATGTCATTTTGGTGCAAAAGATCAAGAAAACGAGCTTCCGGTTGAACGAGAACGAACCCGAGAACAAAAGAAGATAAAAGCTGGAAAAAGACCTTGTCGCGTATCGCGACAACTACAAGAAACCCTGCCGCGGTACGCGACAGGTGGAAATGACCAAAATGCCCCTTTTAATGATTGCGGGTTTGACCCGACTATTTTGTCGGGTAGTGGGTACCCTCGCGTAGCGCGAAGGGTTTAGAGAAGCCAGTCGCGGTACGCGACAGGGTTAAAAACTCAGAAACTCGAGTTTATGTTTTCTGAAACGGCTGGAGGCAAGAAGATTCGATTTTGGACGACCAGAGACAACCTAGGAGGCGACCAGAGGCTAGAGAACGAGATTGGAGTTGATTTTGATCATCGGGAAGCCCTAGACGAGTGATCCGAAGGGTGTAATGTGATCGGTTTACTTTGTTTCTTTTGTTCTCATGTTTTCTTGCTTTAATCAGATTATGGATTGTATTCATATGATGTTTATTGGCTAAACTCTTAGAACTATCTAGGTTAGATGATTATACATGATTGACTTGGTTTATTTTGGTGTTGGAACATTATGATGTGATGGATTTATGATTTAAAGATTTGGTTTTGAATATTGGATGTGTATGTGTATCTTTTATTGTTGAATGATTGATATTATGTTCCTCATGTGTCTTGGCGATTGTCTGTCGCAAAATAGGTGCATGCTAGAATCAATTACTGTGTGTTTTTGATTAGTGGATGAGTTGCTTAGGCCGAGTGATTCATAGGAGTGTTTTATTATGATTTAGACGATTAAGATGTGCAATCAACTTTAATAGCCGTGAGGTGAGAAGTTGTCGATAAGTCTTGGTTGTTAGCTTGTTAGGTTAGAGGCTTCATGAGAAGATCAGTCTGATTTGTCTATCAAACCTTGTTTATTGAGTCCAATAGGAAAATCCAAGTTATCCCTAGCATTTGAGTGAACTGTGACTTTCGCGCCGTGAGGTAGAGTGTTTAACAGTTATTTCTTAGGTGTTTTGAGATTATTGTGCTGTGAGGTAGATAATCTAGTGGATATTTCATAAATAGTTGGATGACCTGTGAAGGGAATCCATTTAACCGGTGGTTTAACGGCTTTTAGGACCCTTAGTTGACTATCCTTGAGAAGGGTCGAGGGTGCTCTAGGTTTCCTTTGAGTTTAGTATTATAAGATCCCGGTATCACATTAGTTCCAATCCCCGATAGAACCTTGTCAAGCATGTATATGATTCAAGCCTAGGTAGTGTTTTCTTTCTCTTGATTTAGTCTTTGTTTCGTTGCTTGTTCGTCTTTAGTCTTGTTTTATTTAAGTCATTCTTAGTTTTGTTAGAAAACCCCCCTTCCTTAATATTATTTTACTTAAGTGCAAAATTTGTATAGATTAGTCATTGAGTCTAGTTAGTACATTCTGTAGAAGTCTGTGGGTTCGATATCCGGACTTGCTTTGCTCTGCTACATACGATAGGTACATTTGCCTGTCGGTAGCTTAGGTTTTAGAGAGTCTAGATTTATTACTTTATGTCTAGTTTTAGAGTCGGTTTTTAGTTAGTTTATTAGCTAAGCTCCGTCGACATCAAGTTTTTGGCGCCGTTGCCGGGGACTTCTTAGTCGATTGTGCTTACTAGTTCTTTTTCTTATCTGTGCATATTTGTGTTTTGGTTTATTTTTAGTTTTATTTTATTTTATTTTATTTATTTATTTCTTTTTGATTGATTTTTGTTTATTTGCAGGTTTGGTAGTGTATGCCACACTTACGCTCACACGGACCGCCACCTGAGCTTTCTTTGCCATCAAGGAGCGATTCGCGGGACTTTTCTGAAGGTTCTACGAGCGAGGTAAGTGCTTCTACTCCCATTTCTGCTAATTCTTCTGAGCACACCCCATCTTCTTCTTTTACTTCTTCCATTCATTCTAGTCCACGTGTTCACTTTGTTCCACCAATGGCTGAGCGTCGGACCGTTCATCAGCAGGCCACTGCGGGGTTCACAGGGCTTAATAACCCCATTTTACTGCCACCGATCCCGAATGAAAATTCGTGGCAGATTCCTTCGTATATCATGACAGCCATTAATAACTCTCAGTTTAATGGCCGGGATGATGAGGATGCTCCCGCACACCTTGCTAGGCTCACTCGTATCTGTGGTACCTTCAATCTTCAAGGTGCCACATTGATATTTAAAAAAGACATAATTACCTAGTAAAAAAGACACAATTATCTTTAAGAAAAACACAAAAAGATAATTATATACAAACGTTTAAAAAGACACAATGATAATAATTAGACACAATTAGCTGAAAAAATTTAATTTTTTGTATAAATATTATACTCATTTTAAAGATAAAAAAATGCTCGTTTTTATGATATATTTTTTTTGAAAAAATAATATCGTATGTAAAAGTTATGAATGTTTAAAAAATGTGGGAGGAAAGTGGTTATGACTAAATTACCTTCAAACAAATTTTTCCCTCTAAAATTTTAAATTTTTTCAATTAAATTTGATCTCATAATCTAATGATCAATAATCCTTCTTAGGCTTTTTAGGATAAAAAGACTATTTAGTTGATCCTAATCCTTGTATTATATAGTAATATAGATAAATCAATATAACTAGGGAACACTTGTCACAAATCTAGAGTATACTTTTCCAGCTTCTCTCTCCTAATGAATACACAAATTTATTAAATACTAATTATATAATTAGACTATCCACAGCGGTCACCCCACTGAAAATCCTTCCCCACTGAAATTTCATGCCACGTCATCACCCCACTGAAAACCTTAATCACCCACAATGGTCACCCCACTGAAAACCCTTCCCCACTATTCCACATCATCATCAACATTTAAACTGATTTATGGAGAGGTGGGTGACGTGGCCCAATCAGAAAAGAGGATACACAGCGGGGAGCGGGGGCCGTGGAAGGGTTCTTGACGGGAGCCGTTGGCATGGGGGGCGGTGTTCCCGCTAGGGCGGGGCAAGGGCTGCGGATGGTCTTATATATATAGTTATACCTTTTCAATTAAAAAAATTTCTTGATATTAAAAAAATATATTACATAATAATATTAAATACCAGTTATATTATATATACCTTCTATAATTAAAAAGGAATTCTTAATGTAATAAACAACATTTTAATATTAAAAAGCACACTTTTAAAAAATCAAGATTATTATAAAATATGAAAATTTTCTTAAAAATTTATAATTCATGATATCTTTTTATAATTTATAAGTCATTATGATTAACTATTTTTTTTCTTTATCAACTTGTTTAATAATAAAATATAACATCCTATTATTTTATAAAAAATTAATGACACTTTTTAAAAACAAACTTTTTAAAATGAAATTTTAGAAACCAAACTTTGAAAAAAAAATGCAATATTATTATTTTATTTTCTATGCAATGCTAATCATATTTTAAAATATAAAATTATTTACAATTTTTAAATTTATATTATTGAATACTTATTAATTTTTATTCAACTCGTGTAATACACTGAATGCTAACCTAGTTTCTAAATAAAACAAACTAAAATACCAATTAATAAAAACTAAATAATAAAACTTAAATCAAGATCAAACCCAACAATTAACCACCTCCAGCCATAGTGGGGAATGATGATCTAGACAAATAATTAAAAGTGAAGAAATTCCAAAAACCAAAAATTACAAGCGGGACCATCACCAAGACCGGTACCTCCTATGCAACAAAGAATGATCAATGAAATATTTTTCTAGTAAAGCAAAATAAAAGTAACCACCCAATCTCGATTACATGCAAACAGGCAACCAACAAATATGCAATATTTTGACAACAAAGTAACAAACTAAAGTCTAAACTAGATTAAGAAAACGAGAAAATCACCCGTTAAATGTATGTTAACTGAACTAGCCGGCTCAGGGGGCACATTGCGGTGCTATTTAACGTAGCATAAATTTGACATCCTGGTCTCACGTAAGAAAAAAACTGGAAAAAAAAAGGTTTAAATATTTTTTAATAGAAATGAAGATTATTTTTTTATGAAAGGTAAAGATATTCTACTCTTACTTATAAATTAATCCAAATTAAATTACCGTTTGATGGAGATTGAACCCTCATCTCCACCACATCTTAAAGACAAAATCTCTATAAAATAGCCTAATCACACATTAGCTAATAAAAAAAATAGTTTAGAAGACCTTACAACATTACGAATTACGAATTGGGCTAGGCTGCTTTTGCTTTACTTCTCAAGGAAGACATATATAACATACAATGCTTAAAGGAAAAAGAAGAAGGCCTAAACTAGTACCCAGCAATATTAATATTTCATATTTTCATATATATGAAAATAGGATAACTTGCTACCAATGTTTTCAGAACCGGACCGGACGTTGAACCGGACATCTTACGGGTTACTAGTTGGACCGGATTTAAAAACCAGATAACATAATAAATATATAAAAAATTATAGAATTATAAACACATTTAAACAAACATAATTAATGTTCAAACAAACATAATCATGTTAAAAAATATATAATGTTTGATTTTAATGTTTAATTCCTTGGATTTTAGTTAAAAAAAACTTGAAATTAGGTCCGACCAGTGAACCGGCTCAACCAGCCGGTTCCCTTGAGGGCGGTTCACATGTTGTTTTTGGAACGGTCGACCCCCCGGCTCCCGGTCTGACCGACCGGTCCGGTCCGGTTATGATAACATTGCTTAATTACTACCGTAGCGTTAGGCATACCCTTAAATAGTTTGCTAAAACTAGCAAATATTTTAATACTAGTCTCATCTCGGTTACCCGTCTCAAATGTTTCGGGTTTACCCGTCAAGTTTGGGGTTAACAATTGGACTTGACTTGGATGGTTCCTTTTCTGTAAAACTGGGTCCACACGTAAATTGATTTTCCTTGCGCAACTAAAAGCACTCCAAATCTCAAATATATTCAATATATGGTTTTTTTGAACTTAGTATTTTGTTTCGACTTAAAACAGGAGTGAAGATTATTACTATTATCCTCATCACCCAATCATCATGATTACTTCTTTTAAGTTTTCTTATATCTTTTCCTTCTACTTCACCTTTTGCTTGCTTCTTGTGATGATCCTATTTCGTTTGTGCCTGTCTACTAAAACATATGATGCTATGTTATGCATGGATGATGAGACAAGCACTTCTTCGGTTCAAGCACGACCTCATAGACGAAGCTGATCGGCTTGCTTCTTGGGTTGGTGAAAAGAGTGATTGTTGCAAGTGGGCTGGAATTCATTGTGATAACCTTACAGGGCATGTTCATGAGATTCATCTACCTGGCAAATGTTCTTATCATTATAACACAATAAAAGAGTATGAAGAAGCCATAAGGCAGAGGCTAAAAGGGGATATAAGTCCATCCATCTTAAACCTGAAGGAACTCCAACATCTTGACCTGAGTTGTAATGATTTTAAAGGAATCCAAATTCCTAGCTTTATGGGTTCTCTTGGAAACTTGAAATATCTTAACCTCTCGCGTTCCAGATTTGTTGGAACGATCCCTCCTCAACTAGGGAATCTGAGAGAATTGGGTGTCCTTTGTCTTGGAAGTTTTTATGATGATGATACTGATGAACATGAATTTACTAGCATTGAGAATATGCAATGGTTATCAAGTCTACGTTTGTTGCGTCACTTGGATATGAGTGGTGTAAATCTTACAAAAGCAACCGATTGGCTTCAGGTGATTAACACTCTCCCTTCATTGGTCCAACTGCATTTTTCTAACAGTCAACTACCTAACATACAACCCAACGTTGTTAGCGTTAATCTCACATTCCTTTCGTTGCTAGATCTTTCTAGTAACAACTTTGACAAGAGTTCCATGCCACCATGGATTTTCAGTATAACTAGTCTAGTTTCATTAGATTTAAGTTGGTGTGGTTTACACGGTCATATTCCTAATAGTATCTATAGCTTCCATAATTTAACTTCTCTCCAGTTGCTTTACATATCAGGTAATGAATTCATGAGTTCTTCATTAGTATTGAAAGGATTGTGTAGGATCGGGTTGTTATGTCTACACAACACTTCACAAGTATTTCTTACTTAACTCTAACAGATGCGGAATGTTCTGTTAGAATGATCTCACAATTACACTCAAAATGACAAAGTAATAATCTTTGAACAATAATAAGAACACAGGAATAATTCAAGCTCAAGGATATATTTCTCTCAAAGTGGAAGTATACAAGCACGCACACTTCAAGCAACCATACAATGGGAGGTTATATAGCCGAGGCTACAACCGTATACACTTAGGAATACAAGTTGGGTATACTAGACAAGTACATAAAGTAAAGCTTATTCTAGTATGTTGAGTGTCTTAACAGACTAAGACACTCTATTATAATCATTACATTAATAGACATTGACTTTACAAAAGACTACTAAATACAAAAGACATTTAATGTTATTGATCTTCAAGGCTTCAGATTATCTTTTGCATTTAATGTAGCATGGGAGAGGTAAGGTGCTTTGTCTGACTCATTACATGTTGTCTCTATCTTTATTCAGACCAACATGTCTTGTGTCAGTACCTTTTGTACCATAAGAGTAATCTGCTACAGTCTTTGTCAGAGGATAAACCTCGGAAGTCTTTGTCTTCAGTGAATAAGAGGATTCCTCAGAAGGATTCCTCGGAAGCAGTTGTCTTAAATAACCTTCGGCAGGAACTAGTTATCCTTCGGAAGCAATGCTGCTTCCGAAGAATCACTTCTTCCTTCCGAAGGTGTTTATTCAAAGAGGCTCCTATACTTGGACAAAACAAGACGTTTGGTGAGCATCAGCCTTTATTAGTCTTTACAGTCTCCCCCTAGGCTGATGCTACCAAAACTTCTAAGGAATGAACCTTGGCTTCCATGTACCCCTCAGTACCTGTGCCCTTCTTCTAATCAATCTAATGGCTGACCTCCCATCTGCTCCATTGTCAGGATTATTGAGAGGGAGCTTATCTAGATCAAAAATGTAGGGTTTTGCCAACATCATCAGATGCAAAAGATCCACCAGTTTTATTTCTCCATTGTAGTCGGTGAGGATGAATATCTTTTCTTGTGCATTGAAGCTCCAATTTATCAAGGGTATGTATGAATGCTCATTCATTAGTCTGCTGATATCCCTCATGTCTTCTTGGGTTTGTGTAGTTTCAGGAGTTGCTTCAGATGTGGCTTCAAGTACTGAGAGTGTTGTATCAGGCTCAGAGTCAAAGGGGATAGTTTTTGTTTTCTTTTTCCTTTTAGCCATTCTCTTTCTTCTTGTGAATCTTGGTCTGTTTTGAGCCATGGCTTCACTCCTCTGTTCTCTGGCCTGTTGATCCTCCACATTGGATCCCACTGCATCTTCTGTTCTTGCAGTGGGTTCTGGGCCTGCAGCCTCAGTTCTTGGAGGACTTGAACTCCTCTCATCTGCCATAGATTGTTTCTCAGGATCAGGGACTTTTGTCTTCATAGATGGGCTTGATGGAGGAGTTATTTGTTCTTCTTTAGGATTTAGGGGGAACATGTTGGGCATTTCTATTCTATCTTCTCCCCCTAAACCTAAGCCTCTCATAAGGCTTGCCTTTTGAGCCCTTATCTGTTCAATTGAAAGTAACTCACCTTTGGCAATTTTAGCCTTGATATCTCGGATGTGCATATCCATGGTCGAGTTCTTCATTGGGCCTAGCTGCCGAGCATGGAAGCCATATTCCAAGAGAAAGGCCTTGTTCTTGTCTCTGTAGGTCTTTTCTTTTTGCTTCTTTGTAAGTACATTCAGAGCCTTTGATGCAGCAACAGCTTGTTCTTGCTGCTGCACCTTGTCCAGCTCGGCAGCCATTCTAGGTACCGACCAGTTGATGACTTCATCAAAGTCATACCCTCTTTCTTCGAGCAAAGCAGAGAGTCTAGCTCGCTCTTCATCTAGAGAGGTATTTGGTCGGCCCTTTGTTTTCTTTGGTCTCCTCTCCTCCTGTTCTGCTTCCTCCTCTGGGGTTAGCTTCCTTTTTCCTTTGTCATCAGCAGTTATTTTTGCCCCAGAGGAGATTTCTTCTGTTGCCTCACCAGCTGGTTCATTGGCATGTAGCTCCTCTGTGGAGGAAACATCCAGGATGACTGGGCCTTCGGAGGCAGCTGCAGCTTTGGAATTAACCTCAGCATTCACTGTCTCCTCCAGTTGACCAATCCCCTTAGATGATTCCTTATTAGATTCCACAAAGGGCTCAGGAGAGGAAGAGAGAGCTTCAGCAGCTTCTGTCCCAGAAGGGGACACAGATTTCATGGAAATTGGTTCTTCTTGTGTGGTGTCTTCCATGACAACCTGAGCTGCAGTCTCAGAAGGAGACTTAGTCCCAAGAGGGGACTGAGGTTCCAAAGAGACATTTGATGTTTGCTGTTCAGTCTCTTTGGCAACCTCCCTTGTATCCTCAGAAGCAGAAGAAGAGGAAGTAGAAGAAGAATCTTGAAAATAAGTACCCAAGAAGTCATCCCATTCAGCAGTCAAAGTGACTAAGGATGGATTAACTTCCTGTGCACCCTCCTCTTCTCTTGCTTCTGATCCTGACTCTGCAGTTGGTATATTCTCCCCCTTTTTGGTAGCATCAGGGGAGGTAAAAGTGGTAGTAGCAGGATCAGGATGAAACTGATGCAGAAGAACAGGTGGACGCCTCCTAAGATCCAGAATGGTTGCTTCTTTAGTCTGAATCTCAAACCGCAGGGTAGCCACCTCAGCTTCCAACTGAGCTACCCTGGCTTGGAGGGAAGTTATTGTAGCCGTCAATTCCTGTGTGGATGTGCCCTCCTCTACCGGAGTAGAATCATGGGGCGATGGAGTCCTGAGCCGAGCTCCTGCACCTCCACCACCAGATGTGGGTTCTTGGCACCCTGGATTCCCTTCATTGAGAAGAACCTCAAAGAAGTCCTCCCCAACATAGGTTGCCGCAGGTGAGGTCCTATTGCCTGTACCACTGTCCTGTGGATCTTTATTAAGATCAACAGTAGTGGCAGCCTCACCTGCATTGACCCCTTCAGCACTACTGGGGCCAACCTCTGATTGAATAGGCTCTGGGTCAGGGAACCGAGCTTGTAACTGTGTCACCACTCTCATTAAGGTTTGGGAAGTGGGAGAGAGTGGTTCCTCCACAGCTAGTGCAGATGTTCCTTGAGCCTGGGTGATGGTATGGGAGGGGGGCATTTCTGGATGATACGAACCTGGAGACTTGGGAGACAGTCTCTTATCTAATGAAGTTGCTTCATGAGAAGCAAACTCAATGATGGGTGCATCCCTTTGAATATTCTCAGTTATGTTTTGTGACATAAGCTGAGGGCTTTTAGGCTGGTTAAGGGCAACCACAGGTTTCAAAGGAAGAACCTGTGGATAAACAAGGGGTGTGGCTTTCACCTTAGGTAGAACTGTGCCCTGAGCAGCTCTTTTAACCTTTTTCTGTTTGGGTTCAGTAGAAGGAGCCTGAACAACTGTAGAAAGTTGCATAGGGTTTCGTTTGCGTTTGTAAGTGACTTTTATGGGGTGAGGAACAGAAGTGGAAGGTGTGGGTTCAGCATCTGTGGGGTTAACAGAGCTGTCACCTTCTGGAGCAGTGGACTCCATAGAGGGAAGAATAGGAGTAAATGTCCCAGAGAACTGAGCACTCTTCTTCTTGAGTTGCACAAAAACCTTGGAAGAGACCAAGGGCATTTTGTAAGTATTCCCAGTTAGAGAAAGGGAAGGTCCCAACTCTTCATTAAAAATGTGTTGCAAAAACCTGGGATACATACAAAATTTCTTTGGTGACGAGATGTTGTCAACCAAATTATTAAAAATAAAAGCAGAAAAGTTAAATAGTTGATTAGAAACCAAGCCATGAATAGCCGAAGCTAAATCAGATGGAACTTGGTCCCAACCACCAGATTTATTTGAAAGACAATGTAAAAACACATGTATGAGGTACTTGTAATTATAGGACACTCGACCCTTCAAATAGGTTGTTGAAGGGAGAGGACCTTCGTACCCCATTGACTGAAATGTCAATGCTACCTCATCCTTTGTGAATGAAACCTTTCCACCGGCATCATTCAGTTTAAGATGCCGACAGATGGTCTCTACAGAAATAGCGATAGGATGAGCATCAATGGTGGCTACCAGAGACCGACCATTGGAAGACGAGGAAACAGAACAAGATGCCCAGAACTGTTGGTGATGAGATTCATACACCAGGGGCTGAATGGTTAGCGCAAAGAAATACCTGCTCCTTTGAAGAAAGGAGATTATTGGGGCGAAATCAGCATCATGTTCTGCTGATAACTCCGCAGGTACATTGTGAGCAGGTTTGAAAGCAAGAAGATCCATGGCAGTTGTTGATTTTAGGGCACAAATTGGGAGTTCAAAGAAAGGAAGATTTCAAAGTGAAACGGTTTGTGAGAATGCGAATGAGCGGGAGACCTTTATATACCTTCGGATTTCAGCATTTAATATATAGACACATTAAATTTGAGATCCGGATGTCAGAAAAAGGTCTTCCGATGACAGCTGGTTTCACAATTAATTTTTCTCTGACTGAGGTGCTTCCGAAGAAGTGACTTTCGGAAGCAGGGAGTTTATTAGACCAAAAGTGTTCAGAAGGGATATGCTTCCGAAGTATAAAATTTATACTGTCGGAAGCATTGCTTCTGAAGTGTAAGAAAATTCATTAGGCAAAATGTTCTTCGGAAGACACTTTCTTCTGAAGAGTACCTTGAGAAGCCTATGCTTCCGAAGATAATGTATCGGAAGAGTATTACTTCAGAAGATAAGTTAGCTTCTGAAGTGTGAGATCTTCCGACTAAGGAAAAATTAATGCTTCCGAAGACTTAACCTATCTTCTGCTGAGTAGATACTCATCGGAAGATAAGTTAAGTTTATCTTCCAAAGAATTATTTATTCCTTGTCAGTACATTTATTCAAAGTTGATCATCCCAATGGATGTTATTAAGTACCTGAATCTTCCTTCATCAAACGCCTTTGTGAAGAGATCTGCCAAATTGTTTTCTGAATCAACTTTGACCAAATGAATCAACTTCTTTTCTGCACAATCTCTGATGAAATGGTATCTGATGTCAATGTGCTTGGTCTTGGAATGCTTGACAGGATTATTGGTGATGGAGATTGCACTGGAATTGTCTATCTGAATAGGAGTATTGAACAGATCTACTCCATAATCCTTCATCTGATTCTGGATCCAGATGACTTGTGCACAGCAGCTAGAAGCAGCTATATATTCAGCCTCTGCAGTAGAAGTAGAAACACATGACTGTTTCTTGCATTGCCAAGACACAATCCTGGATCCAAGAAATTGACATCCCCCTGATGTGGATTTCTTGCTGATGTTGCAACCCCCATAATCACTGTCTGTATAAGCCATGAACTGGAAGTCTTCATTTCTAGGATACCATAATCCTAGACTTGGTGCTCCTTTGAGGTATCTAAAGATTCTTTTTACAGACAGCATATGAGAGACTTTGGGATTAGCCTGAAATCTTGCACACACACAAGTTGCAAACATGATATCTGGCCTGCTTGCTGTGAGATACATCAAAGAGCCTATCATTGCTCTGTACTGGTGCTGATCAACATCCTCCCCCTCAAGATCAGGGCTAAGTGATGTTGTTTTGGACATAGGAGTTCCCAGAGCTTTGCAATCAGAAAGCTTGAATCTTTCAAGAATGTCCTTGACATATTTTGATTGACTAATGAAAATCCCTGTAGGAGTTTGTTTCACTTGTAATCCAAGAAAGAAGGTGAGTTCTCCCATTGAACTCATCTCAAATTTGGATTTCATTAGTGATTCAAACTCCTTGCAGAGAGATTCATTAGTAGAACCAAAGATAATGTCATCAACATAGATTTGAACTAGCATGATATGTTGATTAGACTTCTTGAAAAAGAGAGTTTTATCAATTGTTCCTCTCTTGAATTTGTTTGCCAACAGAAAAGAAGATAAAGTTTCATACCATTTTCTGGGAGCTTGATGCAATCCATAAAGAGCCTTATCAAGCTTACAGACATGATCAGGAAACTTTGGATCTTCAAATCCTGGAGGTTGGCACACATATACTTCTTCATCAATTTTTCCATAAAGAAAGGCACTTTTAACATCCATCTGAAACACTTTGAAATCTTTTGCAGCTGCAAATGCCAAAAATATTCTAATAGCTTCAATTCTGGCAACAGGTGCAAAGACTTCATCATAGTCAATGCCTTCCTCTTGAGTGTATCCCTGAACAACCAATCTTGCTTTGTTCTTGATGACAACACCTTTGTCATCTTTCTTGTTTCTGAACACCCATTTGGTTCCAATGGCATACTTTCCTTTAGGCAAAGGGCAAGTTTTCCAAACTCCTTGTCTTTGAAACTGAAGAAGCTCTTCTTGCATAGCTTCTACCCAACTGTTATCTTTTAAAGCCTCTGCAACCTTCTTAGGCTCTATTTGGGATAGAAAGCAAGAAAACAAGCAAACATTTGCTTCATGCATAGAGCTTCTAGTTCTGACACCTTCTTCTACATTGCCAATGATGTTTTCAACTGGATGAGTGTTGTGAATTCGAGTCCTTGGAATCACATCCAGTTGAGAAGATTCATCCACGTTGAGTGACTCAAGGTTAGGAAGAACTACCTCAAGCTGGATTTCTGGCAGATCATGTGGATTCAAAGTTTGGACTGTTGTGGGTTGGTTTTCTCTGGGAGTAGTGGTTTCCAGAGAATTTTCCTCTGCTGAAGGACTTCCTACTTCTTCTTGATGTTGTGAATTAGAAGCAGCTTCAATTGAGGGACCTGCCTGAGATGTGTTGATTGTCTCAGACTGTGACACATCATTTTGTGTTGAAGTGGATTCTGCCAAGTTTTGTGTTGAAGCTATTGGCAGTTCAACACGAAAGTCATCTTCTCTTGAGCCTTTGGAGGTGTCTGTGGTAGCTGACTGTGAAACTGGAACATACTCTTTCACCAGATTAAATGCAGATGTAAAACTATCAAGATCAAACAACCAATCAGGGCCGGTTCCAGGTTTATTGAGAGTATGTTCATTGAACTGAACATTTGCAGACTCTTCAATAACTCTGGATGCTTTGATGTATACTCTATACGCTTTAGCATTTGAAGAGTACCCAACAAAGTAGCCCTCTGCTGATTTCTCAGCAAACTTGGCTAAGTAATCTTTAGTATTCAAGATGGTGCATTGACATCCAAATGGTTTGAGAAATCCAATAAATGGCTTTCTCTTATGCCAAATTTCATAAGGAGTCATGCCATGTGACTTAACTACCAATATTCTATTTTGGACATAACAGGCAGTGTTGACTGCTTCTGCCCAAAAAGTTATTGGAAGTTTGGCATCAGACAACATGGTTCTTGCAGCCTCAATTAGTGTCCTATTCCTTCTCTCAGCGACACCATTTTGTTGTGGAGTTCTAGGAGCACTAAATTGTCTTGTGATACCTTTAGATTCACAAAAAGAATTTAAAACATGATTCTTGAATTCTGTCCCTTGATCTGACCTAATTATTTTTACATGATGGTCACTTTCATTCTCCACCCTGAGTATAAATGACTTTAGGGTTTCGGCAGTTTCATCCTTGGTATTTAAGAAAAACACCCAGGTATACCGAGAGAAATCATCAGTAACCACCAAGCAATATGATTTTCTACCAAGACTTTTAACACTTGTGGGACCAAACAAGTCCATATGTAGTAAATGAAGGACTGTGGTAATTGAATTTATCTCTTTGGCATAATGAGATGACTTGTGCTGCTTACCCTTTAAGCATGCAACACATTTATCAACATATATGAATTCTTTTGTTGGTAAACCAGTTACTAAATTATTTTTGACCAGTTTATTCATATTTTTGAGGTTTACATGACAAAGTCTTCTATGCCAAAGTGATGATTCATCAAGTGAAGCTTTTGAGACAAAGCAGCTTATATTACTAAGAGGTGCAGCTGTGCTCATATCTAGCATATACATGTTATTTCTTCTTGGAGCTCTGAGTAGAATTTGATCATTTGGTATCACAAATCCTGGTTTCAGAACAATGCATTCATGCTCAGTAAACAACATGTTATGCTTTTGATCACACACCTGTGATACACTTAGTAAATTGTAGTTAAGTTCTTTTACAAAATGTACATTCTCAAAGCTTACCTTACCATTTGTGATTGTGCCTCTACCTGTTATGTAACCTCCTACTGGATCACTTCCAAAGGCAACAGACCCGCCAAAGAATGGTTCATATTTGTGCAAGAGGGTCTTGTTGCCTGTCATGTGCCTGGAGCAGCCACTGTCAACTATCCACAAGTTGCCTTTTGATTCCTGCTGTCCCTGCACATGACCAGAAGTGAGTTAGTTTCTGATGGGAACCCAAGCCCATGTGGTCTTGGGTTTACCATTTGCATCATTGTAAGTAAATTTCTTTGATATCATCTTAGATGAGACAGATGATTTGCTTGCTTCTGATGAGAGTGATGGCTTATCAGTTGATTCCTTCTTCTTCCATACTTGTTTTGCCTTTTGAGTTGTCGGAAGACTTGGTTTCTTTTGATAGTCATCGGAAGCTACTTTTCCTTTTCTATCGGAAGCTTCCATTTTCTTTGCTTCCGATGCTCTTCTTCCGAAGAAAGATGATTTCTTTTGTTTGTTGAAAGCATTCCTTTGATGAGCTTCCGAGGTTCCTTTTCTTTCGGAAGCTTCCTTTTTCTTTGCTTCCGATGCTTTCTTTTCAGAAGCACTTTTATTTTGTTTCTTCCTATTATTGGAGGTACTTGCTTCCGACACCCTCTTGTCCAAATTTCTTCTCTGTTCTTCCGAAGAAGTAGATGACTGACTCCAACTTTTCTTTCTTCCTCTTCCCTTGCTTGAGGAAATTCTGCTTCTTGGATTATAGAAGCAATCAGCAGCAAAATGATTCTTTTCACCGCACATCAGACATAGAGTTTGACTGTTGGGAGAGTGTTGCTGCTTATCCCTTTTAACGAAGTCTGAGCTTTGATCCTCAGAGAGTGATGATTCGGATGTTCCAGCATACTTGTTGGTCTTAGACTTTGCCTGTTTCCATGGAGAATTGATCTTTCTCTCCATTGATCTACCTCGTTTTGACTTGTCAGATGGGCAAGTCACATACTCATCTGAGGAGATATTTTCTGTGGTTTTAGCTTTGATAAAAACTGTTGAATGTTTCTTAGTTTTCTTATCTTGTTTCTTAACTTTCAAAGCTTGTTTTCCTTTTACTGATTTAATAGGAACATCATCCTCATCTGAGCATGTTGAGGTACTTGGATTAGAGAGATTATCCTTTTGAACCACCTTGTGTATATCCAACTCCTCATTATACACAAGGTCAACTAGTGATTTACACCTAACATCTGTTATGGAAGTATAAGCAGATGGAGGTTCCACTTTGTTATATCCCAAACCAGCCCCATTTTTATTCACAAGTTCAGTTGTGCTGCTCATTCTAAAAAGTTTTTCATATTTTTCACCTTGGCTTAGAAATTTGTCTCTGTAAGACTCAGCCAATACAAGTTCAGTCTTGGCAGTGGTTAGTCTTTCTAAAAGATTTTTAATTTGACACTGTTTGTTAGTATCTTCATGTTTTAAACTTGAAATAGTCTTTTCCATTTCTTCAATCTTTTCTTTGTAATTTCTTTCAACCTCAAAGAAATTTGCCTTGACTACTTGTAGAGACTCAAGCTCATTACAGAGTTGAGAATTTATTTTCTTATAAATAGTTAATGTTTCTAAGCATTCAGGTGAGCACATGCTATCAGTTACCTTGCTTGAGGAAGATGAGTCATTTGCCATCAAAGCACTGTTGGAGATGGAGGCATCCTCAGCTTGAAAGCTCCAGTCTGCAAAATCTTGTTCAGCAATGTTTGCATTGTTTGATGAGCTTGATGGTCTTTGTTGTGGTTGCCCAGAAGTTGTCGGCTGAGTTCCTGTGGACTTGCATTCTCTGGCAAAGTGGCCTAACTGTTGACAGTTAAAGCATTTGAGTTTAGATTTGTCAAGTCCAAACCCAGTCTTCATATTGTGCTTTTTGAACTGTCTGCCGGTTCTTTGGTAAAACTTCTTTGCCCTGTATGAAATCATAGCCATTTGATAGTTTATATCCATCTCCTCAAGATCATCTGCAGGAATACCATCCAAGTCTTCTTGACACAGATGAAAGTAATTGGTCTCCTCAGCCATAAAAGCTCCTTGCCCAGAGGTTAGTAGTGGGGTTGGGTTAGAGACAAGGTTTGATGAATTTGGGGTTTCAGGAAATGTGACAGTGGGTGTGGAGGTAGAATGGTAGAGGGGTTGATAGCTTTGGTATGGAGGATTATTGATGGGTGCATAAAGAGCAGCTGAACCAGATGGTAAGTGGGAGACTTTAGATTCTTGGGCATCTAATTCCATCTGATAGGCACTGAGAATACCAAACAACTCTCCTAAAGTTAGAGTTTTCAGGTTTTCTGTTCTTCTGATTGTTACCGAATAAATATTCCATGCCTTTGGAAGAGACCTCAGAAATTTTCTGAGCACATCTTGATTATCAAGAGTTACACCTGCAGTAGTTAATTCATCCACAAGTTGGACATACCGTAGGTACTGAGAAGACATATTCTCATTGTTTTGCTGACAAAAGTTTTCAAACTTCTGTTTCAGCATATCCTTCTTGTTTTCTTTGACATCTTCTGACCCTTCATACATCTGCTTCAAGGAATTCCACAGTTCTTGAGCAGACTTGCATTTCTTGAATGCATGTATAATGGAGTTCGGTATTGACATCTGAATGAGCCAAAGAGCTTTTGAATCAACTTCCATTTTCTTGTAATCTTCGTCTGAGTACATAGATGGATCTTTTGGTACTGCAGCAACTCCAGCACCAGCAGCAGCAACTGTAGGAATGTAAGGACCTTCAAGAACAGATTTCCAAAGTTTGAAGTCTTGGTTCCTGATGAACCCTTCCATTCTGACTTTCCAGGTATCAAAGTCTTCAGGTGTGAACATTGGTGGCTTGTTGAGAGTGCCATTTTCTGTATCATGTTTGTTTAGAGCAGCCATCTTAGACAGACACAGAAAATATGGGTGTTAATACTATGAGATTTTTATAAGTAATAGAACTGGTAACTTGATGATGATTAGTCAGTCAAGTTCAAGAGCCAATGGCTCTGATACCACTTGTAGGATCGGGTTGTTATGTCTACACAACACTTCACAAGTATTTCTTACTTAACTCTAACAGATGCGGAATGTTCTGTTAGAATGATCTCACAATTACACTCAAAATGACAAAGTAATAATCTTTGAACAATAATAAGAACACAGGAATAATTCAAGCTCAAGGATATATTTCTCTCAAAGTGGAAGTATACAAGCACGCACACTTCAAGCAACCATACAATGGGAGGTTATATAGCCGAGGCTACAACCGTATACACTTAGGAATACAAGTTGGGTATACTAGACAAGTACATAAAGTAAAGCTTATTCTAGTATGTTGAGTGTCTTAACAGACTAAGACACTCTATTATAATCATTACATTAATAGACATTGACTTTACAAAAGACTACTAAATACAAAAGACATTTAATGTTATTGATCTTCAAGGCTTCAGATGATCTTTTGCATTTAATGTAGCATGGGAGAGGTAAGGTGCTTTGTCTGACTCATTACATGTTGTCTCTATCTTTATTCAGACCAACATGTCTTGTGTCAGTACCTTTTGTACCATAAGAGTAATCTGCTACAGTCTTTGTCAGAGGATAAACCTCGGAAGTCTTTGTCTTCAGTGAATAAGAGGATTCCTCAGAAGGATTCCTCGGAAGCAGTTGTCTTAAATAACCTTCGGCAGGAACTAGTTATCCTTCGGAAGCAATGCTGCTTCCGAAGAATCACTTCTTCCTTCCGAAGGTGTTTATTCAAAGAGGCTCCTATACTTGGACAAAACAAGACGTTTGGTGAGCATCAGCCTTTATTAGTCTTTACAGATTGTGTAGCATAGGTGGTAATCTAATTTCATTAGATATGAGTTCTTGTGGTGTTTCGAGTCCGACTCTTGATTTCCTTCACAACTTGACCTCTCTTCTTAGTATTGACCTTTCAAGTAATCAACTCACAAGCAAAATACCTAAATCACTAGGTAACCTTTGCAATCTGAGACATGTTGATATGGGTGAAAACAATTTTCTAAATATTAGTTTAACAAGCCTTCTTGAAAGTTTTTTGGATTGTGAATCACCGGGCCTTGAATCATTATCATTCGAGTCCTCAAGGCTGTCTAGTTTTCTACCGGATCAGCTTGGACAGCTGATAAACTTGGTGCACCTCCAACTAGGAAACAACCGTATTGCAGGACCAATTCCAGATTCAATAGGAAGACTATCATTATTGAGATCACTAGACCTTGATGAGAATCTTATTTCTGGTTCAATTCCGTACTCAGTTGGAGGACTATTATCATTGGAGTTGTTAGATCTTTCAAATAACCAATTGATTGATACCCTTCCTGAAAGCCTCGGTCAACTTTCTAAGTTGAATGCTTTAGATCTCTCTAACAATTTATTGACAGGTGTTGTGACAGATTCTCATTTTTCTAAACTGATGGGATTGAAATACCTAAATGGAAAAGGCAATAACTTAACTCTAAGACCACGATGTGCAAACTGGATCCCCTCTTTCCAATTGCAATCTATTTATTTGAGTTCTTGGGATTTAGGGCCACAATTTCCATTGTGGCTGCTAACACAGAAAGACTTGACACTTCTCGAGATAAGAAATACAAGGATTTCATCAACCATGCCTAAATCATTTTGGAAATCATTCCCCAATCTACAATATCTAATTATGTCTCAAAATCAAATGCAAGGAAGACTGTTTGATATACCTGCAACACTAGTTGTAGTTGACTTGAGTTCTAATCTGTTTAGCGGGAAATTCCCTGAACTTTGCAATGGTTCATTGTTAGATATCCTGGATATATCAAACAATTCCTTAACAGGGTCATTACATAACTTCTTGTGTCCTTATGGTGGGAAATGGCTAGAAGCTTTAAATCTAGCAAATAATCATTTGTCTGGTGTCATCCCTGAGTGTTGGGTGAATTGGCCAAGTTTGGAATTCTTGAACTTGGAGAACAACAATCTTTCTGGTAGAATTCCAACTACTTTGGGATCTTTATCTTCCCTAGAATCATTGAATATGGGCAAGAACAAGTTGTCTGGAGAATTACCAATTTCTCTAAAGAAATTGACAAAATTACAAATCCTTCAATTTGCTACAAATGAACTTGTTGGAAGCATTCCAGCATGGATTGGGACGGACCTTTCGAGTTTGAGAATTCTAAACCTCCGATCAAATAATTTTGATGGAAATATAACCCATGAGCTCTGTTATCTTACATTTATTCAGATCTTGGACGTTGCTCAAAATAATCTATCTGGATATATTCCACGATGTTTCAACAACTTTAGTGTCATGTCAAAAAAAGCTCCCTCAAATATTGATCAGTTTGTGTTCTTAGAATTTGATAATGTGGACATTATGGGTAGTGCTTCATTGGTGATGAAGGGACAAGAGTATACATATAGCACTATTCTTGGACTAGTGATGGTTTTGGACTTTTCGAGTAACAATCTTTCTGGGAACATCCCGATTGAGCTAACGGCCCTTCAGTCGTTACAATAATTAAATTTATCAAAAAATCAGTTGACAGGTGTGATACCAAAAAATATTGGAGACTTGAAGTTACTTGAATCATTTGATGTATCTTTGAACCATCTATTTGGGGAACTTCCTGCGAGCCTGTCAGGCTTAAATTTCCTGAGTAGCTTCAATGTGTCTTTCAACAATTTGACAGGAAGAATCCCATCAAGCACACAACTTCAGAGCTTCAATGAATCTAGTTTTTTTGGCAACAAACTTTGTGGAGTTCCATTGACTAAGCCGTGTGAACAAGCAGTGCATACTAAAAACCTACAAGAAGGTGATATATCGCATGGAGTGGATTTGGGATTGATTATTAGCATCTTGTGTGGATTTTTTGTTGGTTTTTGGGTTATTGTCGCTCCACTGAATGTGGCCACATTTCGGAATTTGTTAGTAAATTGAGGTATATGTTAATAAGTAGCAGGGTCACATTTTAATAAGTGATGAATAATGTTGTAAAGTTGTACTTTTGATTTATTTTACCTTTTGAATATAGAAACTGTTTTCTTAATGAGCTTCCTAGCTTGACATGTCTGAATTTTGTTTTAAATTCTTAAAAATCTTAAAAATTTTATTAAAAATGGCATATTTTTTGTGCATCTTTTGTATCTATAGGTGATAGACTCTCTAGATACTGAATGATAACTTATCAAAACTGAATGATGCACATCTTCCTAAACGTTAGTTTGATAATCCACCAAGTAAAAACTGAATGACTAATCATCCTCAAGAGTCAATCGGATTGATATACAGCAAAGCTTTCAAACTAAATTTCACCTTTGCATGATAAGATTTTAAAATCAAAGGAAGAAATATCTAGAATTAGAACAAAAACCTAAAGTTGAGCCCATGCACTTCTAGACTTCCGCCTGCAACTCAACCAGCACCCCTGATTGGTTGCTTCTTCATCATATACTCTAAATCCTAATCAATCAAACAAAGGAACCATGAGAAAAAAACACTAAGCTTCAAAATGGGAACAATCACAAATCATTTGTAAGCATTCAATCCTATATCAAATGGAACTGAGATTTTAGTCTCATAATGGACGAATGCAGAAAAAAATTGCTGTTAAAAAAAATAACGTTTTGGTGGGGAGGTGGAGTACTTACTTAATAAAGACTTTTTATAGACAGGATAGTCATAGGTTTAAAACAAGGTAAAGGTGTAATTAGTTTGAGTTAATTTAATAGCAAAAGAAATATTGGTAAAAAAGAAATTAATGTTTTGATATTTATAAATGAACGGTTCAATTAATACAGTTATTAGAAAATATGGTTTGGTTAACCATCTGTCAATATACTTGGTTGAATTCAGGTTAATTTCAAATTTTTTTTAACGGCAGAGGGTCCCGCCGTATTACTTTCAGTTATCCTGACGGTTGGAAATTAAGATCGATTCTCGATTGCCGACCGTGAGACCGTACCCCCTGATGCGTGGGAACCCTGTGGAGGTAAACCCTCGCCACCATTGGTTCGAAACCCGAGATTAAGCTCAAGATTCCTCCTCTCACCTGGTATCCATTAAAATGTCACTAGTGAGACTTGAACTCTGATCTTTAAGGAGAAAGAATCAAGCCTTAACCACTAGGCTAACTTTGCTGGATAGGTATTTCAATTAATAAACTTAATTATATCTTGGATCAAATAAATAATCAATTCTATTAAATTTATAAGGAACTAGTAATTTAAATATATATATTTAAATGAAAAAAAAATATTATATTTGACTTAACGTCTCAAAATTTGGATGAAACCTAAAAGTTTAAGAGCGAAAATTAAAAGAGTTAACATTGAGTGTATAGACCAATTCTCAAACTCAAAAAACCTGAAAGAGATCAGAGTGACATTCTACAAATTTAGGGTTGGAACGTAAAAATTTAAAAGCAAAACATAGACACTCTACAAAGTCTAGGGATTGAACGTAAAAGTTTATGAGTTCAACATAAAAGTTTTAATACTAACTGTAGGGATACACTTTATATTTTGAAAATCTAAGGGGATTAAAATAATATTTTACTTAATTCCAGAAGATTAAACATAAAAGTTTTGATATTAAATATAGAAATAAACTTTAAATTCTAAAAATACGAGGGAATTAAAATAAAACTATACCAAGTTTGTGAACTAAATTTTTAAAGTTTTGAGAGTTGGTACTTTTAGTTGGACGATTATACATACTTCTAGTAGAGAAACTGATGTATTAAAGAAAAAAATAAAACGAAACTAAGAAACAAGACGAAACAAAGATGAAAGACTAAAATGTAATAGAAAAAAGGTAGAAGAATATAAAGTAAGAAAGATTAACAACTAAAATAAAAGTTTAATTAATTACAAAAGATTTAGTACAGACAAAAAAAGTTTAAATAAAAAATAAAGATAAGAGACTAAAGTATAATTAAAAAATGTTAAAGAAAATAATGATAAAAAAGATTAAGGATTAAAGTGAAAAGAAAAAAGGTCAAAATGAAAATTAAGTAAAAAAGACCAAGTGCTAAAAGAAAAGTTTAATTAATTCTTGTGAATAAAAAAAAGTAAGAGAAAAATAAAATAAAGAGAAAGAGATGAAAAACAAAAGTGAAATAAAGAAGTATTAAAAAAAATAAAAATAAAAAAGAAAGATTAATAACTGAAAAATTGAATTAGTTACAGAAACATAAACTAAAGAGTCAAGAGACTATGTCTCATGCTTACGAAGAAAACCAGAAATATATGCAAAAATGAAAAAACATGTATACATTTATTTTTGAATGATGTTTGGTGGCGGATGATCAGTAAGTGACAGTGGCATCCAGTTAAAAACCATATCATACTTTTAAGACAAATGAAATAATATCTTTGGTGTCAATCATAATCTAAAATTAGCACAAATTTAGTTAAAAAATAAAACCATATAATATCTTTTGTACAAATTATTCAATGTGAAACATATGAATTATGAATCCATGAAAGACTTTGACCAACCGTATGACATTGAATATTTTTGTACAAATGATTCACATGTGAAACATATGAATTTTAAATTTATGAAAGACTTTGACCAACTGTATGACATTGAATATTTATACAGAAAATGGAGGATCATTGCATTCAAATTCTTGGATTTATATATAACTATGAGCATAAATACCTGGAATTTTAACTCTTACATATGCTTCCTAAAGAAAGTTAGGGTGCTTGAGATGAAGGGATTTGGGATAACTGCTTACAGAAGTTTGTGCAAGCAGCTGGTCCATTAAGAAGTTTTTATCCCCCTAACTTCTGGATAAAAATTTGTGCTTGTTTTAGTGTATCTGAAAACAAGCAAATTAGGTTGACTAAGCATCCAAAAGAGGAAAATGCTATAATAAAAGATAGGTTAAAGCTAAAATACTTTAACCACTCATGTCTAATCATGTATAAACTGGAGCTAAATTAAAGGTTGAAACAAGAATTCATAACAGGAGCATGTGGAATCTGTAAAAGAATTCAACTTACTAAAGTTAAAATCACTTATAAAAACTCCTGATTGACAGTAGGCCCTTAATCCTTGCCAATACAATGACAGGAAGAAAGAAAAAAAGAACTAGCATTTGACTTTGACTTTCACAAATTTCATTTTCATTAGTAATATATTATTGAAAAAAGAAAACCTTTACACCAGCTGGATCAACATTTGACTTTGATTAGCACTAATTTTCTGATTTAGATCAAATCAAAAGAGGTCCCATCTATCTCCAGATAAATTGATATTCAACAAGTTGTGTTGCAGGATGAGATGGGGACTCTTCATCTGCTAACTGGCTGTTTCCATGATGCTTCAGTTTTTTTTAAGAAAACTGAAAGACCTCAAAAACTGAAATCATCATGATATAGATTTTTTTTAAATTAAACTCAGCATCTCCTTGTGACTTAAGACAGGAGTGACTACATCTCTAACTCAAGCATGACCTCATTAATGAAGTAGACATATTAAACTACGATTATGTCAATCTCATTTCCAAGAATAATCTGCAAGCATGTGAAACATATGAAATTTGAATCCATATTAGACTTTGACTAACTCTATGATGTTGATTAAATAGCTCAGAAATGCATGATCATTATTGCATTCACTTCAATAATTTTATATATAAACTCCAAGCACAAGTGCTGTAATTTAGTACATAATCAATCAAAATGAGGGTTGGTTTTACCTTTTCTTGTGCCACTTCTTGCTACTTTCACTTACTTCTGATTGTAGCCTTCTTTCATTTATGCTTATCTAATGATAACAAAGGAGGTGTACGATGCAAGGACGATGAGAGACAAGCACTTCTTGAGTTCAAGCAAGGCCTCATAGATAAAGCAGATCGACTTGCTTCATGGGTTGGTGAGAATAAAGACTGTTGCAATTGGACCGGGATTGTTTGTAATAACTTTACTGGTCGTGTTCACAAAATTCATCTTCGAGGCAACTGTAGAATGAATGATTACGACAAAATTGAAGAATATGAAGAATTCGTGAAGCAAAGATTAAGAGGGGATATAAGTCCATCACTTCTGAATCTAAAGCAACTCAAGCATTTAGACCTGAGCTGCAACAACTTTGGTGAAATGGAAGTTCCTAGCTTTCTGGGTTCTCTTGCAAACTTGAGATATCTTAACCTCTCTCGTTCCATATTTGGTGGAACAATCCCTCCTCAGATCGGGAATCTGACAGAATTACGTACCCTATGTCTTGGAAGTTTTTATGAAGATACTGAAGAATATGAATATACTAGCATCACCAACATGCAGTGGTTGTCAGGTCTTCATCGGTTACATCACCTGGATTTGAGTGGTATGGACCTTAGTCAAGCAACCAACTGGATTGAGGTGATCAACACACTTCCTTCTTTGGTTGAACTACATTTGTCCCGTAGTCAACTGATGCATGTAGATCCTTATGTTGACAATCTTAATGCCACATCTCTGTCCTTGCTTGATCTTTCTGGAAATGATTTTAGTAACAGTTATGTGCTACAATGGATTTTTAGTAAAACTAGTCTTGTTTCACTAGATTTAAGCGGGTGTGGTCTTCATGGCCCTTTTCCCAGTAGCACTGATAGCTTTAGAAACTTGACTTCACTCAAGTCGCTTCACGTTCGCGGGAATGAAATCATGAGTTCTTCATTAGTACTAAAAGGGCTGTCTACAGTAGGTGGTAATCTCATTTCATTAGATATAAGTTCTTGTGGTATTTCAAGCTTGATTCTTGGTGCCCTGCACAACTTGACTTCCATACTTAGTCTTGAACTGTCATCTAATGTACTCAACAATACAATACCTGCATCATTGGGTAATATTTGCAATTTGAGACATATTGGTCTAGATGGCAACTCTTTTCCTAATATCAGCTTAACGAGTCTTCTGGAAAGCTTTTTCAAGTGCCAATTACCAAGATTGAAGTCGTTATCCCTTGCGTCTTCGGGACTTTCAAGGCATCTTCCATATCAACTAGGACAACTAGCATATCTGGAAAATCTCCAACTTGAAAATAACCATATTTCTGGAATTATTCCCGAATCAATAGGAAGATTATCTCTCTTGAGGTCACTTTATCTTGCAAAGAATCTTATCTCAGGTCCAATTCCATATTCAATAGGAGGATTATCCTCACTTGAGGTTTTAGATCTTTCAAATAACCGACTCCATGGTAGCTTTCCGGATAACCTCGGTCAACTGTCAAAGCTAATTTATTTAGATTATTCATACAACCTTTTGACCGCTATCATGACAGATGCTCATTTCGACAACCTTGCCAGATTGAAGTACTTAAATGGAGAAGGAAACTACATAGCCCTGAGACCACGCCTTGCCAGCTGGATTCCTTCTTTCCAGCTGCAGTTCTTGTATTTAAGTTTGTGGGATTTAGGACCTCAATTTCCATTATGGCTGCAGCTGCAAAGGGATTTAGTAGAATTGGATATGAGCAACACAAGGATTTCAGCAATGATTCCTGAGCCATTTTGGAGATCTTCACCCCATCTACAATATCTAAATATGTCACAAAATCAAATTCAAGGAAGCTTTTTTGATATCCCTGCATCGCTTCAAGTGCTCGACTTAATTTCTAACAAACTTAGCGGCCAGTTACCTATACTCTCCAATAATAATTCACAAATAAAGATCGTGGATTTGTCAAATAATTCCTTTGGGGGATCATTGCATCATTTGGTGTGCTCATATAGTGAAAAAACTCTAGCAATTCTTAATTTGGCGAACAATAATCTCTCAGGCAACATTCCTGAGTGTTGGGATAAGTGGTCGAGTTTGGTGTCCCTAAACTTGGAGAACAATAACTTGTCCGGTGGGATTCCAAGAAGTTTAGGATCATTGTCTTCACTGCAATTATTAAATATCAACAACAACATGCTCTTTGGAGGATTACCTACATCTCTAAAGATTTTGAAGAACTTACTGATCCTTCGACTTGCAAAAAACAAACTTTTTGGAGAAATTCCTTCATGGTTTGGAACACACCTCTGGAGTTTGAGAGTTCTTAACCTCCGATCAAACAACTTTGATGGGAATATTTCTCACACTCTTTGTTATCTTCCTAGTGTTCAAATCTTGGATCTTGCACATAATAATCTATCAGGAAATATTCCAAGATGCTTCTACAATTTCACTCTCCTCTCCGGGAAAGAAGCTGCCTCAACTGATAGATTCATCTTCTCATACACTATTCAGAGAAGCAGCATTGGCAGTGTTTCATTGGTTATAAAGGGACGAGAGGACACATATAGCACTATTCTTGGACTTGTGATGATGTTAGACCTTTCAAGTAACAACTTTTCCGGGAGCATCCCAACTGAGCTAATGGCCCTCCAAGCATTACAATCATTGAATTTGTCAAGAAATCAATTAACAGGGAGGATCCCTGTGAAGATTGGAGACCTGAAATCACTCTCATCCTTTGATGTATCTCTTAATCGGCTTTCAGGCGAGCTTCCTGTGAGCTTATCACGCTTGAATTTCTTGAGTAGCTTCAATGTGTCCTACAACAATCTGACTGGAAGAATCCCATCGGGCACCCAACTTCAGAGCTTCAATGAGTTCAGTTTCTTTGGTAACAACCTTTGTGGAGATCCACTCACTAAAATCTGTGTAACTGATCAGGCACCAAATAGAGACCAAGAAGAAGATGATGAATCACATGGAGTAGATTGGACTTGATTATTAGCACATTATCTGGATTTATTGCTGGTTTCTGGCTGGTATTGGCTCCGTTAATGGTTAGCACCAGATGGAGGAACACGTATTTCTGTTTCTTGAATCATCTGAGATTTATGTTTTGTAATGCTATTCATAAGTACAGTGGTTGCCTTCTTTAAAGGTGATGAAGAATGTTGTAATGTTGTAATATGTTTGGTTATGATTTAAAAATTGCAACTGTGTTTTTTTTAATAAAGTTGCATGTCTGAACCTTCTTTGTTTTCAAATCCATAAAAAAATTTATTAAGTAATCAAATTTGAATCCTTAAACAAACAAACAAACTAACCCAGTATATTCTCACTTTTTCAGTAGGGTCCGGGAGAGAAGGACGAAGACACACCTTACCCCTGTCGGGTTGGGATAGAGAGTTGCTTTGAAGAAGTCTCGGCTCAAAGTTATTGTTTGAAGTTAATCATCTAACACTTTTAACTTTATCGTTAAAGTAAACCAATTGCAGTGGATGGAAACGATTAGTGGCAAGCATACGTTGCAATTCCAGACTAAAAATTCTTTGCCCAATCCAACAGTGGATTGCATGTTGTATCTCTCTGTATTTCATGAAACGCCCCTGCTTATTCTTCAATCTATTCCTTGTATACTCTAAATCATAAATCAAGAAAACAAAAAAAAAAAAAGGAAACGCTAAACTTAACAATCACTGACTAAAACAGAGTCACATTTCGCATTCACAGAAACAGAAATAAAAGGTTAGAGTTGTTGATTCACCTTCATTGATTTGTTCGTCGGCATCTACGAATGTTCCTTCATCTGGTGCTTCTCTGTCTTTGATTTGGTCTCATTTGGCGGTGTTTGGAATGCAAATTGGGCGGGAATCGAATGAAACTGAGAACCGATTTGGGTACCCGTTAACATATGAAACAAGCGAGTGGGATTTATCTCTTGACTCGAATCCAGGTCAAATATTACTAAAGAAGACTTGAATCTCATTGCAAATAACAAATTCTAAAAAAAAATTTAAAAATATATAAATAAAAATCTTTGTACCAAAAAGAAATAAACTTGGGCTATTATTAAACAAATTGCATTTTATATTCAAATATACTTAGGCTCTTCTTAGTATCATTTATTATAAATTATTTTAGTTACAATCCACTATAATATTGTTAAATAAGAAGACTAGCTCCTATATATATAAAACACTAGGTTAGAAACCAATATATTACATGGGTTGAATAAATCAAATATGTTATAAACAACATTTTTTATAAATATTTGTATATTTAATATCATTAATTGTAGATAAATAATAAAGGATGAATACTTAAAATAATAAATTACAAATAATAAACATTTAGGAATTATAAAATTACATTTTAAGATATCATATTATTGAAAATTCTTATAGGAACAATTATGTATTTGATATGAGATATAGGAGGGAAAAATTTTCCTAAAGTTTATAAGGTAGTGACATGTGTCAAGTATTGTTATTCTTTTATTAGAATAACTAGGTTATTACCCCGTGTATTACACGGAATTAAATAGTTAAAACTGATAATTTAGTTATTATAAAATAATGTTTTGATATTAACTGATTATGCTACGTATTAATAAATATTTTAAGTAGTGAAACAACAATTAAAAATTTTAATAACTACATAATTTGTATTTGACCTTCTTTTATAGCACAAGAAGGAAAAATACTATTTTCGTAATTATTAAATTTTTTTCAACTACTAACAAATACATAAAAATGGTTTTATATGAAATGAATAAATTTAACATGTTGCAAACCAATAATTTTATGAAAATTTTATATGTTGGATATCATATCAATCGTTATTAAATTATTAAATCTAAAAATAATAAATATTTAAAAATTATAAATTTTATTTTAAAATAAGATATAATTGAAACTTAATTATGATTATTAAGTTATAATAAATTATTACAAAAAAATGATTTATATTTTTTACATTTAATTTAATTATTTAAAATCATTAACATTAAATAGGATAAAGGGTTAATAAAATATATTTGAATTAAAGATAAATGTGAGAATGACAAGTGTCAAAAATTAATAACAAATGAATATGAGAGTGACATGTGGCAATTTTGTTATTCTTTTATTATATAGTATAGATATAGATAAGATTAATTGTTTTGCCAAGATCATAAGAAATCAAATTCAATTCATAAAATCACTAAAACAAAGCAATAAAATAATTATATCTTGTATTGTTATTGGTTTAAAAACATGTTGTACTTAGATAACCTACTTAACCTGTTTAGTTAAATTAGTTGATAGAATAAAATATGCATGGTAAAACGGGCGAGTTGGGTAACAGGTCAGTATATGTGCGGATCAGGATGGGTATTAAGAAAAATTAGTATGGGTCTAAACAGGTAGCTTGCAAAAAAACTTTAATTTAGCTCAAGTTAAATGAGTTGTAAAAATAAAAATAGTTTATTTAAATATTGAAGGTGGAAGCAGATCACAAGAAGTAATTGACAAAAGTCTTCCATAACATCAAGAGATAAGATCTTCCCTTGCATATCAAGTCATGGGCTCCAATACCTTCTTTTTTTGCCTTATTCTTTTTAGTATCAAGAATCTTTAAAACCCAGATTTGAGATAAAGAGAACATCATACAACACAATATCTTGTTTTACCAAACACGACAGCTATGGTTTCTATTGTCATCAATGCTGCAATGTATCGAGCTTGCAGTTCTCCTCACTTAGCCACCAAAGAACCATCACAGCTCGGAACCACACACTCTTTAGGAACCAAACAAGACTCAACATTTGTAGGTCTGAACATCGAAGGCCAAAGCGGGCTAATTACGCCTCAAGAACAAAACCATAATAAGAAGGAAGTTGATAATGATGATCTGAAAGCAACTTATAGTGTCAGATTCATCGATGAGTGATGGAAACAGGAGAGTTGGGATCTGAACATGTTTGTAAAATCTGGAAAAATGGACTGGGATGCTATGATTGTTGCTGGTGAATAATTATCATTCATCTATGTATTTGATTTCTTGAATTATATCACTAAAAGTTGAATTTGGACCCCGTATTGCAGAAGCCAGGAGGAGAAAGTTTCTTGAATTATATCCAGAAGAAGCAACAAATCAAGAACCGGTTCTGTTTAGAAGCTCCATAATACCTTGGTGGGCTTGGATTATGTCACACCCCCACCTCTCGTCACCTGAGATGATGTCATAATTCTCATTCTATTGGTTGCGGAAGCATAGTGGTGATGTCTCCGAGATGAGGTGTGACTTACTTGAACCGACACAGATTCACTTAAAATAAATATAATACAAAGGTTTCGTCATTAAAGTAATATAACAACTTAGTTTATTACACAATCTAAATTCCTTAATTACATAAGTGTGACGTGCATCCTCACCGTGTTGTCACCGTTGACCTGCAAAAATATTAAGTTTGAAACGTCAGCACAAAGCTGGTGAGTTCGACAGTTCAATTTAAAACAATATGATATGATAAGTAGGTTCTCAAAAAGTTTCAGTTCATGATAACCATGGGACCCGTATCTAGTTCCTTTCGGACAGTTGTTCGTTCACGAAGATACTACCCGTCGGTAAATATCTTAATGCCTCATAATCTTAATGTCTATCACTAACATTAAGAAAGCGTTTCGTAACCAGGTATCAAACATTCGCACCTGGGGAGATGCAATCCTCCCAGCAAATGGGTTGTCAGCCAATAGTACTATCAATGATTCCTGTTCGGCCCCACATGGGTTCACTAGATACAGTTCAAGAGATGAGGACTTTTGATACTGTGATAGAGATACTAACGGCAAAATCCCATGAAATCACACAAAAAGTCACATGAAATCACACAGATATCAGTGATGCATATCATATGTTCAGAAAACAGTTTGCAGAGTTACCCCGATGTTTATAAAACAATAAAGAGAAAAGGGGTTGTACGAAACTCACTTGATGTCTCAATAGTAGAAACACACGCAACTGGTGCTATTGATGAAATTCTGCATTAGTTTATGTTTGATATGTTATTTATGTTTCTATTTACTGATTAAATCATTTTGAACGTCCAATGTCAAAGACATTGCCTTGATAGTCATCAAACCGATATTAAAATCATTAATTATTTATTTTAGTGACATATCATACAATGTATGATAATGTAGGAACCTATACTGATTCAGATTCCCAATACTAGGTTGATGACACCCTTGATTAATCAATATGATCTCGGATTAACCAAGTAGTTAATGTTGTTGATTATAATGCTAAAGCAGTTTCTAGACAGTTTAATGGCTTAGGAATGATTAATCCTTGTTATTGATTACCCGGATATCATGAAATATCACAATGTAGTATTAGAGTAGGTTTAATAACCATGTTTAACATACTAATCTGACTGTTACCAGAAACATCAGATAATCGTTCCAATGAGTATGTTAATAACTGTGATTAGTTTGAAACACATGACTTTCACGTTGCATGTCAAAGATTAATCAAACTAATCATCTACATTGTCGTAATCAAATGGTTTAAACCATTATAACCATTGTTATGATTCCATGCAAACCGTGCATTACAACGACTCAAAACAAGGATTTACCCGTTAACAGTTCGAGTTTGTCATTCAAAATCAATCCTAGCCATCATCTAGGCAATAATCAACAACCCTAACCATATCCTTACGTTCAAACTCAAGATTTAATCAATAAAAATCAAACCAGAAGGTTTAAAATGAACCATTACCTATTCTGACGGATTCCAACGGATGAAATGATGATCAGGACTTGTTTTAACGCTTCTGGATGCGATCTAAACGTCGTGAGGCCTTTAAAATGGAGATTTGATGGTTTAGAACAGGATTTTTCGTAGGTGATGGTGGCTGGCGTCGAGAGGAAGCAAGAAATGAGGATGAGGATAAAAAGTTGATATTTATCCAAGTTGCTCGACCAGACAACCCCAGGCGCATCGCCTGGCGACCCGCAACCACCCTAGGCGTACCGCGCGGGCCAGGGTCACCAGATATTTTCGATTGCTCCCGCGCGCATCGCCTGGCATCCCCACACGGCCTGGGGCGTACCGCCCCAGGGTAATTTCACCCGTTTTTCGACGGAAACTTCGTTTCGCGATTCCGGACAATCCGTAACTCCGTTTCGCGCACCGTTTTCGCCCACGTTCATCATTTTCCACGTACTATCATCCCGTAATAGTTTTGGTTGTCAATTCAACGTGAATTTTTAGCTCGATCAAATGTGTTCTCGTCAGTGATGACGTAATCCTTCGTACACAATTATCACAGTCTCCTCCTGTTAGAAAATTTGCGTCCCGAAATTTAGGGAAAACTTACTTAATAACAATTGATCATGAGAACAAGTGTGGGTATTTCTGTTTCATCTGATCTTCACGTTCCCACGTATATTCAGGTCCACACTGTGAATTCCATCGAATTTTTATAATAGGTATGCGACTGCGTTTCAGCACCTTCACCTCTCGATCCATTACTTCAACTGGTTCTTCCCTGAACTGAAGTTTCTCATCAATTTGAATTTCTTTCAAAGGTACGATCAAAGATTCATCAGCTAAGCACTTTTTCAGATTTGATACATGAAAGACATCATGAATGTTACCAAGTTCAGGAGGTAATTCAAGTCTGTAGGCCACTGATCCGATTCGTTCAAGAATTTTGAATGGTCCTACAAATCTTGGTGAAAGTTTACCTCTCTTCCCAAATCTGAAGATGCCTTTCCATGGTGAGACCTTCAACATTACTTGATCACCAATTTGAAATTCTAAAGGTCTGCGACGATTATCAGCATAACTCTTTTGTCGATCGCGAGCAGCTTTAATTCGTTCTTGAATAAGTGCGATCTTATCAGTTGTCTCTTGAATGAGTTCTGGGCCTATGATTCGATTTTCACCTACCTCTGACCAACAGACAGGTGATCTACACTTGCGTCCATAAAGTGCTTCAAATGGAGCGCATTGAATACTGGTATGATAGCTGTTGTTATATGAGAATTCAACAAGTGGAAAATGAATATCCCAGCTACCTCCAAAATCAATCACACAGCTTCTGAGCATATCTTCAAGTGTTTGATTCGTTCATTCAGTTTGCCCATCAGTTTGCGGATGATAAGCTGTGCTCATATTGATTTGTGTGCCCAGAGCATTCTGAAGAGTTTGCCAAAATCGTGATGTAAATCGACTATCTCTATCAGAAATTATAGAGATGGGTACTCCATGACGAGATACAATCTCGTTAATGTAGAGTTTAGCAAGTTGATCCATGGAGTAATCTTCTCGGATGGGTATGAAATGCGCAGATTTAGTAAGGCGATCAACGATAACCCATATAGAGTCATGATTATGCGAGGTTCTGGGTAGTTTAGTGATAAAATCCATAGAGATCTGATCCCATTTCCACATGGGAATCTCCGGTTGTTGTAATAACCCAGAAGGACGTTGATGTTCAGCCTTAACCTTTAAACAAGTTAAGCATCGACCCACGTATTCTGCAATGTGTTTCTTCATTCCAGGCCACCAGTAAAAATCTTTAAGATCTTTATACATTTTGTCAGCACCTAGATGAATAGAATACCTGGATTTGTGCGCCTCATCCAAGATGATTGATCTTGTGTTACCGAATAGAGGAACCCAAATTCGACTTTTGAAATATAACACTCCATCAGTCTTGGGTTCAAGTTGTTTATCTAATCCCCTCAATTCCTCAGCAGAGTAGTTCGTTGTTTGTAAAGCTTGTTGCTGTGCTTCCTTGATTTGAGGAATTAGACTGGTTTGAATAGTCATACCTAACGCTTTCACTCGTAAAGGTTTGACTCGTTCCTTGCGACTTAAGGCATCGGCTACGACATTTGCCTTGCCTGGGTGATAACGAATTTCACAGTCATAATCGTTCAACAGTTCCACCCACCGCCTTTGTCGCATGTTCAACATTTTCTGATCTAGAATGTGTTGAAGACTTTTGTGATCTGTGTATATGATACACTTTGTTCCGTACAAATAATGTCTCCAAATCTTGAGTGCAAACACCACTGCACCAAGTTCTAGATCATGAGTGGTATAGTTCTTCTCATGTACTTTCAACTGTCGAGAAGCATAAGCAATTACTTTATCGTTCTGCATTAAAACACACCCCAGACCTTGGCGAGAAGCATCACAATACACAGTGAAGTTATCGATACCTTCCGGTAATGCCAAGATAGGTGCGTTGCAGAGTTTGTGTTTCAACAGTTGGAACGCCTCCTCCTGTTGAGAACCCCATATAAACTGTTGATTTTTCTGTGTCAATGTAGTTAGTGGCAGGGCTATCTTTGAGAAATTCTTGATAAATCGTCGATAATAACCTGCCAGCCCTAGAAATTGACGTATTTCTGTTGGGGTTCGTGGTGTTTCCCATTGTTCCACAGCTTTAATCTTACTGGGATCCACCTGAATGCCATCTTGATTCACTACGTGCCCAAGAAATTGCACTTCTCGTAACCAAAACTCACACTTGGAGAACTTGGCGTATAATTTTTCACGTGCCAATAGTTCTAAGATCAGTTTCAAGTGTTGAGCATGTTCTTGTTGGCTTCGAGAATAAATAAGAATGTCATCAATAAACACAATCACAAACTTATCCAAGTAAGGCCTACATACCCGATTCATCAGATCCATGAAAACTGCTGGTGCATTTGTTAATCCAAACGGCATTACTAGAAATTCATAATGCCCATACCGAGTTCGGAAAGCAGTTTTTGGAACATCATCTTCATGCACCCGTAATTGATGATATCCGGATCTTAAATCAATTTTTGAAAAGTAGGTAGCGCCTTGAAGTTGATCAAACAGATCATCTATACGTGGCAATGGATAACGATTTTTGATTGTTAATTTATTGAGCTCCCGGTAGTCAATACACATCCTGAATGAACCATCCTTCTTTTTCACAAAAAGAACCGGTGCTCCCCAGGGTGAGAAACTGGGTCTAATAAAACCCTTGTCTAACAGTTCTTGCAGTTGACCTGATAGCTCTTGCATCTCTGATGGAGCTAAACGATAAGGAGCTTTAGCCACAGGTGCTGCACCTGGAATCAAGTCAATACGAAATTCAACTCGTCTCACTGGGGGTAATCCTGATATATCGTCAGGAAAAACTTCAGGAAAATCTTTGACTACTGGAATATCTTCGATACGCTTTTGTGAAGAGCTGTTATTGATCACATAAGCTAGAAAGGCCAGACACCCTTTCCGTAAGCATTTCTGAGTTTGCATACATGAAATGATACCCAGTTTTCTACTAGCTCGTTCCCCTTGAACTATCAGTGTATTACCCTCAGGTAATGGAATACGGATCACCTTAGTTTGACATATTACTTCAGCTTGGTTAATGGAGAGCCAGTCCATACCAACAACAACATCAAAGCTCCCAAGCTCAATAGGAAGTAAATCAATATTGAAAAGATGATCATTCAGATTCAAGGAACATCCTTGAATGACACTGTTAGTTTTGATTAACTTGCCATTAGCAAGTTCAATAACGTAAGGAGTTTCTAGTTCTACCGCAGGCAATGATAATAATGATGCAAATTCAGGAGAGATAAAACTCTTATCTGCCCCCGTATCAAAGAGAACTGATGCATATAAATTATTGAGTAAGAACGTACCAGTAACAATGTTAGCATCGTGTCTCGCCTCGGTAGCACCAATTTGAAAAGCTCTACCTCTAGCTTCATTCCCCGGATTGGTGTTATCATTGTTTGGGCAGTTTCTAATCAAGTGATCAGGACTCCCGCACTTGTAACATGATCGGTTCATTTGAGTGGTTGGTCGTGGTGCCTGATTTTGTTAGCGAGGAGGAAAATTACAGTACTGGTATAGTGTCCAACCTTATTACAGTTGGCGCAAACAGGGTCCTGTATGATGATATGGACACTTGTTACATTTGGGCGCATGCCCGGTATAAGTTTTCCTTTCAGGATTAGTAACACCATAATTCTTCGCAGTTGGCTTGCTCTGGTTGATATCAGCCGGAGCTTTTGCCTTAGCTTTGCCGAACCACTTCCGTTTAGTACCTTTAGAACCACTGGAGGTACCAATGTCACTACGGCCCACGGCCGTCTGAGTTTTTGTTGCCAACATACCACTCCTTACCGCCTCATCGGTAAGCTTTGTGGTCAACAGAATTGCACGTTTGAGGGTTGTGGGTTCAGCTGCGGTTACCATTCCCCGAATCTGGGGAACCAAACCCTTAATGTACTTCTCGATCAATGCTGCCTCTGTAGGAAACATATCGGGAAGTAAACATGTGAGTTCATGAAAACGATGAGTGTATGCCAAGCAATCAGCCCCAATCATTGAATGATTCCGGAATTCCTCCTGGAAACACTGGCTAATTTTCAATTTTGTTTCCATTTCCTCGATCCACCTTAACAATCCAGCCGCTCCTTCCTTGCCGGTGAAAGTAGGAGGGTTACAGGAAGCGAAATACTTATATGTGCATCCCTGTCGTGGTGGATCAGGAGCTGTTGTAGTTGTACCGGCAGTTCTATTAGTTTCCACGTTGCCACCAGTAGCATTATGTTCAGTATGGTTGTGATCCCCACCCGAACCCGTAGCTACATGAGGTTGGTGTTGTATCAAAACACCACAAGCAGATAATTGCTCACGCACAATTCGTGCAATCATTGCTTCGTTTGATTCGAATCCACTTGCACCTGCAAATGGAATAGGGTTTGCTCCCGGATTCACTGGTGGAGCAGTATTTGTTTCCAGATTAACCTGTGGATCTGGATTCGATTCAGTATTTACTGGTGGAACTTGATTTGGCTCAAGGTTAGTAATGTTCCTGATAGATCTTTTAGTCGGTCGACCTCGTTTGGGGGCCATTATTCTGCTCACAAGTAGATAAACTCAGGTCAGTCAAGAACATTAAATATATAACCCATTTGATCACATAAATTCAATCATATTCAGTTATATTGAAACTTTATGAAATTGAAAATGTGATTATAAATGGATACAGTATAACTACATTGATGTTACCCAAACATGTTCTCAATACACCTAAATCACATCATGGTTCGTAGTTATACACAGCCCTGTTAACTCAAAACATGTTATAGTATCACACCACATACAGTATTGTGACACTAACATAGATGTATTATTGTTCACAGTAAATACAGCATTACTGATTTTTCAATCTATTATAACATGAATTTTTGAGATATTTACATCCAGGACTTCATACGGGTTATACAAACCGTATATGTAGTACCCCACGAGGTAGTTGGCGTGAACATACCATACAAGGTATTTTACGAGAGTATACCACCCCAGGTATTTTACGAGAGTATACCACACAGGTATTTTACAACAGTATACCACTCCAGGTATTTTACGAGAGTATACCACACAGGTATTTTACGAGAGTATACCACACAGGTATTTTACGAAAGTATACCACACAAGGTATTTTACGAAAGTATACCACACAGGTATTTTACGAAAGTATACCACACAAGGTATTTTACGAGAGTATACCACACAGGTATTTTACGAAAGTATACCACACAAGGTATTTTACGAAAGTATACCACACAGGTATTTTACAAAAGTATACCACACAGGTATTTTACGAAAGTATACCACACAGGTATTTTACGAAAGTATACCACACAAGGTATTTTACGAAAGTATACCACACAAGGTATTTTACGAAAGTATACCGCTCCAGGTATTTTACGAGATAGCACCAAGCCATTTTACGAAATAGCACACGGCTATTTTACGATATAGCACACAAGCTATTTTACGGGAGTGAATACCTCACCAGGTATTTTACGATGACAGAATACCTCACCAGGTATTTTACGATGACAGAATACCTCACCAGGTATTTTACGATGACAGAATACCTCACCAGGTATTTTACGATGACAGAATACCTCACCAGGTATTTTACGATAACATAATACCTCACTAGGTATTTCACAATGTCAGAATACCTCACTAGGTATTTTACGATGACATACAGTTATCAGATAAGTTCTCCCATAAATGTTCTTATAGTTCTGGGTATAGTTCACTCATAAGTTATTCAGAGATATACCTCAATAGGTATTCAGGAATAAGCATTGAGATCACTATATACTCCATAATCTGCCTCATCCTATCCTCTATAATTCTTGTGTAAATCTGGACTCTCTGAGGTGATGGGCTTCTAGCCAGTTTTCCGCATAGGTATCTTTATCAGATATCTGTGGATGTGGTGGCGTGTGTAAAATCTGAGGTACCACCAAGGATACTGCAGAAGATGCTTCTGACGGATCTGAGTCAGAGCTTGAGTTGAGACTCGGCTTATCATCCAGAGTCACATATGGAATCTGTCTATATATGTAGCATTCATGTGGTTTTTCATTGATATATAGACAAATTTACAGATCAATATCATGAAGTGAATATTGAATAGTTATATTCAACATAATCATGATATGACATCTCTTCCAATCTTAGTGCAATTATTCGTTCTTACCGTTATTATTGTTCTGCTTGAATTAAATCAAATTAGAATGCACGCGTGTTGTGAATTTCAGTTATGTTGACCACTCATAACTGAGATCCGCACCACCTGATTATCCTAACTTAATTCAAAACAAGTTTTGTTCGTTATTAGTGTGTCGGTGCTCTCTGTGTCACTATTCGAGCCTATGGTTATAGTCTAGGTCTCTAAGTCCACCTAAATTCTATAACCTATGGCTCTGATACCACCCTGTCACACCCCCACCTCTCGTCACCTGAGATGATGTCATAATTCTCATTCTATTGGTTGCGGAAGCATAGTGGTGATGTCTCCGAGATGAGGTGTGACTTACTTGAACCGATATCACAGCACACAGATTCACTTAAAATAAATATAATACAAAGGTTTCGTCATTAAAGTAATATAACAACTTAGTTTATTACACAATCTAAATTCCTTAATTACATAAGTGTGACGTGCATCCTCACCGTGTTGTCACCGTTGACCTGCAAAAATATTAAGTTTGAAACGTCAGCACAAAGCTGGTGAGTTCGACAGTTCAATTTAAAACAATATGATATGATAAGTAGGTTCTCAAAAAGTTTCAGTTCATGATAACCATGGGACCCGTATCTAGTTCCTTTCGGACAGTTGTTCGTTCACGAAGATACTACCCGTCGGTAAATATCTTAATGCCTCATAATCTTAATGTCTATCACTAACATTAAGAAAGCGTTTCGTAACCAGGTATTAAACATTCGCACCAGGGGAGATGCAATCCTCCCAGCAAATGGGTTGTCAGCCAATAGTACTATCAATGATTCATGTTCGGCCCCACATGGGTTCACTAGATACAGTTCAAGAGATGAGGACTTTTGATACTGTGATAGAGATACTAACGGCAAAATCCCATGAAATCACACAAAAAGTCACATGAAATCACACAGATATCAGTGATGCATATCATATGTTCAGAAAACAGTTTGCAGAGTTACCCCGATGTTTATAAAACAATAAAGAGAAAATGGGTTGTACAAAACTCACTTGATGTCTCAATAGTAGAAACACACGCAACTGGTGCTATTGATGAAATTCTGCATTAGTTTATGTTTGATATGTTATTTATGTTTCTATTTACTGATTAAATCATTTTGAACGTCCAATGTCAAAGACATTGCCTTGATAGTCATCAAACCGATATTAAAATCATTAATTATTTATTTTAGTGACATATCATACAATGTATGATAATGTAGGAACCTATACTGATTCAGATTCCCAATACTAGGTTGATGACACCCTTGATTAATCAATATGATCTCGGATTAACCAAGTAGTTAATGTTGTTGATTATAATGCAAAAGAAGTTTCTAGACAGTTTAATGGCTTAGGAATGATTAATCCTTGTTATTGATTACCCGGATATCATGAAATATCACAATGTAGTATTAGAATAGGTTTAATAACCATGTTTAACATACTAATCTGACTGTTACCAGAAACATCAGATAATCGTTCCAATGAGTATGTTAATAACTGTGATTAGTTTGAAACACAAGACTTTCACGTTGCATGTCAAAGATTAATCAAACTAATCATCTACATTGTCATAATCAAATGGTTTAAACCATTATAACCATTGTTATGATTCCATGCAAACCGGGCATTATAACGGCTCAAAACAAGGATTTACCCGTTAACAGTTCGAGTTTGTCATTCAAAATCAATCCTAGCCATCATCTAGGCAATAATCAACAACCCTAACTATATCCTTACGTTCAAACTCAAGATTTAATCAATAAAAATCAAACCAGAAGGTTTAAAATGAACCATTACCTATTCTGACGGATTCCAACGGATGAAATGATGATCAGGACTTGTTTTAACGCTTCTGGATGCGATCTAAACGTCGTGAGGCCTTTAAAATGGAGATTTGATGGTTTAGAACAGGATTTTTCGTAGGTGATGGTGGCTGGCGTCGAGAGGAAGCAATAAATGAGGATGAGGATGAAAAAGTTGATATTTATCCAAGTTGCTCGACCAGACAACCCCAGGCGCATCGCCTGGCGACCCGCAGCCACCCTAGGCGTACCGCGCGGGCCAGGGTCACCAGATATTTTCGATTGCTCCCGCGTGCATCGCCTGGCATCCCCACACGGCCTGGGGCGTACCGCCCCAGGGTAATTTCACCCGTTTTTCGACGGAAACTTCGTTTCGCGATTCCGGACAATCCGTAACTCCGTTTCGCGCACCGTTTTCGCCCACGTTCATCATTTTCCATGTACTATCATCCCGTAATAGTTTCGGTTGTCAATTCAACGTGAATTTTTAGCTCGATCAAATGTGTTCTCGTCAGTGATGACGTAATCCTTCGTACACAATTATCACAGATTACGCATTCTCACCTCCCTGAAGCTGAGTTGCTCAATGGTTAGTTTGGGGCGATAATGGGTTGGCTCGGTTATGGCCTAAAACTAAATCTATAATCGATATTTGGCTATATAAAGTCTTCTTGTAATCGATTGATTTCGGTTAAAAACTTATAAAGGATAATAAGCGACACGTAGCATTTTTATAAAAACTTATAGCAAAACCTTTTATGACATATAACATACTATTTGTAAATAGATAAAAAATATATAGGTTGGTTTTGATGTTGTTTCTTTTCTTTACGATTAATTTGGTTATTTATACACATATAACCATAACCAAACTATAAAAACCATTTATCAAAAATCATAATTGAATCGTATGATTCCCTATTTTTCTTTTTTAGAATTCGGTTTGTTGACCTATTTGTCTTGATGTAGGTCGAGCTGCAATGATCGGGTTCTTTATGGCTTATCTTGTGGATGTTTTGACCGGGCTCGATGTCGTGGGTCAGAGTGGTAATTTCATATGTAAGATTGGTTTGTTCATGGCAGTCATAGGCGTAGTCATTTTTAGGCAAAAAAAGTCTCTTAAGAATCTCAAGAAACTAGCAGAGGAAGCTACATTTTATGATAAACAGTGGCAATCATCATGGCAAGATCAAGATTCTGCAGGCAGCGGTGCTCTAGGAGATAAAATGAAACAAATGTATCATCAGCTAATAAAATTGCTTGATCCCAAATAAACATTTTGAATTATAAATTATATGTATGAAACCAGTTAGAATTAGGAGCAACATTGGGTGATACCATGAAAAGTTTGTTAGTGTAGCTGATGAACTTATCTTGCATTTGGAAACCTATAATCAAGCATTTGTGATATTATTATAAACTATGAGAGTAAACGAGTCGAGCTAAAGTTTTACTTTACTTATAGGAGTTTTAGTTCGCATTTCGGCTCATTTTAAGCTTTAAAATGAAAGCTCGAGACTTAGCGTCGTATGGGTAAATTTTTTATTATTTTGTTTACTACATCATGTTAAATTATCAATATAGAGCATCTAAAGTTAAAAAAAATATATGAAAAGTTTATAAAGAAGAACTTTGATTTTTTATGAAAATCAGTGAGAAAAATTATAACTATTTTTTTATGAGTATTTTTTTTGTTATTAAAGTTAAAGCCTGAGCATGTGAGTAACTCTTTTTTAATTTTGTATATTACATCTCGTTTAAATATAGAGTATCTAAAGGGAAGAGTATATAAAACTTTTATAAAGAAGAACTTTGTTTTTTTTTTTATGAAAATCCGTGAGAAAAAAATATCTATTTTACAAATGCGTAAAAAATGTTTTAAAAAAAGAGTTATCATTTATTTTCTTGATAACTTTTGTGAACTCTTTTTAAACATGTTACATACCTTAAGGAGTGGGGGTTGTCTCTAACAGTAAAAAAAATTACTTGTTTATATATATACTAAAATCTTGATTGTCTCTCATAAAATTTAGCAATTTTCCATCTTTTACTTTTTATTTTTTAGTGTTAGCTATTGAAATCAAGTTGAAAAAGACCCACTAATATTTGTAACCCACTTTAAAGCCAGGTTCATTATTAAATTTAATAAGTTTAATCACCACTATCCATTTTAAACAACTATATTATTAAATTTAAAAATCTATTTACAAAATATTTAGAGTCAAATTTGTGTAATTGGATTAGTGATGAGAATTTAGGCGATAATTGTATTCGTTTTATAGATGAAGAGTTAATTATGAACGTCACACTAGATGTTTTTTATTTCAAAAAATAAAACTATGTAAAAAACATTTTTAGATTTATTTTATTTAGATTATGTTTTGCATATGAAATTTAGAAATTGTCTTTTTTTAATATAATCCGACTCATCCCGAAAAACTTAACAAAAGAGTAAAAAAAATATTATAAAACGATATTCAAACGACCCGAAAATTTTTGTACTCAAATATACCATTGGTTACATGAAGACCCATTTTACACATTTTACTACGTGTATAGAAGTTTGTCATAATTCTCAAAATCTTTAGAGTTTTTGGTATAATCTTCGCGATACATTTATGAGAATTTTTTTTTTTTCAAAACTGCTTAAAAAACCCACCAACTCCAACCACCCTTAGTAACTTTCATAGGGACGAAAAATGGACCAGCCAATTGGATCGAGAATCAGTAACTTAGTCGGCCCAAAACAAGCAGATTGACCGCCAGGAATAGAACCGTTAGGCCCAGCCGAATCAGCGGTCGGACCAGTAACGGTATATATCGATCGGATCATATCTTTTATTTATTTATCTACTAGGTTAGTATCCCGTGTATTACACGGGTTAATCATCAATTAAAAAATTATATTATTTTTTAAACACTGATTTTTTCAATGTTTGTATCGTTTTATATTTTGTATTAAAATTTTGTTTTTAGAAAATTAATATTTTATAATAGTTTCGTTTTTTTTAAATGTGTTTTTTTAATATTAATATATTTTTAATGTATCAAAAAATACTTTTCTTAACTTAAAAAAACGTATAAAAAGAATATTTAAGATTTAGTATCAAACTTAAGTAGCTCTAAGAATGTGTCATGGGTTCATAAAAACTTTGATTTATTATTACAGATTTTTATTAAATCCTAAATTACCCCAAGACCCCATGTTCTGATATTCTCGTTCACCAGCATTCGCCCCATTCCTGTTCCAGAAAGGAAGAAACCGTTAAAAAACCCAATCAAACAAACGGCGATTCCCTGTGTTTGAACGACTGAACGCGTGAACGGTGGTAGTACTGCAATCTTCGAACGAACTGAACGGTGGCACCGGAATTGTTCTTTCTTCCTAATTGAGTTATTTCCCTTTTTCTTCACAACCTAGTTTTCTTTATTATCCTCTGTTTGAATGCAATTTGAAGTTTTTTTTTGAATTTTTGGTTCGAATGCACTTTGAAGTTTCTTTGAAGGTTCTGCTGAAATTGACATGGAGATAATATTAATTAGTTATGTTTCTTTGAAGGTTCTGCTTGAATGCACATCAAACATGTATTATGTTTCTTTAATGTGTGTATAATTATATATATATATATATATATTTTATTTTTTAACTATTTTTTATGATAATCGGTTATTTGAAGGTCTGGTACTGAAAGCATTGGATGAAACCACACCATTGATGGAGGCCTTATCAGGTATTCTGGTTTTCAAAGATGAAATAAGAAAGCTTCAACTATATGAACCGTATTCGTATCCATCAAGATTAATCCTATACAAAAAACGCGTACTAGACACTATTATAAATTTAGGGTTGTTTGGTAGGACATGAATGAGTCTGAACGGAGTTATGTTTGAATCGGTCAGATTCAGGCTGTTTGTTTCAAAAATAAACTTCAGAATGAAAAGGAAATGTTTGAATTGGAATCTGAATGCATTAGATCTAGGTACATGTCTGCATGGGAAAAAAAGAAAAGGACAGGCTCTTCTCCATCTTTCCAATCCTGACGGCGACAGCCCGTCCTCCTTCAACAAATCCTCTCCTCTTCGACGACCTCCGACAACGACGAAGACCTCTTCTCTCCGACAACATCTCTCTTCTACATAGTGGTTCAGATGTTCAATCAAACAGTGTTAATTCAATACTTACTGGGTTCAGAGTCTCTTAACCATTCAGTCATCTTGCTAATTCAGCAGTTAATGGTTAAAATGTTATCAAACGACCCCTTGGTTATTTAAAGTTACCTATTTGATAACATTACCCTTTTTGTCTGGATGCAATGACTAAAGCATGGTTTCCTAGCAAGTTGCACTATATTCATATTAACTATTTTTTTTTAAATAAAACGAGGTTTCGTTTGCAAAAGAAACCGAGTACGCCTTGCTACCACACCTTGGTTCTTCCTTTGTTGACCACTGAAATCATTCAGTTGACTTTATACAAAAGTCAAAGCTGGTGTCCTAGCATCATATCCACGCTTTAAAAATACAAATAAAAACCATATCTATTTCCATAATAGAGATTAATCTTGTTATCAACAATGTGTTCCCACGCATCTTCTTTCTCATTCCTTTGGTTTCTTGCAATCTTTACAATCTTTCATTGTTCTTTCTCTAGCAATAACTCCAGCAACATTCAATGCATCGGATACGAGAAAACCGCGCTTCTGGAGTTCAAAAACGACCTCATTGATGATGCAAACCGACTCGTTTCGTGGAACACCAGCAATGCAGATTGCTGCAAATGGTATGGAATCACCTGCAGCAATCTAACAGGCCATGTCAGCGAGATCCGCCTTCGTGGACCCGATGTCATGGCTGACACTGACACTCAAGAAGCATCGATACCGACACTTGGAGGGAACATCAACCCTTCATTGCAGAATTTGACTTCACTAGAGTATCTAGACTTGAGCTGCAATGATTTTGGAGGGAACCCAAGTCCGATTCATATTGGGTCTCTCCAAAACTCGATATATCTTAATCTTTCCGAGTCAAGATTCTCCGGGCAAGTCCCGAGTCAAATCGGGGATCTTTCCAAGTTACAGGTACTCAATATCGGAAATCTTTACAGTGGTGATCAGTATGTGCAGCAAGTTAAGAGCTTACAGTGGTTATCGGGTCTTTCTTTCTTGCGCCATCTTGACATGAGCAGGGTGCAACTCGGTGACGCGTTTGATTGGCTAAAGGTGACTCAAACCCTCCTCCCTACTAATCTTGAAGAACTGCATTTATCGTATTGTGGATTACCTCCTATCACACCTAACTTAACCATGGTTTATCTTAATTCACTTTCAATCCTTGATCTTTCTTATAACAATTTTAGTACTAACTTGATACGAAGTTGGATCACTGGTTTAAGCAGTCTAGCTTCCTTAAACCTTGCTAATTGTGATTTCAAGGGGCCGGTTCCTGCTGGTCTTATGAACATGATTTCTCTAACTGCCCTTGATTTGTCGAATAACCAACTTACCAGTATTCAGGACAAGCTTAATTCGTCTACCGAAAGCATTTGTAATTTGAAAGATATTAATCTTTCTTGGAATAAATTTGAAGGAAGCAGTCTATCAGATGTCCTTGGAAGTTTGTTCAATTGTGAATCATCTAAACTCGAGTCTTTAAGGTTTGGATCAAGCGGGCTTTCAGGTACTTTACCACCACAACTTGGAAATATGAAGAATTTGGTTCATATTGATCTTTATGGAAATTCAATTTCTGGGTTGATCCCAGATACTTTAGGGAACTTATCATCCTTACAAACTCTAGAACTCGGGTCTAATTCAATTTCAGGCCCGATTCCTGACTCGATAGGAAGTTTGTTATCCTTGCTAGTAATGAATCTCCCTTCCAATTCCATTTCTGGCCCGTTACCAGATTCTTTAGGGAGATTATTAGCTTTGGAAGAGTTAGATCTTTCATATAATGAGATTAATGGAACTCTTCCTCGAAGCATTGGCCGACTTACAAAGCTGCAGAAACTAAACATAGAGCACAATCTGTTAACGGGTTTAGTTATTGAAGATCATTTTGCTAATCTAACAAGTTTAGTCAGTTTACGAGGTAACGCAAACATGTTAAGGCTCGAGCTAATGTCTGATTACTGGGAACCGCCTTTTCAACTTGGTATACTGACCCTGAATTCTTGGAGCTTAGGCCCAAAGTTCCCTTATTGGCTTCAAAATCAGACCAATTTATCAGTCTTGTATCTAGGCAGCACTGAGATTTCAGATAACATTCCTAGTTGGTTCTGGAGTACATTTTCGGGTTTGAAATATCTGAATATCTCAGATAATAATCTTTCATCCGTGCCTTTGAGTGATTTTATTTGCTCAAAAATGGACATGGAGCAAAAACAGGTAATATATATGAATATGGGGAATACTAATCTTTCAGGTGTTCTTCCTGATTGTTGGACACCCTGGGAATTCCAAAATCTTTGGCAAATTTATCATCATTAGAGTCATTAAACTTGAATAATAACAAGCTAGAAGGAGAACTACCTGTAAATCTACTGAATTTAAAGAGCTTACAGATTGTTGATCTTTCCAACAACAAATTCATTGGTGGCATACCAACATCAATAGCTGGAGAAGCAACAGTTTTGAAGCTTCTGAACCTTCGATCAAACAAACTCACTGGAAAAATCCCGGATGAAATCTGCAGGCTTGATTCCATCCAGATTTTGGATCTTGCTGACAACAATCTTTCAGGAGGAATACCGAATTGCTTCAGCAATTTTAGTGTCATGACAGGAAAAGTCGATCCAAATCAGATGGTGGAGCTAGCACAGGAAGAATTTATGGGCAGTGCTTGGTTGATGATTAGGGGGAGGGTGAATGGGTATGGCAGCATTCTTTCGAGTAACGATTTACACGGGGTTATTCCAAGTGAGATTACACAGCTTGTGAAGTTAAATTTCTTGAACTTTTCTAGTAATCGGTTAACAGGGAGGATCCCTGAGAAGATCGGTGACATGAAGTCGTTAGAGTTACTTGATTTGTCAAGGAACCAGCTTGATGGAATGATTCCTTTAAGCATGTCAAGACTGAGTTTCTTGAATTTGTTAAATTTGTCATACAACAATTTGACAGGGAGGATACCGTCTAGCACGCAGCTTCAGAGCTTTCAGGAATCAAGCTTTGTCGGAAACCGACTATGTGGAGCTCCGGTTAGCTTAAGGTGTGAGCGGAACGGCGGTGGAGGAGCGGGTGATGGTGATGAAGGAGGAAGTGGTGGCTCGGATGGGGATCTTATTACAAGCATACTGGTTGGGTTGGTGGTTGGATTTTGGGTGGTAGTTGGTCCTCTGGTGGTCAGCAAGTTATGGAGGACCAAATATTATAAAGTTTTGTGGTAAAAAAGTTACAAAAATGCTTCGTTTAGAATTAGATTGACGGCTTGACTCTAGTGTGGAATGCTCCTATGCAAGATCTGATGGGCTTGATCCAGTTCATGTCCACTGCGAACAAGGCCCAATTGCATGTCATGATTTTAATTTCTATCACCATGACACCATGTCATGTCACCATGTATAAATGACAAAAATTTTGAGAAAAAATAAAAATTTTGAGTTCGATTTCAATTGATTTACAATATTAAATCATTTTTGACAGAGCGGTATTTTGTATTTTTAATTTATTTGCAAAATCAATAGAGATGTTATTACTTAAAGAGTGATCCAATGCAAGAGACCTTAAGTATTGTGTAACAGCCTATGACTTAACATTAAGCCTATTGATAAAAATGTTAAACGTGGCTATTCTTATTCATGCAACGATGTTCACATAAATTGATTTTTTAGCTACGCTAATATAATATTTAAATTAAAATTTGTGTAAAACTTGCAAAATCCACGTGTTGCGGCGGAGCAATACGATTAAAATCCACGCATTGCGGCCTAATTGTACTAATAAAAAAACGTATGAAGTCATGTGATCGATTATATAGATTGAAACGTAGATAAAAAACACTATTATGCCCCGTATATTGCAGCATTATAATTTTAAAAAAATAATTTAATAGAAGAAAATCAAAGAAAAGTCAAAACGACATCGTGTGATATCTCGTGTTTACAACTTCATAACACATGCTACGTTGTTGACATTAACGTGGTTAATTGCATAAGAATAACGTATGAATTTAGGGCGACTTGGTTATGAAAACGAAACATAGATAAAAAAAAACTATACAACTAATGTTTGTCAATTGGAGTTGGTCTCATTTTCAAAACACCCATAGTCAATTGATATAACCTAAAATTATTATAATTTTTTTAATAAATGAATGAAATTTATGAAGGAAAAAATATATATTAAGGGTATAAAATCGAAACTTTAGAAACTTAAAAAGGTTAAAAGGTGACGGTTTACAAAGTTGTTAGAAGAGTTCTATGATTTTAAAAGATGAGGGGTAGAACTGGTATGTGGCAAAATCAAGTCTCAATTGATTCATTTACAGGTTTGTAGATGAAATTCATTTGCTAAAACAAAAAAGAGATAAGATTGTCTGATCTATGCATTCATAATGACAATTTTGATGGTGCTCTAAGACCTCTCGAAACATCTAACAACAAAAACTCTGTTTAGAATGAAACAAATAAATAAACTTACATAGTATATTCTCACTTTTTAGTAGGGTGTGGGACGAAGGATGGATACAAACATTACCCTTATCCTAGTGGGGATAGAGATGCTGCTATAAAAGAGTTCCCGACTCAAAGTTATCATTTGAAGTTAATCATTCCGACGCTTTTAACATTAAAATTAGTGCAATTTCACTTTTTTCATTCGAGGGAACACATATATACATTAAGTAAGACAGCCAATAAGGATAGAAACTAATGAGAGATTTATCGTGAGATCTTTAGAAGGTTTTGTATATGCTTTTATTGAGTTATTGTATTCAAATTTTTTTGTGTACATTGAGATTGAGTATTATATAAAATTCGGTTTTTAAATGAACCGAGCGCTTATCTCTTTTCGTCGTTTTCTTAATCGGCAACAATTTGAAGTTTTTATACTAACTTTTAATTTGAAATCAAGCCGAACCGAGAGCTCGTTTCTAAATCAAACTGAGTTTTAATTATTGTGGCATTAATTAATTATTGTCATTTTGAGTTTTAAATCGTGATCAAATGCAAGTGGTATTAATCATTGGGCTTATAGCCTAGTGGTACTCCTTGACCACCAGCAATGGGAGGTCTTGGGTTCGAGTCTCGCCTGGAGCAAAAATTGTTCTGGGTGAGCTAGGAGGTTTTCTCAGTGTAAGTTTCCTTCTAGATGGTATGGTGGTTCCTCGATTCGGCACTCGCCAACGCCCGGCTTTAAATGTTTCCGGGGGTTGGTAGCGGTCTGTGGTCGCAGCGCGTGGGTTGTTGGGTCCGATGACTCGTTTAGATGTTAAAAAAAATGCAAGTGGCATTAATTAATTTTTGTGACAGCCTAGCCATGACTTAAAGTAAAGCCCACTGATAAAAATGTTATTAAGTGGGAGATTAACCTGCAACAATCTCCTTATTAAATGATTAACCAACTAAAAAATGTTATTAAGTAGACAATTGACCTTGACTTCGCAAGATAATGGAGACTTTAGATAATGGAGACTTTATGTGTCATTTTCAATCAAAACAGAATTATTAAACTAACAAGGAATTTAGCAGAAATATTTTGCAAGATAATTTGAAGCCTCACATGCATCCTCTTTGTAAACCAAATATCGATCAATTGTTATTTCGTTTTTTTATAAAAGCAATATGAGTGTTGGGTTTTCAATTTCTTATTTATCATCTAATTGTCACTTGTGGTTGCTTCTTGTTTCGGCTTTGGTTCATTTGTACATCTCTGATCAAACTTCTCGTGATGCATTATATATATATATGGACGCATGTGAACTTAACCGACATCAAAGGAATTCTCATCCATTAAAATTCATCAAGATTAAATCATTACCCTATAAATTCGGTTACCTACGAATCATTGACGTGTGTCCTATGTTTTGACCCATGTCACATGTCATTATTGTATCTTTATTGTTTTATTTTTAAATATTTTAGAAATATAATTTGAATTTGACTATATCATATTACCCGGCCGCCAGACGGGTATAAAACTAGTTGTGTATGAAAGATGAGAGACAAGCAATTATCCGGTTGAAGCACGACCTCATAGATGAAGTAGATCAGCTTGCTTCTTATGTTGGTGAGAAGAGAAAAACAAGAAAGGACAAGACCTAAATACTCACACTCAAACTTTTATGTATTTTCTGATTGGTAACAAGAACAACTCAAATTACTTGACTTTTACTACAAATTACATATTGGAAGCTGAAATGTAAGCTATCCACTATGCCATTACCTATGAATTCGAAAACTACCCACTATTTTGCAAACTACATACTACCAATGGTTACAAGACATGGGCTAAACATATTTTAAACGTAACTAAAAGTAAACTTAACTTGACACACTTGAGCTACGGCTGGAGTCTTGACTTTACTTGAATTTTAGAACTAGACTTAACTCAGAACATGACTTCAACATTGAAACTTTACATACGGTTGTGAGCTGCGACCGGTAGCCTTCAGTTGCAGTACTTGATGGTGATTTTGATTTCATATATGTGGTAAAGAAATAAAAGGGCGCTTAAAACAGATGTTTAAGTGGGTTTTCACGATTATAAAAAAAGACTAGGGGTGTTCATTTTTGAATATCTAAAAATTCAAGATAGCGAAGTTCAATATCTAAATCCGAATCTGAAATTTTGGATATTCAAATCTAGAAAAAAAATTAAAAATAAAAAATACTTCGGATATCCGAAAAATTATGCAAAATATCTGGAACTTATCCAAAATATCCGAAAATTATCTGAAATATCTGAAAATTATCCCATATTTTTCATAATTGATTTCCGATCCGAAATATCCGATATTTTTCATAATTGATTTCCGAATCTGAATCCCAATTTCCGAATATCCGAACTTCTGGATATCCAAACTTGCGAATGCATGAACTTTCGAATACTTCGTGTTCAGATTTTCGGATATTTCGAATTCGGTCTCGGATAAGGATTTTTTTAACATCCTTAGCTGGCTGGCTAGCTAGCAGGGCATTTAAGTCCATTCTTCTTGTAGCTGAAGCAACTCAAGTATCCCTAGCTGGCTAGCTAGCAGGGCATTTAAGTCCATTCTTGTTGTAGGGGTCCAAATTCCAGGTTTCATAGATTCTCTTCGAAACTTTCGAAACTTGAGGTATCTTAACATGTCTGAATCAAACATTAGTAGATGATTATGCCTAAAATTGGGAATATTTCAGAGCTACGTGTCATTTCTCTTAAAGGTTTGTGTGGAACAAGTATATTAATGAAAAATATAGTGGTGTTATCATTTGGGTATGAGTGACAATCACCTTAGCAAAACAAAAATACGAAAAAATCAACGATCATTCCTCAATATATATTAGTTTTTTTAGTGATTTTAACGATTGATTTTAAAAAAAAAAATTCTAGACATTAATTATATATATGTTGTTAAATCTTGCACCGAATGAGTTTCGTTACTAGACAATGGAATTGCATGTGTATGACTCGTCTTATACCTTCTAAGTGATTATGTTCTTTATTATTTACTACCATCCACAATCCATTTAAAATTAAACAAAAATATAAATAAAAACCTATTTTCAAGAGTTTTTATTTAGTTAAAAGAGTAAATTACGGTTTTGGCCCATGTGGTTTAAGTATTTTAATTATTTTGGCCCAAAATAGAATTTTCTATCAATTCGGCCGCCCTTGTGGTTTAGACAACCATCGGTTTTGGCCCTCAAACTTAACTATTATAATGGTTTTGGCCCAAAATCTAACTATGGTTGGGGGCCAAAAATGTTAGTTGTCTAAACCACAAGGACTGAATTGATAAAAGATTATATTTTGGGTCAAAATAGTTAAAACACTTAAACCATAGAAGCCAAAACTGTAATTTACTCTAGTTAAAAACATAATTTTAAAATTGTTTTTTATGTATTTTTGAAACACATTTCAACTTTAATAAATCAATATATGCATACATATACATACATACATACATACATACATGCATATTTCAACATCGTTATAATTAATCGTAATAATAATTTAATAAAAGATATCAAGAAAAAATATTAAATGGTAATTAATTAACTACCATGTGGGTGGACAATTTTACTTAATTTATTTTTTCTTATATTTATATTTTCCTAAATTTTAAAGAAATAAACTAAACTTTTATCAGTGGTTATAGTCAAAGTGAATTTAAGATATTAGAGTAAGATGTGATAAAAAATTGAGTAGGTTATAGTTATAAAAACCCACAAGAATATTACCATTTTGAGTTTTGAATCGTAACAAAATACAAGTGGCATTAAATCATCAATTATTGTGTGAGTCTGTGACTTTTTGTAAAGCCTACTTATAAAAATGTTATTGGTTGAGTGTTTTTACTCCTGTAATGAATTATGAATTAAAAAATGTTGTTGAGTGAACGGTTGATCTTTACTATGAAGATATGAAGATTGTATGTCATTTTCAATAAAAAGAAAATTATCAAAAAAGGAATTTAACGGAATATGAGTACTTGTGGGTGTTTTTGTACGTAAAGCCTACTTATAAATCGAGCAACTGATCGACTGTTATTTCCCATTTAATAAAAGCCAGCAATATGAGTATTTGGTTTTCAATTTCTTATTTGTCGTCTAATTGTCACTTGTGGTTGCTTCTTGTTTTGGCTTTGGTTCATTTGTGCCTCTCTGATCAAAAGTCTCGTGATGCTTTATGCATGGAGGGTGAGAGACAAGCACTTATCCGGTTCAAGCACGGCCTCATAGACGAAGCAGACCGGCTTGCATCTTGGGCTGGTAAGAAGAGCGACTGCTGCAAATGTGATGGAATTGTTTGTGATAACATCACTGGCCATGTCCATGAGATTCATCTTCCAGGACCTGGACCTCCTGGTGAATATGATGATCCCTCTTCTAAAGAAATCAAAGAACGCTTAAAACAGAGGTTAGGAGGGCATTTAAGTTCATCCTTGTTGGAGCTGAAGCAACTCAAGTATCTAGATTTGAGCTGCAATGATTTTAAAAGGATCCAAATTCCAAGCTTCATAGGTTCTCTTGGAGCCTTGAGGTATCTTAACCTGTCTGAATCAAACTTTGGTGGGATGATCCCTCCCCAAATTGGGAATATTTCAGAGCTACGTGTCATTTCTCTTAGAAATTTTCATAAAACAAGTTTCATAACGAAAATGCAGTGGTTGTCACGTCTTCGTTTATTACGTCATTTGGATATGAGTGGCACAGACCTTAGCAAAACTACTGATTGGTTTGGATGTCGACTCTATGATATACATCCCCATGTTCCCAGTCTTAATCTAACTTCCGTAATTTGACTTTTTCTCGAGTTGCTTCATGCTCGTGGGAATTATGGGATGAGTTCTCCATTGGTATTAAAACAGTTGTCTGGTAACTTGAAATTTCTAGATGTCAGTTATTGTGGTGTTTCGAATTCAGTGTTTCATTCCCTTAGTAACTTGTCCTCTCTTCTTAGCCTATGGTAACCAGCTCACCAAGGCAATACCTGATTCATTTGGTATCATTTGTAACTTGAAAGATATTGATTTGTCATTAAACAATTTTGGTAATATTGGTTTAGCATACCTGCTTAAAAGTATATTAGATTGCAAATCACCGAGTTTGGAATTATTATTTTTATCATCCTCAGAACTTTCTGGTCCTATTCCTAACTCCATTGGGCGACTATCATCATTAAAGAGGTTATATCTTCATGGTAATAGATTGAACGGAAGCATTCCTAACTCGATCAAGCAATTATCATCGTTGGAGGTGTTGTATCTTACATATAACCAACTTAGTGGCAACCTTCCTGTTAGCCTCAGTCTTCTTTCAAGGTTGACTGTTTTAGATATTTCTGCCAATTTTTTGACGGGTGTTGTGACAGAAGCTTACTTTGTTAAACTAGTGAACTTGAAATATCTAATAGGAAATGGAAACAACTTGACCCTAAAACTGCAAAGTAAAGACTGGATTCCCCCTTTCCAAATGCAATTCTTGCATTTAAACTCTTGGGGTTTGGGTCCAGACTTTCCATTATGGCTTCGATCACAGAGGGATTTAATACATCTGGACATAAGTAATGCAGGCATTTCATCACCCATTCCTTCTTATTCATTTTGGAGATCATTCCCCAATCTTACTTATTTAGATATGTCACAAAATTACATAGAAGGCACATTAACATTGTTTTTCCCTTTAACACTTGATTTACTTGACTTAAGCTTTAATAAGCTTACAGGAACTTTACATTCTCTCTCCATTGGTTTGTTAATGCCTGCATTTTTGGATCTGTCAAACAATTCTTTTATGGGATCGTTACATCATTTTTTGTGTTTTAATGGTGTGGAAGAAACACAATTTCTTTCTTTGGGATATAATCATTTTTCGGGATCCATTCCTGAGTGCTGGAAGAAGTGGTCAAGTTTGAGAGTCTTAAATTTGGACAATAACAATTTATCTGGTGAGATTCCAAGAACATTAGGTTCTTTGTTGAATCTAGCTTGGTTGAACATGCATGGCAACAAGATCTCTGGAAGGTTACCATCTTCCCTAATGAACTTATCATCGTTAAGTATTCTTCAACTTGGCAGAAATGAACTTGTTGGGAGTATTCCACCATGGATTGGAACAAAACTCACCTTGTTAAGAATTCTCAACCTTAGGTCCAACAATTTAGACGGAAATATTCCTGATAAACTCTGTTATCTTTCACATATGCAAATCTTAGATCTTGCTGAAAATAATTTGTCGGGAAATATTCCGAGATGCTTCAACAACTTTAGCATTCTTACAGGGATAACTAACACAATCAAAAACTTCTACTTAGAATTTGAAGTGATGGGACCACATTTTATAGGGCCATTTATGGCTGATGCTAGTGAAACATTGGTGATGAAAGGACAAGAGTACACCTACAAATCAATTCTTGAATTTGTCACATTGTTTGATCTTTCAAGCAACAACTTTTTCGGACACATCCCAAGTGAGCTTACGACCCTCCGAGAATTGAAATCATTGAATTTATCAAGAAACCGGTCGAAAGGAAGGATCCCAGAGAAGATAGGAGACATGAACACACTTGAATCATTTGATTTATCAATAAACAACCTATCCAGGGAACTTCCTATAAGTTTGTCAAGATTGAATTTCTTGAGTAGCTTTAATGTGTCCTACAACAACTTGACTGGAAGAGTTCCACTTAGTACTCAACTCCAAAGCTTTAGTGATTTTAGCTTTTTGGGTAACCAACTTTGTGGAGCTCCGCTAAATTATCTCTGTGTACCCGTTGAAGTACTTGCTCATACAACAGGAGACGAAAAAGAAGACGACGAATTAGAATGGGGGTTGTTTATTAGCATTGTGCTTGGATTTGTTATTGGATTTTGGATCATTTTGGCTCCATTGATGGTTAGCACATCATGGAGAATTACGTATTTTTTTCTCATGAGTAAATTGATCAAGGTACATGATTTATGATGCATAAGTAGTGTCACAATATAATTAGTGATGCTGTAAAAGGTTTAATATTTTACAATAAAATTTTAAAACTTTGTATTCATGATGAGCATCCTATTGAATACGAGAATAGAACTACCATGTTAAAGATGAACAAAAGAACTCATCAATATAGTAATATATAAACTCGTGCAATAACAACTAAAGAGAGTTGTGAACATGTTGGTTGTAAAGTACAAACTAACTACATGTATCTTATTAAAGATATACCAAAAGACTAGTCAATATTATTTAAAATTCGAATTCATGTGTATATTTGGATGTGATTTATGTTGTATGTTTTTATCCACAACTAGCTGCTAGAAGTTCTCTACTTTCCTATGTAATCGTAATTGTATATGGCTATAATTAGCTCCTTCATTTTTGTGAATTATAATGAACAATTATTTTCTCTTAGATTCCATTTACTCGCATATTGCTATGATGGAAGTTGACTTCTAGGAAGAAGGATTGGATGCATTTCTATGTTAACTAATCAAACGGGTCAATTGTGGGTCATGCTCACTTGTAATAGCCATAACAGTACAATGGCAAGTTAGGGCACATAAGCTGCAAAGAACATGCATAATATTTAAAATTCTAATTTATATATATACAGCTGAATGTGAAGGATGTATTTTAGGTAGTGATAGAGGTTGATTTTCATCGTTTGAAGATGCTGCCTGGTCAATAAGAACAATTGCACTTTGTGTTAGCACATCAAGTGCAAGCTATGAAGCTAGATAGCCTGCATCACACCAGTAATTGCTTCAACTTCTCTTATCTTAATGCTTTGTATTTCATTAGTTAAGCATATATCGTTGGTTACCTATTCCCTATTTCAACTCCAAGTTATCTTTAAATAATAGTCTATACAAAAAGTAAACTGTGAGCATGTCTTTTTGATGATTATAAAAATGTTAATCATTTAAGCCAATTTAATGAAGTTTTTTTTTTTGACCACATGAACCCATTTACCTGAATTCCTGAATAACCACGAGAAATAAGTAAAGCGAATTCAAATAACCAGACCGATGACCTCCAAGAAAAATTGGCCTTGATGAGAACATTGTTGGATTTATATGTACGGATTCGATAAGTTAACATAATTAACTGAGTTGTGACTCGTAAGAGTTGCACTATGCGTAACGAATATTAAATCCACTTAATTTAATTAACTGGTAATCATGCGCACATATTTATATTTATAATTGTTATAAATTATATAAATTTGGTTACTTGTTAGTTGAACTAATTGTATTGAACCTAAACTAACCGATTGGACATTAAGGTCCGAAATGAATCCCTAATTTTGAAGATTGCCGTCAAAACCGGGAAAAAAAAGGGAATTATTTTTTGGTTTTCAATTGCTGCCGTCAAATATATCAAACAAAAGGAAAATCCCTTTTCTTTCTTGGGCTGCGAATGAACTAGAGGTGAACAAAAAAACCGGTTTGGGTCTACAAACCGGTATTTAGTTGATCTCAAACCGCTTCCAGTCAAACCGCTCCCAAACCAGCCCGAAATGTCGGTTTGGCATAGGTTCGAGATTTTGGGTTTAAAACTGGTTTACAAACCGACCCGAACATGCTTCAAATCCTTCCAAACTGGTTTCAGCCCCTTCAAACCGGTTTCAGCCCCTTCAAACCGGTTTCAACCCCTCTAATCCAGTTCCTATAGGTTTGTTATCCCCTTCTCTCAAACCGGTTTCACCCCAAACCGGTTTAGGACTATCATTGACCAAACCGGACCGATTCCTAACGCAAACCGGTTTGGAAAAAAAACCGGTTTGTGCACCACTAGATTGAAAGACATCAAAACACAAACATTTTTTTCTTCTTTTCTCTGGCTGTCGGGCGCACACCCAACCCAAAAAAGGGAATCACTTGTGGCTTCACATCAACCATTGCAAGCCACCGTCTGCTTCCATTGCAAACCGGGAACCCGTTCGTACTCGTATTCTAGCATCGGTTCATTAACCACAAAGATGTTTCAATCTCATCATATTCTAGCATCCAAGGGCGGCCTAACCGTTTTGGTGGCCCTAAGCAAAGTAAAAACTTGAGGCCCCATATTTATTTTAAGTTTTTTTGCTATTTTAGATGCACTAGATTCATACTTTAGGTTTCGATTAGACATTTAACAAGCTACTAATGTCCAATAAACAAGCAATAACCTAATGTCAAAATTAACAAAACTCAAATTAAAGTTAACTGTTAACTACCAATATCAAACACTCAAATCTCAAATAACCCAATTAGGCAATTAACAAGCAATAGCCTAACAAAACAGAAAAACTAACAGAACGGTTAACAATCTCAAAGCTAACAAAGCTCAAATTAACAGTTAACTGGTGAGGCCTAATAACCCAATTAACAGACAAATAACCCAATTAACAATGTCAAATACTCAAATTTCAAAAACAGAAAATCGTCATAAGGTGAACAGGTGATGAGTCGTGAGGGCCTGAGGCCAAATAACCCAATTAAAAATGTCAAATATTCAGAGTACAAAAACAGACAATCGTCTAAGGTGAATAGGTGATGAATGGTGAGGAGAAAACCTAAATCAAAACAATACCTGAGGCCCTGAGCTCTGAGGTGATGACTGGTGAGGCCTGAGGAGTGCGGCCGGCACGTCGGTTGCCGGGAAAGTGAGTGCCGCCACGTAGCAGGCGTAGTCCTGGTCAGCCGGCTAATCGTCTAATCGAGTAATCGGAATCAGATGGACGATGATCGGGAATAAAATGATTTAGAGATTTAAGATTATCGATGGACGATGATGGATCTTTACCTCTGTTAGTCCGACTAATCGACTATATCTCGAGTGTACTGTAGACGATGAGACAATCGAGTGATCGACCCTTCGTTCTCCAAAGTCCGGTCTCTCAGCCAATCGGAATTCGGACGTCCGTGATCCTCGATCTCCATTTTTCCAGTCACCCCTTGACCTTCCTTCTAGATCCTTCTTTCCGTTTACAGGTTTTTGTCTTTTTCTTTCTTATGGGTTCCACCGTTCCAAGCTTCCGTCCCCTTTAATCGATCATCCATTTACCCAATAAACATGCCGGTTGGGCCCTTAAGCCCAGTAGAAAAAAAATGCAATAAACTGGCCCAACTGGCCCAAATACGTGAAATATAATAAAAATCAATTTTGAAATTTGAGGGCCCTATCTTTTGGGGGACCCCAAGCCCTAGCTTGACCCAATAAACTTAATGAGTCGGCACTCGGCTAGTAGCATCCGTTCATTAACCATTTGCGGTGCACACATATAATGTATATATGTGTGGACCTCAAGAGGCCAAATTAAATGACACCAGTGATAACGTTATTTTACTTGTATTGTGAAAATAGCGCTAAAAGTGTTGGGATGATTAAATTCAAACGATAACTTTGAGCCGGGGACTCTTTCAAAGTAACTCTCTAGCTCAGTTGGGATAGGGGTAAAGTTTGTGTACGTATTTCCTTAAACCCTACTAAATAGTGGGAATGTTTTGGTAGGTTAATTTTTATACCCGTGTTTGCATGTTTATAACCGGTATCCTGTCTGAAAATCATTATGTTGTTTTAATCAATCTGCCGCGTATATTGATTACAAATCTAATATATAAAATCTGATCAAACAAGTTTTGATAAAATTATAACGTTACAACAAAAGACATGAACCGTTAACGCGTATTAAAATGAATAAAATCGGCCCTAAAAAGAGTTCCTAAGACCTTGAAGGAACCGTTCCTATTTCTCTAATTACTCTTTTGAAGCTTCTTTGCAACTTACCCAAGAATTGAAGTAGACTTGCAATCCATTTATAATTTATTTTAGGAAGCGTTCCATCAACTTATGTCAGAAAAGTAATGAACTTGAGAGAACAAGCCAAACAACAACAAATCAGAACTACTAAATCCACAATGAGAGGTGTGCAAATTTTGACTAAAATGCACAATTAATATGCATCATAGGTGAAGCACCAGATTTTCAATGGAGTTGTACACGTACAAAAAAAACGGTACAACGCATATCAATAAGTACAATATCTAAATCAATAACTACAATATCTATTCTGCTTATGAACTATGTTTGTTTTCGCCAAACACATTTTTAAAAACTTTATTTTAAAAAGTTACAAGTTAATAAACACTTTTGATAAAAAATACTTTTAAACTTAATATGCACTATCGCTTCTTTTTGCCAAACGTATATATGAAATATAATTGCAACATTATGTCAAAACAAACAAACATATCCAATAAAATCCCACTAAACATTAGGGTGGGGGGAGGGGGGGGGGGGTTGATGAAAGCAATCAGTACCTCTATCCTAATGTGGGATAAAGAGGTTGTGTCTAAGTTACAACCAATAATGAACTAAGGCCTAAGGGTTTAAGTATTCCTAGCATAAACAGTCAACAAATGTATCTGTTTTAGGATGTCCTCACCATAAAATTTCGTTCTATTAGTGTTCGTGAATCTTTCATGGAAATGTTAAATGTTAAGAAACGAACACGGACGACAAAAACTCGTGCATGTTCGTTTGATTCGTTTACAACCCATTGAACTAAGGTTTAAGCATTTCTATCACAAAGAGTCACTAAATAGATCCATTTAGGCCTGACAAAATGGACGGGTTGGGTCAGGTTGGGTAACAGGTCAGAACGGGTTTTAAGCAAAATCAGTTCTGGTTTAAATGGATTGTTCTTAAAAAATATCAATTTAGGCTAACTTAAAATGTGTTATAAGTAAACAAATAGTCCTTTTGGATAATTTTTTGTGATTTTCTCATCAAATATGATATTAATCATTCTTAAATGTTTGAATCCATTGCATTTACCTACTTTTTTGGTTACCCGTCTTGACCCGCATTGTGTTTAAGTGGTACACATCTCAACCCATTCAATATGTTACCCATTTCAACCCATTATACTACAATTGTTTACCCAAACCAACCCATTTCTTTGACATGGGTACAAATTGACACCTCTAGATCCATTCCAATGTGTACCCTGACCAATTTCTGCTATGCGTCCATTTTTCAAACTAAAGACCAGCACTTCAAATTAAAATTTTGTAAAATATTAAATCTCTTTTAATTCATTTACAGATTTGTAGCTTACAGTTATTTGCTAAAACAAGATTTTATGATTTATACATTCATAATGAAAGTGTTAATAAGAAATAAAACACTAAGACCTTTCAGAACATCTAACAAATAAAACTTAGAGAGTGCATCATCTGCCATCAAAGAATCAATTGAATTGAGCTTTTCTCCTCCTTGGTACTTTCAGGAAACGCCCTTCTTTTTCTTCAATTTCTTCTTTGTATCCTCTAAATCCAGAATCAAGATAACCATAAAAATCAACCCTAAAGTTAAAAATTCAGCTGAATTACAACGCATTTCTATTCAGTAAGTAGCATTTCATGTTCAATCATTTCATAAACTATAAACCCTTAAAATATAAACTAAAAGCAACCCAAAATACCCTCCATGGCCCTTCATGTTACATGATAGACCAAGTTTTATTTTTGTAGGGGTAAATTATGATTTATGTTAGGGCTAGCTATTTCAGACACGAACACGTTAACACGACACAACACGACATTACATGACACGATTATAACATGTTTCGTGTTTACCCTTAACATGTTTCGTGTCTAAAACAGGTCGGCACATTAAGACATGTTTATCTTTCATGTCTAAACAGGTAAAACCCGCTAAGACCTGTTAAGACCCGTTAATACTTGTTAAGACCTGTTAAAACCTGGTAAGACTTGTAAAAACATGTTTAAAATTTAAAATAAATAATATAATTAAATATGTGAGTAGCCGATTAGCTTCAAAAAATTTCTAATTGTTTAACCCTAGTTTTTAACGGGTTCCTTTACAGGTTCTTTAATAGATTTTTAAAAGGTCATTTATAGTGTTAATCATGGTTGCAAAAATCGCTAGGCGCTCCTAGGTCGGAACAGGTCCTTGGAGCGAGTAATCGGTCCTAGGCGGGAGTACTCGGGTAATACTCAGGAAGTACTCGGACTCGGAACAACTCCTTGGAGCGAGTACTCGGAGAGTACTCAGCCTTGGAGACTGACTTTTACAACAGTGGTGTTAACTGTTAGCAGGTTTCTTAACGGGTCATTTCGTGTTTATGTGTTTACCCAGTTCATGTTTCGTATCTTAACGTGTCGTGTCTTAACGGGTCATGTCTGACCCGTTATGACAACCCTATTTCCTGTCCTTAGGCTTATATCAAGTTGCTATAAGGCTATGTGTTATCTTCAAGCTCCATCACTCTGCGTAAGCGTCACATAATCAACCAACACCATAACCCCCTTATCACTTCACATCATCTTTACATATGTTATCATAACTCCTTCATCACTTTCCTACCACTCAACGTCATCACTACCTTTATTCAATATTTTATTATTTGATTTTTATTTTTTAAATTAAAAAAAGATAAAATATTATTAAAAAAATATAAAATTACAAAATAAAACTAAAAAAAATTACATGATAAAAAAAATTACATGATAAAAAAATGCATAAAAAAATTAATCCATATTATATCGCTTCATAATCCGCTCCTTCGTCTTCTTGGTCATTTCACGAGCGTGACCGGTTAAGTGATCGGTTGGAGTCCACAACAATTTCATATCATTGTTGTATTGTTTTTGCTCCTGTAAGTCGACAAATGTTTGTAACGACTCGGAGATGGTCTCCATTGTGCCTTGTAATCGGTTGAAGACGAAGCTTGTGGTAGTTTACTCCTTTTTGTTTCGACTGGGCGGACGTTGAGGAGAGGGTGGTGGGGGCATGTCCATTTTGACTTACTCATCCGACTCGTTTAAGTTAACGAAACATCGACCGGTTGAGTCGGATTGAGTGGTCGTGTACTTTCCGAACGATGGCATCTTTGTTCGTTTCGAAATTTGTAACTTCGGGAAGGGATGCCATTTGGTTGATTTTCTTATAACCTGCCACGCCGCGATATGGGAATATGGTCCATTTTCTCGAGCATAGGTGTAACACCCCAACCTGATTAGGGTTGACGTGTCACTTATACAGAGATCAGAATTAACGCAACAATCCAAAATTGATTAAAATATAATAAAAGTCTTACATAAGTCACCCAAAAACATAAATCAAAGTCTTATGATAAAGTTTATTACATTATTTGTAAAATAAATCCTTGATAATCGCTCGTATCTCGTTCCTCGGTTCCGAGCCTGATTTCCTGGATTACCTATACAATACATATAAACACCACAAAAACAAATACGGCTGAGCCAAAGAATGCTCAGTAACGGATAAACAATAGTAACTAAAAGAAATTGAGAAGGTGGTGATAAACAGAAATCAGATTCAGAACAGTTTAGAACAGTAAACAGTGGTCTGACTTGAATAAAGTATAACCTTTTAGAAACAATAATATAGGTTATAATGTAAGTCAGAAATAGTGGGAAATCCCAGAATATACCACGAGCCGACTGTACATAAAATAGTGTAAGGTTCACGGGTAGCTACTCCCGCTTACCAGACACATGAGATAGTTAGTATTGGCATACACGTCACTATCCCCCAGAAATCAGAAGGTACAATTTAAAATTAATCCTAGGACCAGTTCATACGCCTCTTCAGAATTCAGTAGGTGCACAAGTGTACTATCAGAGTACTAAATAGAGACGCCGTGAACTCAACTAACCGCCACGGGTGGTTCCACATCATGGTTGCCGCCATGAAGGGCCTGTAGTCATCCTTACAGGTAGGGGCATGCTCGGGTAATAGATCATAAGTTCAGTATGTTCAGTATGTTCAGTAGGTTCAGTAGGGTAGTTAAACTACCAAGTAATGTCATAATCAGATCATGCAATAATGAGTACAAAATAATCTAGATCTATTGCATGAAAAACGAAACAAGGAAACACGATATCATACATGGCAATAACAAATCAGAATACAATACAGAAACAGAAATTGAACAGTTACAAAAACAAAAATACTAAGATTTAAACAAACAGAATCCGTACCTTAGCCTTAACAACTAGTCATGAAGTAATATCAGATAATAAGCAAGACAAACTCTCAATCCCAGCTAGTCAGAAACCTGTGTTTTGATTTGATTTCACAATAGTTTAGTCGATTAATGATTCGTAAGTGTAATCGATTAGAATCAGATTTTAAATAGTTAATCGGTTAATATTTAGAAGTCGTTTATTAACGTTTATACTAATTAGTTAATTTTGTAAGTTGGTGGTTTAAACAATTTCGACCGGAATGGTTTGAATTGAAACGATTTTAAAATGGAAGAAAAAAAATATGTTTAAAACGGACATAAAATCATGACATTGTGAATAATTTTCAAAGTTTAACTAATCAAGCTAGACTCTCATTCTTTAAGCTAATGATTTTAAAGTTTTGTTAAATATAACTTATTCTGTAGTAACTCTAATAATAAATTTCATAAGCTTATTGTGTGAGTTGGAGTTTCAAATTTTCAACAGATAAATAGGAGCAATGAAAACAAAATTATGCCAAACTCATTATTATCTTTACCCTTCATAAACCAACATCTATTTATCAAATTTTTAGTTGTCCGGACGATTAAGACATAAGAGTTCAAAAATAAGAAAAAACAGTAGGCCTCATTGCCCATACCCAATTTAAAGAAGTATAGATTTTACCTCACTATGTTATAGAGATAAATCGGAGACGACACCGAAAGTGAGTCTATTGAAACTTCATCTTGGTACAGCTTCCAGATTGGGTCGAGAGTGGATGAACCGTGATGCTCGATGGGTTAAGTTAGTGACTGGTTATGGAGTTGCTTCGCAACCGAGCTTGAATGGTTTAAAATCGAGTCGTCAAGTAGAATTCGGGATCGTTGTTGACTTTTGTTGATTATTAATTCCTAAACCGAAGTGGATCAAAAGTAGCTTCACGGTTGATCAGTTTGTAAAACAATGGCTATGATGATGGTTTAGTGATGATTAGCAGAGTCGAATGTTACAAGCGATTAAAGGTTGTAGATGAATTGTTGGAGATCGATGATGCTATGGTGGTGATGTAATGTTGGTGATACGGTATTTGAACATGGAATTTGACCCAATGCTAGAATGAAACCTTGTGTAATCGCAGGCAATAGAAATGATAGCAATATGATTGATTTGTATCCGTTTGAAATTTTCCATAACCGAAGCATAATGGGCCCATTGAAGTTTTTAAATGACACTTATTGAGGAGATGTTTACATACTCCCCACATAATTACTTCAATTCTCAAATTTTAGCATGCCAATTAGGCATCAATTAGAATACATAGGTTTCGAGATATTAATCCATGTAGCTAACTAGTTGATATTTAAATAATGATGATTAGTATGTATTATTTGATAATATATATGGGTTGGGTACGTTCGGTTTCTCCAACGGTTATTAGTTAAGTTGGTTCGATTGTGGTTTTGAATAAATGGGTATCAATTAGATCGGTTATGTAAATAATTCGAATGCTTGATAACCGGCTCGCCCAATTTGTCGAAACTTATAATTAATAAAATTTGATTTTGTTAGTTATTTATTTATCATTTGACAATGTTATTTATGTTGAACCCTTTATCTGCGTTTTTAATTTGTATATTTACTTACTTACATATTTATTTATTAATTAATTACGTTTTACAGATATTATAATAGGTCATCAACGTCTCATTCATGACTGTTTCGTCATTCTCACCACTTTTACGGTTTTTGTGGTGTTGAATCCATACTCCGTTAAATTTCGCGATGTTACATTGTAAGTCGTGTCATTTGCCAGAAAGCATGTCGTTCGTCCGGTAGGAGTCACGACCCATTGCCGAAAAAAACTGAGCTCTAACGCGTTTCCAAAATTCCGTGCTCGTTTGGTTGTTACCAACGAACGAATCTTCGGAAACATTAATGTAGGCACGAGCTAGTGCCACCTCCTCAACTTCTGACCATCGTCTGTGCCTGCGACACGATGTAGCCAGTTGGGCGTCGAGTTGTGTTTCTGGAACCACGTCAACATCAGGTTCCGGTTGAATTTCAGAAACGTTGTCAAAGGCGGGTGAGTTTTGGTTGAAAAAGGGTGGTTGTGGGTACCAATTTGAAAAGGTTAGAAATTGGTTCAAGTTGTTTGGATCGACTTGAGGATGATAACAATTTATAAACGAGTTAAAAAAGGGTTGTTTGGGTTGTTTGGATCCATTGTGTGTAGAAGTTTTTGAAGATTTGAGAGTTGAATTTTTTGAAGAGTTGTTGAGAGATTAAGGTGGTGTTTGTTTTTTCAGAGGCAAAATGTCTGCGGTCTGCGGACCACATCTGCAGACATCTTTTGCAGAAGAGGTGAACCAAACCCCTGCAAGAAGAGCTTTTGGGGGTGTTTGTTTTTTATCAACCTTAAAACCTCTTCCCAACCCCACCGTCCCAACCCACCGTCGACCTCTTCCATGTTTACCCAACCCCACTGTCGACCACCTCCCTGCTCAGCCCAACCCCGCCGCCGACCACCTCCCTGCTCTTCCCGATCGTCGCACCATCTCCGATCTTCCAACCTACCTCCGCTCATCTCCGATCTTCGAACCTAGGGTTCGTTTTCGTCGCCCCTCATCTCTGATCTTCCAACCTAGGGTTCGATCGAACGACCTAGAGGTGGAGCAAACTAGCGGTGAGGAGGAGGAAACCTCACGATCGCGGCTGCTTGAGGAATAGGCACGGCGGTGGGTTGAGGAGGAACCCTCAGGATCTCGGCTGCTTGAGGAACAGGCACGACCCAGGGGCGACGGTGGCGGCGGTGGCTTGAGGGGGCGACGACGGCGGCAGTGGCTTGAGGGGGCGTCGGCTGTGGAGGGCGACGGCTCAGAGATGGGGTGCGAGAATGGAAGGGAGAAACCTAGAAGAGGTTTGAAGATTCAAGAAAATGTTGAACCATGTCTGCTAGGAAAAGTGGTTTCGCAGGCGTTTTTTAATGAAATGTCTGCGAGAAAACAAACACCCTACATTTTTCCTTGGTCTGCGGGGCGCAGACGAAAGAGGTTTCGCAGACCTTCACAGACGTTTTCTCAAAAAACTAACAGCCCCTAAGAGAGTATGTAAGTGTTCTTGAGTGTGTTGAATGAGGTTATATAGGGTTTAATTTTATTATATTTTTATTTTATTTTATTTCAAACGACAATATTATCGTTTTTTATTTTACTTATTTACTATTTTTTTTCCTCCCAAAGGTCATCACCTCGTGAGGGCTCTGACGCCACCCATCTTCACGCCCCTCTCACGCCGGTGTGTAATGGGGGGAAGGCGTCACCAGGGCATGACCGACCCCTCTCACGCCTCATCACACACCATAACACATAGTCTAAGGGTCCTTAAACTATAGAAATTACAGAAAACATCATTTAAGTATAGGGTTTTTCACAATTCTAGTCCTTTCCTTTAAGAAATGTTAGATTTTGACAAGTTTTCTTAACCATCTTTGGATTCACATAAAAGTCTATCATTCAAGTAATCAATCACTCATCAAATTCGCGCCGAGCAAACACAATGTAATAATTAAGTTTAAAAAGAAAGAATCACACTTCTAATATTTAATTATTATATGTATAAATAAAAAAAAATTATGTATAAAGTTAGATATCTTGATAATTAGAAGGAAAGATTACAAAGAATAGTGTTAACAGACTTTTATGAACTTAAGTAACACTATACACATAAACCAAGAAGACACAAAACTTAGCCACTTTGTTGCAAAAATAGTAATAATAATAATTAAAAAAAAAAAACTATTCACTTTTGTATGATTTAACATATATTGCCAACACTATTACACCACTTGACATAAACATTGGTATATGTCTTGCATAATATACATTTGAGTCTTAATATCTGTTTTCATTTCCAAAATTTGAAAATTTCCTATACATTTTTCATCTTCATCTTCATCTTCTATCTCTATTTTTATTTTTTTTAGTTTTATCAATCACTCATCAAATTTGCGCCGAGCAAACACAATGTAAAAATTAAGTTTAAAAAGAAAGAATCACACTTCTAATATTTAATTGAAATATGTATAAATAAAAAAAAATTATGTATAAAGTTAGATATCTTGATAATTAGAAGGAAAGATCACAAAGAATAGTGTTAACAGACTTTTATGAACTTAACACTATACACATAAACCAACAATACGCAAAACTTAGCCACTTTGTTGCAAAAATAGTTTTAATAATAATTAAAAAAAATATTCACTTTTGTATGATTTAACATGTATTGCCAACACTATTACACCACTTGACATAAACATTGGCATATGTCTTGCATAATTTACATTTGAGTCTTCATATCTGTTTTCATTTCCAAAATTTGAAAATTTCCTATACAATGCATTTTCATCTTCATCTTCTATCTCTATTTTCATTTTTTTAGTTTTATGAATAGTAAATCCTCAAATTTCAATATAAAGATTCACTATTCATCATTTATATAAATGTTTATGAGCATCTAAGAAGAAGAAAAAAATATTTAAAATAAGCATATGTGAATAGGAAGCAAATTTCATATACGACATAGAACCTATATGAAATTTTTAGGTTTTAGTTTAGTATAAATGAGTTTGTTTCAATTTCAAGTTGAACATATGAAGTTAAATGGGTCATCTTTGTAGTAACGCGACAAGTTTACAAGGTGACCCATGTAACCCAACTATTTTTATTTTATTTTATTTTTGTGTTTTTGTCAAAAATTACTTGATTGAGTATTTTCTGCTAAAAACTAAGAAAGAAATTAAGATAGTAGTTTATAATTAAACATCATTATTTTTTCTACGCTTGTATTTTATATAATAAAATCGTAATTTTAAATTATTAATATCCTCAAAGTATATGCAAAAATTGGGTTAAACGAGTCGTTATTATGTCAACCCATGAGAATTCGTATCGGGTTTAGCCCTCAAACAAAACCGGTTTAATACCCTAATTTGTATTTATTAGTGGTTCTATCCATATGTTGAGGGATTAGCATTAAATTATATGTAGGATACCTGTGAATGACAAGGGCAACAGATTCATACCCTATAACAGTTGGATATCAGTTGTATGAAACTTCGGTTAGCAGGGCGGTCAGTGGCGGATTCAGAAAATTTTCTTACGGGTGACAAAAAAAAGGTCGGTAAAAATGGGTCTAGGTAAAAAGTGGGTCATGCTGTTGAAATTAAACCATAAAACAAACCTATCAGGTCGGGGTTTGGTGAACCAACAGGTCGCTCCTCTAGTTGAAGTATCAGGCCCCTTTTTTGTTGCCTAGGTTACACCTTCGGAATACCCCAGAAGGGAACTGGGTAAAAAGTGGGTCACATTAGTGGGAAAAAAAGGGCCAAACTCGAATAGGAACCTGCCAAAAACCGATTGTAGTTGGTCAAAGAAACGGAACTGGTTGCTGACTTTGTTTGCCGGAACCGGTTCTAGAACCGGAACCGTTTAAAAAAAACATGTTTTCCCACCTCTAATCATATATATGCCACTAGAATTCTAAGCCCAATTTCGATTACATGCAAACAGGCAAACAACAAATACACAATATTTTGACAACAAAGTAACAAACTAAAGTCTAAACTGGATTAATGATACGAGAAAAAATCACCCCATAAATGGTTGTTAACAGAACTAGCTGGCTCAGGGTGCACATTGCGCTGCTATTTAACATACCGTAAGTTTAACATCCAGGTCTTCCGTAAGAAAGAAAACTGAAAAAAAAGGGTTTAAATAGTTTTTTTTAATTGAAATGAAGATTATTTTTTTATGAAAGGTAAAGATATTCCACTCCTACTTATATAAGTGAATCCAAATTAAATTACCGTTTGACGGAGATTGAACCCCTGATCTTCACGTCTAAAAGACAAAACCTCTATAAAATAACCTAATCACACATTAGCTAGTTAAAACCAAAAAATAGTTAGAAGACCGGGTGCGTCTTTGTGAAAAAAACCAAAAGAAAATTGTCAGCAAGAAACATCAGGCATATATTAATACCCAGCAATATATTCATATTTCCAAGATATGAAAATAGAATAACATTTTACCGTAGCATCAGGCATACCCTTAATTAGTTTGCTAAAACTAGCAAATATTTTAATACTAATCTCATCTCATCTCGGTTACCCGTCTCAAATGTTTCGGGTTTCGGTTTTACCCGTCAAACTAGTTTGGGCAGACAATTGGACTTGACTTGGCTGGTAGATTTTTTGGAAAATTAGGTCCACACAAAAATTGATTTTCTAATTAACTCGTACAAGTTCACATATGGAGACAGTATGAGTTTACTTGACTTTGAAAGATAATATGTTTGTATGGACATAAATCAGTCTTTTATCTTATCAACTTCCAAACTCTATTATTTACATTCCACCCGTTTACTTGGATTTTTAATACTTTCAAACCGGTCATTACGGAAAAACGAAAGGCACTTGTGACAGCTAAATTAACTTACGAGTATAAATTGAAGCTTCACATGCATCCTCTTGTAAACCAAAATTGAGCGACTGCTATTTCTTTTTCAATAAAAGCAATATGAGTGTTGGGTTTTCAATTTCTTATTTATCATCTAATTGTCACCTGTGGTTGCTTCTTGTTTTCGCTTTGTTTCATTTGTGCTTCTCTGATCAAAAGTCCCCTGATTCGTTATGCATGGAGGGTGAGAGACAAGCACTTATCCAGTTCAAGCACGGCCTCATAGACGAAGCAGATCGGCTTGCTTCTTGGGCTGGTGAGAAGAGTGACTGTTGCAAATGGGATGGAATTGTTTGCAATAACATCACTGGCCATGTCCATGAGATTCATCTTCCTGGACTTGATGGTCACTGCGATGATATATATGACGAGATTTCTTATAAAGAAATGAAAGAATTCGATAAGCAAAGGTTAGGAGGGCATTTAAGTCCATCCTTGTTGGAGCTGAAGCAACTCAAGTATCTAGATTTGAGCTGTAATGATTTTAAATGGATCCCAATTCCAGGCTTCATAGGTTCTCTTGGAACATTGAGGTATCTTAACCTCTCTAGATCCAACTTTTCTGGAACGATCCCTCCTCAAATTGGGAATATTTCAGAACTACATTTGTATTATTGTCAACTCTCGGACATACATCCCCATGTTCCCAGTCTTAATCTAACGTCCCTTTCCCTGCTTGATATTTCTGAAAACCATTTTGTTAACACTTCTATTCCATGGTGGATTTTTAGTCTAACAAGCCTGGTTTCATTGGATTTAAGTTTCTGTCACTTTAACAACCCTCTTTCTAGTAATATTTATAGCTTCCGTAATCTGACTTCTCTGGAGTCGCTTTACACCAGTGAGAATAAATTCATGAGTTCTCCGTTGGTATTAAAGCAATTGTCTGGTAACTTGAAATTTTTAGATATTAGTTATTGTGGTGTTTCGAATTCAGCGCTTCATTCCCTTCATAACTAATTCGTGTCTGGAAACCAACTCTCCAAGGCAATACCTAATTCGTTTGGTAACCTTTGTAACTTGAGAGATATTGATTTGTCATACAACAATTTCGGTAACATTGGTTTAACACTCCTTCTCAAAAGTTTTTTCGATTGCAAATTACCGAGTTTGGAGTCATTATTTATATCATATTCAGGACTTTCTGGTCCAATTCCTAACTCCATCAGACGATTGTCATCGTTGAAGAGGTTAGATCTTTTTGATAATAGACTGAATGGAAGCGTTCCTGACTCTATCGGACAATTATCATCGCTCGAGGTGTTGGATCTTTCAAATAACCAACTCAGCGGTAGCCTTCCTGTTAGCCTCAATCACCTTTCAAAGCTGATTGAATTAATATTCTCCGATAATTTGTTGACGGGTGTTGTGACAGAAGCTCACTTTGCTAAACTGGTGAGCTTGAAATATCTATATGGAGAAGGCAACAACCTAACCCTAAAACTGCAAGTTGCAAACTGGATTCCCCCTTTCCAGATACAATCCTTGTATCTAAACTCTTGGGGTTTGGGGCCTGAGTTTCCGTTATGGCTTCAATCGCAGAGGGATTTAAAAGTGCTGGACATAAGCAACACAGGCATTTCATCACCCATGCCTGCCAAGTCATTTTGGAGATCATTCCCCAATCTAATTTATTTAGACATGTCGCAAAATAATATAAATGGTACATTCACTTTGTTCTTCCCAACAAATCTTGAAGCACTCGACCTAAACTCTAACCAGCTTACAGGAACTTTACCTTCTTTCTACACTGGTTCGTTAATGCCTTCATATTTGGATTTGTCAAATAATTCTTTGATGGGCTCATTACATCATTTTTTGTGTTTTAATGGTGTGGAAGAAACACAATTTCTTTCTATGGGATATAATCATTTGTCGGGTGTCATTCCCGAGTGTTGGAACAGGTGGCCGAGTTTGCGTGTCCTAATTCTGGAAAATAACAATTTATCTGGTGAGATTCCAAGGACATTAGGTTCATTGTTGCAACTGCGATGGTTGAACATGCATGGAAACAATATCTCAGGAAGATTGCCATCTTCCCTAATGAACTTGTCATCGTTAAGTATTCTTCAACTTGGCAAAAATGAACTTGTTGGAAGCATTCCACCATGGATTGGAACAAAACTCACCTTTTTAAGAATTCTCAACATTAGGTCCAACAATTTAGGCGGAAATATACCTGACGAACTATGTTATCTTTCATATATACAAATTATAGATCTTGCTAAAAATAATCTATCGGGAATTATTCCGAGATGCTTCAACAACTTTAGCGTTCTTACGGGGATAATTGACTCAAATGAATTTTACATGAGTTTGGAAGTGGTGACACTGTCTATTACTCCTAGTGATGCATTGGTGATGAAAGGACAAGAATACACCTACAAATCATTTCTTAGACTAGTGACATTGTTGGACCTTTCAAGCAACAACTTTTTCGGACCCATCCCAAGTGAGCTTACATCCCTTCAAGAGTTGAAATCACTAAATTTATCAAGAAATCAATTGAGTGGAAGGATCCCAGAGAAGATAGGAGACATGAACGCACTTGAATCATTCGATTTATCAATAAACAACCTATCTGGGGAACTTCCCGTAAGCTTGTCTAGATTGAATTTCTTGAGTAGCTTCAATGTGTCCAGCAACCATTTCACAGGAAGAATTCCAGATAGTACTCAGCTCCAAAGCTTTAATGAGTCTAGCTTTTTAGGTAACCAACTTTGTGGTGCTCCACTAAATGATCTTTGCGTACCCATTGAAGTACCTGCTCATTCAATAAGAGATGAAAAAGAAGACGATAGGTTAGAATGGGGGTTAATTATTAACATTGTGCTTGGATTTGTTACTGGATTTTGGATTGTTTTGGCTCCATTGATACTTAGCACATCATGGAGGACTGCATATTTTCGTCTCATGAGTAAATTGATCAAGGTATGATTTATGATGCATAAGTATTGTCACACTATAATTAGTGATGTCGTAATAGATTTAATATTCTACTTTACAAATTTAAAACTTTGTACTCTAGTAGAGTATCCTATTAAAAATGAACAAAAGAACTCATCATTGTAATATTTTATATGAACTCGTGCAATAATGTATTAAAAGAGTTGTGAACGGGTTGGTTGTAAAGAACAAACTTAAATGTAGCGTACGATGGAAGTCGAAGTTAAGGAAGAATACAAGTATCAAACACTTGACCTACAAACAACATGCATAACATTTGAACTCCAAAACATGTTTACAATTGAACGTGAAAAAAGTAACAAACACTTAATTTTCATTAATTAGAACAGTTAGAGCAACTTTGAGTTTTAGATAGTGATAGAGGTTGCTTTACAGTATGGATGATTCAATTGATGTTAGTGTCCATTTTTACATTGTAAGACTACTTTTGTAAAGGAACAAGACCTTTAATTTTACTTGAAATTGTTCCAAGTTATTACGTCATTTTATGTTAACACAGACTTATCAAATATTTCTATCCTGCCAGGGTTTTTCACAACTTTTATTCACATATATTAACATGTTTTGAGTAATTTTTCAATAATTTATTGAGTGTCTTAAACCCATTAGCTGATTAGGACAAGCTTAGATCATAAAACAATTGTGTCGGCTTTTGAGGGTTGAATCCTCAATTAAATTGAGTGAGGTTGGTAAGATTTTACAAAGGATATATAAAGCTAATTTGCTAACATAAGAATCAGGTTATTTAGAAGAAAAATTACTGAGTTAAGATTTAAGACAAGTCTACCAAACAATTTGGCAGAACAACTCATTAACATTCTGGTAGACTTGTCTTATGTCGACTTGTTGGATGTCAAATTTCCATGGAAATTAGAAAGACCAATTTTAAATAAAATCCTAATAAATAAAATTTAGACATAAGAATCACTCAATTTTTAAAAATAATTTTGTAATTTATGTTGAAATGAAGTTGATTAAATTATCTGATTAGAGTGCCATAAGAAATGAAGTTGATTAAATTTTCTATGAAAACCCAATCTTAGAGAGAAACCCTTTTACCCTATATGATCCATTGATTTGAAATATTGAAAATAAATTAGGTTTTGAATAAGCAAATCATTTTTAATATGAGTTAAATTCAACTGCATAAGCTTGCACAACTCAAGTCAGAACTTGAAGCCGCTACATATTAACAACTTTTTGATTCACCTTCACTATACTATCCATTTGGACACATGAAATTAACTGAGAACATGCAGGTTAGTTCAGATTCGCTATTGTCTAAGGAACCAAAATAAAAACATAGCACAATTTTTTACCATAAAAAAATTTGACCCTCCCAATATCCGGTGTCATTAACATAACAGATATCATTTACATCTAAGGCACACTGAAAGGAACGTGACAGAACAAAAAAAAATGGCCAAAACAGGGAAGGGGACAAATGATTTGCAAACATACCTGCTTTGAAGGATATAATGTAAAACCTGCAAGAATACAAAAAATCACATCATAAAGTTATTTTATCTTGATTGAATGTCTCAAAAGAAGAATAGTTCATCAATTCAGTTGTAATCTCTACTTCCTTTGGAGGCTTCGTGTTGATGAAAAAATCAATAAATAGATTATATATAAATCGATATTATCCAATCCAAAAGTGTCCAACTTTGTATACATATAATAGACCATGAAAATGAGATATAGTAAGACTAATTAAAAGGAGCTTCAGAAAGGCCATAAAAAGATTATACAAATCTATATTCTGCAATTCAAAAGAGGCATAATTTGTGCATCTTCAATCGCTCTTCGCAGCATTCATCCCTTGATTTCTAATTGGAAGAAAGAGAGTGTGCATAGCAAATGCCGACATCTATCATCATCATCATCATCATCATCACTGCAGTTCTATCAAAATCTAGAATAAAAAACCTAGCAAGAACCTATGATAACAAATCCAAAAATCTGGTTAATCATAAAACGAATCCACGCCCATTGATCGAAATTAGAAGCCAACCTTTAGCAGGAGAATAAAAAAAGAACCTTGCGTATGAAGATGTAAATCATTTCGATTATATCATAAACCGGGAAAAAATGGGAATCAAAACCCAAACATTTAAGGCTTACGAATTCCTGAAACCTTTGCTCGATCACACAGGCATGCACTTGATAAAATTAATTTGCAATTTGTCTTGTTAAAAACGAAATGCGACCTATAATTCCTTATGTACCGTATCGGAAACTTTAAGAACATATAGATTACACCCAGTAAGAAAACTAAAAATGAAAAGAAACTAATTTCAACCTTTGGAAGATGGTTCTTCATATCTGGCAGAGGAATTACATCAAATGAACGAGAAAAGATGTGTGTGCAAAAAGAGAGAGTGGAATCAGCCATGAAGAAATAAAAATTGAGACGGAGATCTAACAAAAGAAGATATAAGATCATATTCAAGAAAACTTTAGAAGTTTGGACATAAGTGATGAAGGATGGACGGTAGAGAAGCAAAGCCCTAAATCGATTGGACTATCAGAGGTTGTGGGTGTCGTCAACAGAGCTGTGAAAGCTTGATTTACGATTTTAGGGTTTGCAAAGCTTGAGGTTGATCGTGACCTTGGGCAAAGGAACCGGTTGAAACCATTCATCCATATTTATATATGTTAATTTACTCATATTTATGTTTTTTCGGTTTAAACCAATGTTTTCAGAATCGGACCGGATTTTGAACTGGACGTCTTACTGGTCGCTGGTCGGACCGGATTCAAAAATCGGAAAACATAATAAATATAAAAAGTATTCCAAAAAAATTATAGAACTATAAACGCATTTAAACAAACATAATTAATGTTTCAACGAATATAATCATGTTAAAAAATATAGGGTTTGATTTTAATGTTTTATTAATTGAATTTTTGTTAAAAAATAAAAAAATTGAAGCAAAAAAAAATATGTAATAAAATTAAATAGGTAATAAATTAGTACAGAAGAATAAAAGTGGAAAATCAAATAAAATTAGGCAAAAAATCAAACTGACAAACTCAAATATAATTAGGCAGGTTGGAATGTTGGATTATTTCATCCTTCACATCCCACATCGCTACTCTCAAATAAAACCCCTACCCTCACACCCTTATATAAACACAGAAGCCCCATTAGCAGACTCAAATTCGGTGGTTAAACCATGATTCTGGTTTTCCCGGTTTGATGCAAAATCGGCCGGTTCATGAAGATCATGTTCTCTAGTTCAATTTAAACTGTTCAATATGCTAGTTGGATCGGCTGGTCCGGTTTTTAAAACATTGTTTTAAACCACACTGAACATTGTGTTCAAACCACACCTATTGATCGATAGCAAGTTTTCAAAAATAATCAAGTCTCTAATTAATTGTATCCAACTACCTTAAGTGGTCAATAATCTAAAATCATGTTTAAAAATATCAGCTATAAAGTTGGTATATCTTATCTTATTATCTATCTATACTAATAAATAAAAATAATTGTGAACACTTGTCACAATTTAGAACACTTACATTTTGGTTTTCCCGCTACTCTCTCCTATTTAATTATCTATATTTATTATTTAGATAGAAATTAGGAAAATGAATTAACGATGATGAATTATAATATATATAATCTACTTATTATACTAATAAATAAAGGTTTCTAGGGACACATGTCATATTCTTAGAGCACCTCATCTTTAATTTCTAACTTTTCTCACATATTAAATGCAATTAATATTAAACAATAATATTAAATATTAAATATTAAATATGAAATATTCTTGTTATATATTTTTAAATTAAAAGGATATTTTAATACATTAAAAATATATTAATATTAAAAAACAATTTTTACAAGAACCAATTTATTATAAAATATAAAATTTGTAAAACAATTTTTTAAAAAACAAAATTTTGAAGAAATTAGTATTTAAATAAATAATAATATTATTTTATTAATTAAATTATTAAATTATATGATATTTCAATCATATTTTATATTAAAAAATTGTTTTATATTATATAAATTTTTATTAGTGACCGTTTATTATATTTTTTTTATTCAACTCGTATAATACACGGGCTAGTTATTATACTAATAAACAAAGATGTTTTTTGCCACATGTCATGCTCTTAAACCCTAATTGGCATATGTCAACTTTTTATCAAATTCATTTAATTACCTTCAATTAAATAATTATATTAATAATATTATTTATCTTTTAATTAGAAAGCGCATATAAGAAAATTTTATAAAATGTAAAAAAAACATAATATTACGTTTTTTTTAAATAGGAAATATTTTATTTTTAGAAAATCAAAGTTATATAGAAAAAAATCTTTCAAAATGAATTTTTTTAAAAAATAAAATAAAATATAAACCGGTGTTTAAAACAATAAGATTTTTATAAACCGATGATATTTTTTAAATTTAATTAAAAATCAAGGTAAAAAAATGATTAAGAAAGTTACACTTTTGGTCCTTATATCTAATGTTATATATATATATTGAGTCGTTACAATTAAATAATTAAATAAATTATATTTTTTACCTTTCTGATTTATAAAAGTTAGTCTTTGATAGAACTGAAGCTTTATTATCAATTTGTTCAAAGATAATAATTATTACAAATAAAAAACATCATATATCATTTGTATATTTATTAAAGTTTTTAATTGTTTATTTATTACTTGAAGTATTCATTAATCATTAATATGTAAATTAATCATTTTCTCTTAAAATATCGTTTTATAATTTTTTAAATTCTATTACTAACTATTTAATATTTTATATTAAACCCGTGTAATACACGGGGTAATACTCTATTATATTATTAAATGAGATTTATATCATATAAATAAACATAAGATCATACAAACATGTGACTTGTTAGCCCAACAAATGCATCCAACGCTTGTTAATTGTAAACAAGCAGTATATATATTTTCGTGTAATTAGAGGTAAAGAAATTTTAAAAAATTTTGAGGTACGGAGTGCACACTCTTTTAATATTTGTAAGCTTATGGGAACATAGGGGCAACCCTTCGAGTAGTGTCCAAGGGGCAGAAATGTGACACCTCGTAAAATCCAGGTCAGCTCATATTTATTTAAATGTTTATTTAATTGATATTTGTACATGTGGCACTAGAATTAGCTTAATTTAGTGTGACATGTGGCACGACAGTACAAACGGTGAAACACAACAAGATAATTTGAAGAATTATCGAGAAACCGCACACGTGTCAAAAATCACGAACGTTGGTGAACGCCACGACATTTGGTCACACAGACACTTCACGAGTCAATTATGGTTAGTAATTGGCAATTAGAGTCCGAACGATGCTCAAACGATGTTTTACAGTCGAGAAACGAGCGAAAACGAGCCGAAAACCACAAAATAAGCTTATTGGGCCTGACAAGTGGGCCAGGCGGTACGCCTGACCCGAAGCTTTGACCTATGGCGATCCGCGCGGAAGGAATAAAGGGCGCCTCATCCGGTGGCCCCCGCGCTACGCCAGGCGTCGCGCCCTCGTGCCAGGCGATACGCCTGGGAGCCGGATGCGCAAATCTTCATTTTTAAACTTCCAAAACTCATCATTACCTCTACCCATTCATTTTAACCGGCTCCAGAGATAACCAACACGAGATTATCTTCCCAAAACCTCTGATTTTCATCTTCTACACCCTCTAATCATCATTGGAAGCCATTGTTGAAGATCTTTGAAGCTTTGGGAGTTTGAGAAAGGAGTTGGAGCTCAAACCACCACCATCACCACATCTTTTCTGCTAAGAGCAAGCTACCCAGAGGTCTTGGAGGCTGCTAGCATCATCATTCATCAGTTCTAGGAGCATTTGAGGTGGTTCCATGGCTAAAATGCTCTCTACACATCATTACACACACATGCAAGGGTTAAAACCCACATGCAAGCTCACTAGGCTCACATGCACAAATTTTATGATGTTTGAATCTGGATTTGTTGATGAAACTACTGTTATTGATGATCTATGATGATATTGTGATTATTTATGACGATCTATGGAGATGTGCTTGTGAAAATCTCATGATTTGTGTATTAAATGTTGAAATGATTCCATGCATGTATGATCCATGTATATTGGAATGATTTTGGATATTGGAATATGATAAGGAATGATGTTAGAGGGATATTGCATGGTTGGATTATGTCCAAATGGTTAAAATATGGTTATATTGTCACACCCCGGGCCGGCGGGAACGGATCGGGCTTTCCCGTCGGGCGGAAGGTTCCCGGGGCGCGATATCTTTGAGGGATAATCAAATGATCAGATTGTTTACATAGCACATGATAATAAATGAGAAATGCTAATCATGACATGCAATAGAATTACAAGATTAAATTACAATGTATCGTTCAAAATTTAACCAAGTAAATCTATCCAAACGAATCAATGAGTTTATATCTTGATCTGTACAAGATATACAAAAGATGATTCGTAGTCTGTCATCCAAAAGTATGCTGTCACAAAATGTAGCTAGGTCTTATAAAAGGCCACTAGCTATGTACTTGAAGTGTGGGCGACTAGACCTGTTCGTCACCTGAGAAAACATGTATTTAAGCAAAGTCAACACTAGGTTGGTGAGTTCATAAGTAAGTTAGTTGAAAACTCTGATTCATTCACATGCATAATCACAATGTTTGTTATGTTGTTTGTATGTTTTATGTCACCTGTTCACCCAATGGCTTCTCCCTAGTTGTATGTGCAAATGATGTGACCCCCGATCGAACATGCTTATATATAGAGAATTACGAAAGGGTCGAGCCCAGACGCTATCCCACCACATGCTCAAACAAAGTTCACATTACTTGCAATACAACTATGGATTTCCATTCTCATGTTTACTCATTCTTGATCATCTGTGTTCCCATGAATAGAATAATATAATGATAGCGTTGTAGTTATCAAACCGAAGTATTGACAACCATTAGTATAGTAAGGATATTAGATTAAATAAATCTGTTCCTTGTATTATTCTATTATATGTGTGTTAACTGTTACGTTACACTTTTAATTAATTAAAAGTGTTAGTTAACTGTTCGTCATGTATTCTCAAATGCAACGTATAGAATCCGAATGGAATCCATTGTAATCCTCACGTAATCAGATTTCAATGCATTCCATTCTCTCCTATCCCACCGTGTGATCCCAAGGCCTTTATATGGGATTGTTCTCATGTAATTAACAAAGTTGAATAAGAACCAGTCTTATTACATTATGTTAATCAGGTGTGATTGACAAGCATACCCATGAAGTTACGTTATCATGGTCTTCGTCCACTGTACTCCATATGTTCACCATGTAATCCTTAAGCCGTAGTAAGAACAAGTCTTAGTACCCTTAAGTGACGCAGGTAGTGGATACTCAATGCGATCATACTATCCAATAGTATGTTTTTAGGGTGTAGATCAAATGTTATAAGAAATTGACTTATCACACTTGATCATTTATGATGTGGAATGATATTCAGAAGATATTTTATCTTCTGATCATTCATGTGCTGTGAAGTGTCACCATGTTTCACTGTAGTAGTTGTCATTGTTTGTTTGTGTATGAATTGTCTCAATGTTCGTTCATGTAGGAATAACTAAGTGTTATAAGATATAATCTTACAACTGTGTTATCCAAATGTGTTGATGATTATGAAAGTACATTATCATATTCATCTGAGTTTCCCTGTTATCTCATGATCATACAAGCATGCATACAATGATAAACGATAATAAACAATTTAATATCTTACAACTGTGTTATCCAAATGTGTTGATGATTATGAAAGTACATTATCATATTCATCTGAGTTTCCCTGTTATCTCATGATCATACAAGCATGCATACAATGATAAACGATAATAAACAATTTAATATTATCAAAATCAAAGTATAAATAACATGTTAAACAGAACTTTTAAATAAATAAAAGTAAACATGTTTCTCAGCCCCGAGAGTTTAAAATCAGTTAAGATTAAAGTAAAAGGGGCACATGAACTCACCTTGTTGTAGGATTGACTTAGCTTAAAAAGAATGAAGACACGCGCTCTTGATTGTTCTTGATGATGATTTCACTATCCTGTATTGATTTCATATGATTGTAACTTATAAGCATAAGTTGTATAGGTTTGTGCGCGTGTATGTGTTAGTTCTGATTTGGTCATCAATCCTTGGTGATAATCCTCATTCGGCCCAATACAATTTAAGTAGATTTATTATCGCGTAATTGATTTAGTTTGAGTTTTGTGTATGGTTGATGTGTTGCAAAACACATCTGTTTTTCTATTTGCTTTTAATTATTTTTGTATAGTTTTATTTAACTTTAGAGTCGATTGATGCTGGTTCTTCACAATTTGGTAATTTCATGCTCGCAGGTAATAAACATATCAATTTTTAGCAAAAGATCAAGAAAACGAGCTCCCGGTTGGTCGAGAACAAATCCGAAGACAAAAGTAGATAAAAGCTGGAAAATAGACGTGTCGCGTAGCGCGACAATCACAAGAAACCCTGTCGCGTAGCGCGACAGGTGGAAATTACAATTTTACCCCTTTTAATGATTGCGGGTTTGACCCGACTAATTTGTCGGGTAGTGGGTACCCTCGCGTAGCGCGAAGGGTTTGAGGATTCTTGTCGCGTAGCGCGACAGGGTTAAGTTTTCAGAATTTCGAGTTTATGTTTTGGAAAACGGCTAGAGCGAGGGGGATCGGATTCTGGACGATCAGAGAGACAGCTAGGGGCGATTAGAGGCGATCTGAAGGTTTGGGAAGCATTGGATTGAAGAATCGAGGCATTGGATCGAAGATTTAGGGTGTTCTTCACTCGGTTTACTTTGTTTCTCTTGGTTTCTCTTTGATTCCCATGTTTTCTTACATTAAACAGATTATGGATTGTTTTCATATGATGTTTCTTGGCTAAACTCTTAGAACTATCTAGGTTAGATGATTATGCATGTTTGATTTTGGTTTATTTCGGTGTTGGAACATATTGATGTGATGAATTTATGATTTAAAGATTTGGTTTTGAATATTGGATGTGTATGTATGTCTTTGGTTGTTAAATGATTTATATTATGTTCCTCATGTGTCTTGGCGATTGTCTGTCGCGAAATAGGTGCATGCTAGAATCAATTACTGTGTGTTTTTGATTAGTGGATGAGTTGCTTAGGCCGAGTGATTCATAGGAATGTTTTATCAAGATTTAAACAGATAAGATGTGCAACTTGCTTCAATAGCCGTGAGGTGAGAAGTTGTCGATAAGTCTTGGTTTTTAACTCGTTAGGTTAGAAACTTCGTGAGAAGATCAATCTAATTTGTCTATCAAACCTTGTTTATTGAGTTCAATAGGAAAACCCAAGTTATCCCTAGCATTTAAGTGAACTGTGACTGTCGTGCCGTGAGGTAGATTGTTTAACAGTTATTTCTTAGGTGTTTCTGAGATTATTGTACTGTGAGGTAGATAATCTAGCGGATACTTCATAAATAGTTGGAGGACCTGTGAGGGAAATCTATTCATCCGGTGGTTTAACGGCTTTTAGGATTCTTAGTTGACTATCCTTGAGAAGGGTCGAGGGTGCTCTATGTTTCCTTTGAGTTTAGTATTTTAAGATCCCGGTATCACATTAGTTCCATCCCCGATAGAACCTTGTCAAGCATGTATATGATTCAAACCTAGGTAGTGCTTCTTTCCTTCTCTGATTTGTTTCTTTGTTTGCTCGTCTGTTTTAGTTTAAGAATTATTCATTCTTACATTGTTAGCAAAACCCCCCATTTATTAATTAATTTAATTTAAGTTATTTGTATAGATAAGTCATTGAGTCTAGTTAGTACAGTCTGTAGAAGTCTGTGGGTTCGATATCCGGACTTACTTTTGTCTTGCTACATACGATAGGTACACTTGCCTGTCGGTAGCTTAGGTTTTAGAGAGTCTAGATTTATTACTTTTTGTCTAGTTTAGAGTCGGTTTCTAGTTAGTTTATTAGCTAAGCTCCGTCGACATCAATGGTTATAGTTTATGACCAAAGATTGGTTCTCATTACCTCCTATTACCTTTGGCTTGGTTTCATAAAAATTAAATGAATTAAACGTCCTTAACCATTTTAATGCTTGAATTAGTTTGCATTTAAACTTATTGGGACGAATACGTGGGACTTGGGCCAAGTGTATTGTTGGGACTAAGCAAGTCCCATGGATCTAAGTTGAGTGTTGGGCCGAATGCATGTGGGCCTAGATAACTATGGCCCAAATTTCTGGGCTAATTGTCAAACAAAGTTGTTGGGCCTGCATAAGTGTTATTGGGCTAATTAATGGGCTGAATAACCATTGTCTTGAGCTGGATATTGGCCGAACAGATGTAGCACTTCCAATTGCAGCGAACCTTGGAGTTGGGGTAAGGGTTCGGCCTGGGTGACATGCATGGGTTCGTTACCATCTAAGGGTTCGTTGCATGCACTTTGGTTCGGCTAGGGTTTGCCATAATGAAGGAAGGCTCGGCCCTGGTTCGTTTACTAATGGTTCGGCTGTTGATGATTCTAGGGTTCGGCTGCCTTGTGCTGATAAGGTTCGGTGAGTGTCATGGCGAACCTAGGGTTCGGCGGCTGCTGAGGAGGGTTCGCACAACAAGAAGCTCTCAAAACAGAGAACCTCGCTCTTGAAGCCATGCGTGGCATGGATAAGCAAATGAAGGTAAAAGATGACGAAGCTTACTATATGATGGATCGAATTTGGATTCCACGCTACGGAGGACTGAGGGAAGTAGTGATGAACGAAGCACATAAGAGCCGGTATTCCATACATCCGGGCTCTGACAAAATGTATCATGATCTGAAGACAACTTACTGGTGGCTGAACATGAAAGCCGAGATAGCGACTTACGTGAGTAAGTGTTTAACGTGCTCAAAAGTCAAAGTCGAGTACCAGAAGCCATCAGGGTTACTTCAACAACCGGAATTACCAATGTGGAAATGGGAGCAGATATCCATGGACTTCATCACTAAACTGCCAAGGACGGCAAGTGGTTGCGATACCATCTGGGTTATCGTAGACCGACTTACAAAGTCCGCACATTTCCTACCCATCAAGGAGACTGACAAGCTGGATAAACTCACTCGTATCTATATAAAGGAAGTGGTCACTCGCCATGGAGTGCCAATCTCGATAATCTCTGATCACGACAGTCGCTTTACGTCGCATTTCTGGAAGTCTTTGCATAAGGCTTTGGGCACGAGATTGGACATGAGTACCACTTACCGCCCGCAGACGGACGGACAGAGCGAGCGAACCATACAGACACTGGAGGACATGCTCCGGGCATGTGTCATTGACTTTGGGAGTAGCTGGGAAACTCATCTACCATTAGTTGAATTTTCATATAATAACAGCTACCACACTAGCATCCAAGCTGCACCATTCGAGGCACTTTACGGACGTAAGTGTCGATCACCCATCTGCTGGGCGGAAGTTGGAGACAGCCAACTGACCTGTCCAGAGCTCGTGCACGAGACGACTGAGAAGATCGTACAAATACGCAAACGGATGGCAGCAGCTCGAGACAGACAGAAAAGCTATGCTGATAAACGACGAAAACCGTTGGAATTCCAGGTGAGAGACAGAGTGCTACTCAAGGTCTCGCCCTGGAAGGGAGTCATTGGGTTTGGCAAACGAGGAAAGTTGAACCCTCGTTACATTGGACCTTTCGAGATTACAAAACGAATAGGCCCTGTAGCATACGAACTGAACCTGCCAGAAGAGCTGAGCAGTGTGCACAATGTATTTCACATCTCAAATCTCAAAAAGTGCCTATCTGATGACACACTTGTTATTCCTCTTGAGGAGATGCAGATCGATGAACAACTAAACTTCGTTGAAGAACCGGTGGAAATTATGGACCGGGAAACCAAGAAGCTCAAACTCAGCAAAATCCCGATTGTGAAAGTGCGATGGAATTCGCGACGAGGACTGGAATTCACATGGGAACGTGAAGACCGGATGAAACAAAAGTACCCACACCTGTTCGCGGAACAGACAAACACCAGCAACACAAGTTGAATTTCGGGACGAAATTCTTTTTAACAAGGGGAGGATGTGACACCCCGTAATTTCCAGGTCAGCTTATTACTTATTTAAATGCTTATTGTACACGTGGCACGACAGTACGAACGTTTACACATGACTAGATAATTCGTGGAATTATCGGCAAACAACACACACGTGTCAAAACACACGAACGTTGGTGAACATCACAACACTTAAGCACAGAAGCACTTCACAAATCAATTATGGCTAGTAATTGACTATTAGAGTCCAAACGACGCTCGAATGATGTTCTACAGTCGAGAAACGGGCAAGACTGGCCCAGGACCACAAAACAAGCTTATTGGGCTTGACATTCAGGCCAGGCGGTACGCCTGACCCGAGGCCTTCATCTCAGGCGATGCGCGCGGATGAGGAAAACGGCGCCTCATCCGGCTGCCTCGCGCGTAACGACGGAGCCACCTCCCCCCACGTCAGGCGATACGCTTGACACCTGAAATCGCAGATTTTCCTTTTTAAACTTCCAAGATCACCATCACACCTATTTTCATCATTTTGCTCGACTGAATACGCCACCCTCCGCCTATTCTCGTCTTCTTCCTTGCAAAACCCACTGAAACCACCATTGTTGAACATTTTTGAAGCTTGGAAGTTGGAGGTTGAAGCTTGAAGACCATATAGAAGTTCACACTCCATCGTTCTCACCTTGCACCCATTGAAACCCATGAACCAGGAGGTCAAAGAGGCTGCTACGCATCATCTCAGCACTTCTAGAAGCTTTGAGAGGTAGTATGACCTTCTTTGTAGCCTAAAACACTCATAAGCTCACACACATATGTTAAACTCACATGCAAGCACCTATGGTCCACATGCACGAATTTCTTTTCTGGGTTTGATGATTTTACTATGCTTCTTGATGATCTAAGATGTTTAGATGGTGATTTATGATGATCCATGTTGTTGTGTAAATATTGAATGCATGATTTAGTCTTGAAATGGTGAAAAACCCACCTGCATGTATGATCCATGGCATGTGGAGTGATTTTCAGTATTTAGATATGCATCTTGATGATATTGGAGGATGATTACATGTCTAGATGATGTTGAAAAGGTTAAAATGACGATTTTTGACATACTTTCTATTATTAGTAACTTTTTATTTGAAAAATGGTGTTATGGATGAAATGGTGCACATGCATGTATATGGAATTGTTATTTGGATGATATTAAGATGAATAGGATATTTGAAATGTGATCTTATAATGTTTATGGTCATTTTTAGCAATATTACTATTTATAGTAACTTTTAGGAACCAAGAATTGTTAAGTGATGATTTAGACCATGATAGTATGTTTACATGATGTTGAATGATTTATTACGATGATTTGTGATATAAAAATGGAATAGGATGTTTTAGAATAGTCAATTGTATGAATTTTGGCAAAGTTTCTATAAATGGAAACTTTATTGTTACAAATCTTGGCTTATGGATATTTTGTATGAATTGAACATGCTAAATGGCCTAATATGTTATGACATGATGATTAGATGCTAAGATAGATGGTTTCCGATGTCACGTATGCAATAAATGGAAACTTTCCATTTTAAGAAACTTTTATGTGCAAACATGTTGTAAACGACTTATGTGACTTTGTATGATGATGTGTTAGGTGTTAACATGATCACATAGGACAAATGAGCATGCTAGAACTATAAAACCGTTATGCTTTGTGAACTTTCCATAAATGGAAACTTACTAAAAATAGTAAGTTGTCCATATACGCGACTTGCGCGTTTTGCACACGACGAACACTCACACGTTGCTACACGATTCACAAACCGTCACACGGTTCACCAACGGGTCGTTGACTTGACACGGTCAACTTTGGTCAAACACGGTCAAACATGGTCAAACACGGTCAACGTGGACCAACACGAGCAAACACGGTCATTGTGGACCGACACGGACAAACATGAACAACCAAGGGTTGTTGAGCACAATCACGAGCACTAACACAAACACTAGCACGGTCGCTTACACGAACTCACGAACGGTGTACGATATAGGTTGCTGGTGACCGACGTGCCACTTACTCGAGGAGCTTACGCTTACTTACTACTTCATCACTAAGGTGAGTTTACGGCCCCTCTTTACTCTTTTTCAAACGCTTTTAAATAGGGGGAGAATACTAGTTGCATCGAGTCAAACAACTATTACTGTACAAACATTTTGTGTATGCTGGTTTATTAGACAAACATTAAGTGTTGAACTCGTATTAAGCCCTCACAAAGTCTTACCGTTAATGTACGAACAACGTGGTAGATTTGGATGGATCCATTAGGGAATGACTAACCCCACGGGGCATTATGTTGACTGGATGTCATAACCCGTGCAAACTCTGACCTAACTTGCTATGCATACGAGGCATAGCGGAGGCAAGGACACACAAGTCTAGTTCGGTAGTGACGCACTGACACTTTGGGCCTTGGGCTCGGTACTAACATTTGATAAACAGCATGACACACTTTCATTACTATATGTATATCAAAACCTGTGAACTCACCAACCATTGTGTTGACACTTTTAAACTTGTATTCTTAGGTAACTGACAGGATGATGGACATCCAGGAATGCACATTTAAGGAACCGAGCATAGGGACATTCATGCATTTCTGTTTATGTCTAGTTATTTTGAAAACAATTTACTGTTATTCTGTTAAACAATGTTGTGTTAATTTATTTACATTTCCGCTCCACTTTGTCAAACATTTGATTTTCCGCTGCGATATGTTATGATAACTTTTATTCCGCTGCAAACTATTTTATGAGTGTATGTGTCAAACTTTGGATTTGTAAACGCATATAGAGGTGTTCTATATGACCTTGAGCTGTGATTCTGGACACGTCACATCCACGTGGACATACGCCACGAGTGGGAATTTGGGGGTCTGACACCGTGTGGTGTTCGGGTCCGTTTCGGTTGCTCGGTTTGTAATTTCGTCGCGTATCCGGAAAATTACGCGTATTTAATTGCAAATAATAAAAGTAGTTAATTTAATTATCTTGATGAGTTTCAAAATTGTAAAAATGTTATTTATACTATTATTGATAAATTATATTCGTTTCGTGTCGTGTTTCGTTTTCGTTTCGTCGAATCGCGTCACCATCGCGCGTATTCGTCGAATCGTCACCCGATCGAACACGACGATGGTTTTGCTTTCCGACTTTTGTTTTCTGCTTTTCAGTCATTATTTCAGAACGTTAAACTCACAGATATGTTCGTGTGAATCGTCACTCACGCAAACACACTCTCAGTTCGCGATTTTGAAATAACACTGCAATTGTGTTTGAATTGTATTTCCTCACTGTCGGACTCAACTAAACTTCCTGTTTTCATATTGTTTTCACACTGATTTGTCGGTCATCTGATTCCTGTCATCTATGGATATCAGATCGCAACCGATTTGTTCTTGTTAATTGTTGAACACCGTTGTTTCTCGTGATTTGTTGTGTTAATTGTTCTTAAGTTTTCACTTAAATAAACACAACTAATGTTTCATATGTACGTTGCACTTACTGTATCTAAGTTTACACAAAAATACATACAATGATTTCTTGTATTTAGGATTCTGTTTATACAACTATTGTTTAATATTACATATGTACACATAGTTACTGTTTGCAAGTACACATACCGTAGGGACTTGCCGGCCGGTCAGGTACTAGTTGTCACATATATTGATTTCCTTCTATTAATAGTAATTTTTAAATTTCAAAATGATAATATGAATGATATTTGGTATCATGCATGCTTATGGATTGCTATTTGTTATTAGGATGATATTGATGCTTAGAATGTGATTTTGATGTTGATTATGGTCATATTTAGCATAGTTACTATTTTTAGTAACTTTTGTAGTCAAAATAATGACTGTCAATGATTTGAGCTAGCTTGACATGATTAAATGATGTTAAATGGCTTGTTTATGATGAATTGTGACATGAAAATGGTTTAGGAGTGTTTAGAATAATCATCGGTATGTAAATTGACAAAGTTACTATTTTTAGTAACTTTATTTTTTGAAAAAATATTGACTTATGGATGTTTTGTATGTTTTGAACATGCTAAATGGCTTAACATGATTTAATATGATGTTTATATGCTAAGTTAGATGGTTTCCGATATCGCACATGCTAGATTTAGAAACTTTCCTTGTTAGGAAACTTTTGAGTAACAAACGCGACTTATATGCGTATTTGAATCGTATGACAACGTGCTAAGTGTTAACATGATCACGTAGGACTTAACGAGCATGCTAGAACCTTAAAATCGATAAGTGTTGTGAAACTTACCATAAATGGAAACTTACTATAAATAGTAAGTTGTCCATAGACGCAACTTGCGCGTTTTGCACACGACGAGCACTAACGCAAATGTTACACGATTCAAAACCGACACATGGTTCACCAACGGGTCGTTGACTTGACATGATCAAACTTGGTCAAACACGATCAAACGCGGTCAATGTGGACCAACATGAGCAAACACGGGGACCGACACGGACAAACATGAACAACCGAGGGTTGTTGAGCACATGCACGAGCACTAACACGAACACGAGCACGGTCGCTTACACAAACTCAAGTATAGTATACAATATAGGCAGCCCGTGACTGCCTACCCGACGACACAGGAGCTTACGCTTACATCCGTTCACTTCACTAAGGTGAGTTTACGACCCCTCTTTACTCTTTTCAAACATTTCAATTAGGGGGGAATACTAGTTGAATCGAGTCAAACAATTATGTTATTACAAACATTTTATGTGTATGATGGTTTATTAGATAAACATTAAGTGTTGAACTCGTAACAAACCCTCACAAAGTCTTACCGTTAATGTACGAACAACGTGGTAGGTTTGAATGGATCCGTTTGGGTGTGACTAACCCCGCGTGGCACAATTTTGACCGGATGTCATAACACGCGAAACTCTGACCTAACTCGCTATGTAATTACGAGATATAGCGGAGGCAAGGACAAACAATTCTAGTTCGGTAGTGACACACTAACACTTGGAACCTAGGGCTCAGGACTAACATATGATAAACATCATGACACATGTTTCCTTACTATATATGTATATCAAAACATGTGAATTCACCAACCTTTGTGTTGACACTTTTTCTTAAACTTGTATTCTTAGGTAACTAACAGGCTATGGATTTAGGAATCGCACTTAAGGGCATGAGCATATGAACTGCATATGTTATGTCGTGTCATTTTGATCAAACATTATAACTTATGTTTATGTATTACACAATGTAGTGTCTGACAATTATTTTTCTGCTGCATGTATTAAACTTATTACCTTTCCGCTGCAATAACTATTTTGTTACTTTCATGTCAAACAGTGTATTTGAAAACGCATATAGAGTTGTAAGAGAGACTTGCAAGTAATAGTTGAGTCATATAATGAGACTTTTAGGAGTAATAGCATATCAAATAATTAATTTAAAACATGTACACAAGGTACAATTTTATAAAAAAAATAATAATATTAATAGAATGTTTTATACTCTGAAGTACAAACACCAGTGAATGAGTGAGTATTTCTTGTTCACAAAATTAGCACCAAATAGCCTAAATCAAGAGAAGATGGTAATAATAACAAATAGTTTGCTGTCATTATTCACACATGTGTATTTAGTTCAAAACTCATAACATTAATGATGCTTGTAAAGTGTTGTATGATGTTAGTGTATATTTTGTATTGTGAAACTACATTTGTAAAATAACAAGACCTTTAATCTTTACTTTAAACTATTTCAAGTTTTTATGTTATTTTGTGTCAAGCCTTGGACTTATCAAATAATTTTTATTTGACCATGGGTTTTTCAAAACTTTTATTAACATATATTAACATGCTTTGGGTAGTTTTTCTATAATTGTTTGAGTGTCTTAAACCCATTGATTGATTACGACAAGTTTAGACCACAAAACAATTGCATTTGTTGGGGCACCTAATTTGTGTCGGCTTTTGAAGTCCAAACCTCAATTAAATCAAGTGAAGTTTGTGAGGTTTGAAAGTGAACTGTGAATATATAAAGCTAACCTTTTGACATAAGAATCAGGTTATTTGTTTAGATGGAAAATTACTCAAAGTCGATTGAGTCCCATGAACTTTCTACTTTTACTGGTATATAGATTGAGTGATCATGATATAATTTTAATAGTTGAAAGTTGTTAGCATGATAAGAAATTTAGTTGATTTTGGTTTAATTTGTATATTTAGGAATATGAAACAATTTTATAAAAGAAAAATAAAAATTTCACCTTCTTTGAATTTCGAATTTGTCAATTTGAATAATATTCCTTCGAATCCCGTCGGAAAAAAAATCAATTTTATCATATTATCATAATCAATAAGATAAAGATTTAACTTGCTTTTATTATGTATATGCGATTTAATTTTATTTTTGTTATTTTTTGTTAGATTTAACCCGACCTGATTAGAACCGGTTCAAAGAAATCTATCTTATATAATAAATCAAGGTTTTTGTTTGCCACATCTCATGCAATGGAGCATGTTTCATTTTTGTTTCCCTCCTAAAATCTGGAGTATTAAATCATTTATTAACACTCCTTAATTAATAGTGATAATTAATAAATTTAACAAATTATTACTTTAACTTATTTTCATATATTTAATAAATTATGTATACAGATAAATAATTAAGTCATGAATATATTACACTTTCTATCTAGAAATTTAATAATATTTTTAGAATATATTGAAAAAGCAAATGACTAAAAATAAAATAAAATATATACATTATTATATGTATTAATTTGCAAATATACTCTCCCTCACAAAAACACTATTCCTTTTTTAACTTTTTGTAATCCATCATGTACAAGTCACTAAAGCACATAACTATATATACATTATACATATATTATTATAGATATTTATAGATCATATTTGTTTGGGGAAAAAGACAAATAACCCCTCTCAAAAACATCATCCCCCCTTTAACTCTTTGTTAGGGGTGTTCATCGATTCGGTTAACGGTTTGTTAGGTTTAATCGGTTCGGTTTAATCACTTTTAACCGTTAACCGAACCGAATTCGGGAAATGGTTATCCGAACCGAATTCAATTCGGTTCAGTTTTAGTTATAACCGAACTAACCGATTAAAAACCAAATAAACCAGTTAGATACCCGAATAAACCGAATTCAACTTTATATTATTAATAAAAATAATAAATTTAATTATGAATTCTGTTTAATCGGTTAACCGAATAAACCGAATTCAAAAAAAATCTAAAACCGAGCCAATGTAAAACATGCAACTTGATAGAGAAATTTAAACTAAAAGGAACACAATTACAAAATCATGTATACTTAACAAAAGAAATTCAATCTAAAATTGGACACCATATAAACTTACATGTACATGTCTAACATATTTAACCTCTATACAACTTTATATAAACTTACATATATAACACACCCCGATGCAACACACGGGTCCTTAAAACTAGTATTAAAATATATAATTGCCCAACAAATATTTCGGACACCATAAGAAATTTCCATGGGTCCCCCACAAGACTTATTGGAGGTCAAACCTACATGAAAATTAGAAAGACAGGTTTTAAAATTACATAAAAGGTCTTTTATGTATATATCAAATTTCAATTTTCATCGTTAAACTTTAATAATTACGTTAGACGTCCTTTATCTTAGTGTTTTGTAACAATTAGGTCCTTTTCCACTAATCAAAGTTAACTTTTTTGTTAATTTTTTTAAAATGACAGTTTTGCCCTTACAACTAAAGTATGAAATATGAAACTTGATATAAAGTTAAAGGACACTTTTTGTACGTTACCAATTTTAACTTTTTTATTTCTTTTCTTTCCTTTCCTTTTTTCTTTTAGATATAATTTATTTTATAAATTTTTAAAATTAGTAATTACTTTATTAGTTTACATATATTATGATTAAAAATTTAGTTTTATGTTTTTGTTTATAAATATTTTTTTGCTTGTTTAGTTTATTTATTATTATTTTTTTATATTTATCATTATACTTCTCACAAATTAATTTATCAATTTATTGTAAAAATGTTTACCTATGATTTATTATCAATAATTAATAAAAATAAAAAAATTATTTTGTTTCATTTTGGTTGTTAACTAGTTGACTAAAGATTAAAGGTGTTCATTGTCCGGTGTTTACATTTTTTAGGTGAAAACAAAAACCAAACTGTTAATAATGTTTTTTTAAATAATTAAAATCAAAACCGAAACGTTAAAAATAAAAACGAATCAAATTGTTATCAACGTTTTGGTTCCCGTTTAGTTTTATGGTTTGGGCTTGAACTTTTGAGACTGTTAATAATAAAATTGAATCAAAACTATAATTTTTATTAACAGTTTGTTTTATTTTTAACATTTCGGTTTAGATTTTAATTATTTAAAAAATGTGGTTAACGATTTAATTTATGGTTTCAACTAAAAACCGTAAAAACCGGAACGTGAACGACTCTAATCTTTAATCACTCGTTAAAAACGAAAACGATACAAAATAATTTCATATTTTTTGTTAGTTATAGATAATTAATCACAGCTAAAAATTTTTATAATAAATTGATAAATTAATTTGTGAGAAATATAATGATAAATTGGAAAAAAAATAATGAATAAACTGAACAAGAAAAAAAATTACACAAAAACATAAAATAAATTTTAATTATAATATAAATAAGCTAATAAATTAATTACTAATTTTAAAAATTTATAAAATTGAATATTAAATAGAATATATCTAAAAGCAAAGAAATAGAAAATAACAAAAATTAAAAACTAGCAAAGTACAAAAAACGTCCTTTAACTCTATATAAAGTTTCATATTTTATCATTTAGTTATAAGGGTAAATTTGTCATTATACTTCTCACAAATTAATTTATCAATTTATTGTAAAAATGTTTACCTATGATTTATTATCAATAATTAATAAAAAATAAAAAAATTATTTTGTTTCATTTTGGTTGTTAACTAGTTGACTAAAGATTAAAGGTGTTCATTGTCCGGTGTTTACATTTTTTAGGTGAAAACAAAAACCAAACTGTTAATAATGTTTTTTTAAATAATTAAAATCAAAACCGAAACGTTAAAAATAAAAACGAATCAAATTGTTATCAACGTTTTGGTTCCCGTTTAGTTTTATGGTTTGGGCTTGAACTTTTGAGACTGTTAATAATAAAATTGAATCAAAACTATAATTTTTATTAACAGTTTGTTTTATTTTTAACATTTCGGTTTAGATTTTAATTATTTAAAAAATGTGGTTAACGATTTAATTTATGGTTTCAACTAAAAACCGTAAAAACCGGAACGTGAACGACTCTAATCTTTAATCACTCGTTAAAAACGAAAACGATACAAAATAATTTCATATTTTTTGTTAGTTATAGATAATTAATCACAGCTAAAAATTTTTATAATAAATTGATAAATTAATTTGTGAGAAATATAATGATAAATTGGAAAAAAAATAATGAATAAACTGAACAAGAAAAAAAATTACACAAAAACATAAAATAAATTTTTAATTATAATATAAATAAGCTAATAAATTAATTACTAATTTTAAAAATTTATAAAATTGAATATTAAATAGAATATATCTAAAAGCAAAGAAATAGAAAATAACAAAAATTAAAAACTAGCAAAGTACAAAAAACGTCCTTTAACTCTATATAAAGTTTCATATTTTATCATTTAGTTATAAGGGTAAATTTGTCATTATACTTCTCACAAATTAATTTATCAATTTATTGTAAAAATGTTTACCTATGATTTATTATCAATAATTAATAAAAAATAAAAAAATTATTTTGTTTCATTTTGGTTGTTAACTAGTTGACTAAAGATTAAAGGTGTTCATTGTCCGGTGTTTACATTTTTTAGGTGAAAACAAAAACCAAACTGTTAATAATGTTTTTTTAAATAATTAAAATCAAAACCGAAACGTTAAAAATAAAAACGAATCAAATTGTTATCAACGTTTTGGTTCCCGTTTAGCTTTATGGTTTGGGCTTGAACTTTTGAGACTGTTAATAATAAAATTGAATCAAAACTATAATTTTTATTAACAGTTTGTTTTATTTTTAACATTTCGGTTTAGATTTTAATTATTTAAAAAATGTGGTTAACGATTTAATTTATGGTTTCAACTAAAAACCGTAAAAACCGGAACGGGAACGACTCTAATCTTTAATCACTCGTTAAAAACGAAAACGATACAAAATAATTTCATATTTTTTTTTAGTTATAGATAATTAATCACAGCTAAAAATTTTTATAATAAATTGATAAATTAATTTGTGAGAAATATAATGATAAATTGGAAAAAAATAATGAGTAAACTGAAAAAGAAAAAAAAATTACACAAAAACATAAAATAAATTTTTAATTATAATATAAACAAGCTAATAAATTAATTACTAATTTTAAAAATTTATAAAATAGAATATTAAATAGAATATATCTAAACGCAAAGAAATAGAAAATAACAAAAATTAAAAACTAGCAAAGTACAAAAAACGTCCTTTAACTCTATATAAAGCTTCATATTTTATCATTTAGTTATAAGGGTAAATTTGTCATTTTAAAAAAATTAACAGAAAAATTAACTTTGATTAGTGTTAAAGGACTTAATTGTTACAAAACACTAAGATAAATGATGTTTGACATATTTATTAAAGTTAAAGGATGAAAGTTGAAATATGATATATACATAAAGGACCTTTTACGTAATTTACTCTAATAAATAATATTTAGATCAGTAGAAGTATGTTAGCATTGCTGGTAAAAAAGTTATAATTTTTGCCAATGAGCCATAAATTAATTAGTTTGAGAGGAGGTAATTCTGACTTATCCCGGTGACCGGGTTTAAAATGTATACGGACCGTTCAAAAATATGTATATATTTAGACATAAGAATTACTTATATTCATGGGTGCTTCACGGGTCAGGTTCTTAGGTTTTGCGGATTCGTACCGTAAATTGCTCACCCCTAGAAACTGTGTAGCTTCAAATTCGTTTACGTTATGCTAAGTGATACGTTCTAATTGAATTTAATCAGTGTTATTCTCTCCTTTAAATTAATACTTGTACTTATGTCTGGCAAAATGGGCGGGTTGAGTCGGATTGGGTAATGAGTCAGAACGGGTTCGGGGTGAGTGCGTGCTAGAATGTGGTTTAAGCAAAATCAGTTTGGGTCTAAATAGATTGTTATTAAAAAACATCAATTTGGTTTAAGTTAAATTGTGTTATAACTAAACAAAGAGTCCATTAGGATAACTTTTAGTGATTTTCTCATCAAATATATTACTAATTATTCTTAAACGTTTGAATTCATTACATTCATATCGTTTTTTGGTTACCCATCTTGGTCTGCGTTGTGTTAAAGTGTTACTCATCTTAATCCCTTCTATATTATGATGCATTTAAATCCATTATACAACAATTATTTACCAAAATCAACCCGTTACTTTTGATCTGGATATTGCCGCCTCTACTCGTACTACATTTCTAATCTACTTATGCCAATTACAAATTACTCTGTTTGTACCCTTCAATTCAATTGCTTCACCAGAAGGGATTCAAATCACGTCATCCTGAAGCCGCTTTCTCCCATTTGCTACGCTTTTTTCAATATCTCTTCATTCACATTTCTGTTGTGGTTGAATTTCATGTGGGATGCAATTTTATTATGAACAAATGCAGGAATAAATTTGAATTGTGGGTGAGCTTTCTTTTTCTACTACCGAATTGTTTGTGAAGGTCTTATTGTTATGTCAATCTATTAATTGCTTGTGATATTTTGGTTTCTTTTTTCTATTTGATATGTTTAGGTCACTTTAATTTCAGAATCAAATGTTGAGATTAGTTTTCAAGCATTTGATTCAGAAGTGATTAGGGTTCTTATATCAAACGTTATTTGTTGCATTATCGAGTATAATAAATAGGTAAAGTGTGGTTAATTTTTATGTGGGTGTTTTTTTAACAGCTAAATCAAGCATCACTCGTCCAAAGGGTAACCTGCCATGTTCATCTAAAATGAGTTGCTCCCAATAGCCTCCCATAGAGACTCGAAACCAATACATCTCACCGTTAGGCTAGAAGTTGTGCCACTTTAGACTCGGAGTCGAATGAATCTGGAGTGAGTTTTTTTTTTTGTGTATGCATCCTCAGGTACTAGTCAAAACTTTTGATCTGTTAGAGTTTTGCTACATGCAAAGAGTACATCCATTCTAAAAAACGTGATTTATGGTTTCAGTGTTGGTGGCATTTGTTATTGTTTATAGTTTGAAATCAAGAGACAAGTTTTCTCATTGTTTTTGGCTAATCTCGTGGCAGATTTACCTTGATTTTAAGTTTAAAAACTTTAATCACTATACAAATGATATATGATCTTTTAGTGTGTAACAATTGATATATTTGAAATAACTAACGTTAAAAACTTTAGTTTGTATTATATTAAAAACAACTTTTATAAATCATTAATATAAAATATAATTTTTGTTATTATTAAAGTTGAACGACTCAATTTAAAAATAGTATTAAACATAACGGACCAAAAGTGTAACTTTTTATGTCATTTTTATTATTTCAATTTTTAAATTAATTAAAAAAAACATCATTTGTTTTAAAAAAATCACATTATTTAAATACTCCTTTTATAGTATATTTAATTTAGAAAAAAATCATTTTCTATGATAACTTGTTTTTTACATAAATTTTTTTAAAAAAAAATAATATTTCTTACTATAAAAAAAATTGATTATAGAAAATTTTGTAATTTATAAAAAAATTTTAAGATAAATAATTTATTTAATAAGAGAGAGAATATAGTTATTTAATAGGAGAGAGAATTTAGTGAAATAATAAAAATTTGACAAGTGTCAATAATGATCTAAAAAATTGACAAGTGGCAATAGTGGTATAAGAATTTGACACGTGGCAAAATTTTTTACTTTTTTATTACAGAGTATAAATATAGATATAGATATATACATTTTCTCTATTTTGCAGCATCTCATAAGGGTAAAGTTTGTTTTCATCCTTCCTCATACCCTATTGAAGAGTGGAAACATATTGGTAAGTTTGTTTTGTTTTGTTTTCCCTATTTTGCAGGCGATAATCCATTTTGGTGATATAGATGAGGTTTGCAATCTCTCTTCTGTTTATATTTTTGTATTTAACATTGAATTTTGCAACGGTAATGCTTTTTTTGCAAATAAGAAGGTGTTAGATTTATATTTACAAGTCCGATAAGTTTGGGTAACTAACCTAGCTGTGACTCATAGGAGTGACAGCAACAAGCATTAAATTCACTTAATGTTATTAAATAGTAATCACGAGTGATTTTATAATATACTAGGCTATCAGCCCCTGTATTGCACGAATTGCATATAAAATATTAAATAGTTTGTAATGAGAATTTAGAAATTATAAAACAATGTTTTTATTTAAAACTATAAAATTAGCACATAACCTTCTAGATTTGTAACAATTGAGATATTTAAACTAATTGATATTAAAAACTTCAGTTATCATTACGTAAAAAGTAATTGTTATAAATCAAGAGAATAAGTATCAATTTTGTAATTTTTTTAAAGTTAAAAAATTCAATTTAAATATCATTAAACACAAAAGGAAAAAAGTGTAAATTTTTTTATAATTTTAATAAGTTCTTCCTTCTAATTTTTTTTAATTAATATATATTTTAAAAATGTCATTTTTTATGAAAATCATGTTGCTTAAAAACTTCGGTTGATAGCTTATTTCATTAAAAGTTTTATTTTTAAGAAACCGTGATTTTTATAAAACTTTTATTTTCAAAAAACTGATTTAAAATATTTTCTTACTTTTAAAAGTTTTGATTTTAAAAATTAATATATATTATAAACTTTAAAGTGTGTTTTGTTTTTAAGAAAAAGAGTTGATTCTTAATTTATTAAATAACTATTTTTAATATGAAAAACATAAATAACATAATTAGTCATTAAACATTATCTTATCTTACTATTATAATAAACAAAAATCTTAATTTGCCACATGTCACATTTTAAGAGTATGTTGACACTTATCAATTTTTTATATTATCACCTAATTATCTCTCTTATTAAATAATTATATTATTAAATAATTATATTATCTTTCATATTAAATGATTATACTAATAATAACTAATAATGTTATTTGTCTTTATAAATTAGAAAATAGTTTTTTGATAAACTGAAAATAAAATCATTTTATCAAAAAAAAATACTTTAAAAAGGTTTATATATTATATTTTATATACTAATCAAAATTGAAAACAATAGACATATAAAATCGTTATTTTTAGAAATAAAAGTTTTATTAAAAAGCAAGTTTTCTTTAAATACAAATGTTTTCTCAAAAAATGAAATATAAATCGAAAGTTATAAAAGTGATAATAAAAGTTAGGTTCTTTAATTTGAAATATTAACTTATCTTATTAACTTTAAATAGTTAATTTTGGAAGGAAAATTAAATCAAATTTTAAAGTAATTAGTTCAAATATTGTCATTATTACAAACTAGGTTATAAACACGTGTATTACACGGGTTTGTAAATAAAAATTATTTATTTTTTTGCTGATGTCTTTATAAATTTACATAATTAAAATAATTATATTAGTAAAACGTTTTTAATATTAACAAATTATTAAAAGATAAAAAGTATTCTTAATATGTGTGTATAACATTAAAGATAGATTACATTTGTTATCATATTATGATATTATTAATTATTAGTATTAGTTTACTATATTTATGTAAACAATGTGTATAATTAATAACATTAATTGTGAGTTTTATTTAAATTTTAAAAATAAGCATTTATTTTTGAAAAAAATAAGAGAATGCCATGTGGCTTTATTTGAAATCAATTATTAGTATAGGAAGATAAGAAGGTTAGATGTTAGTACTATTGTTATTACTATTTTAAGTTACTGTTTTATTACTAAAAGTAATTATTAATACATAATTTAATCATTTTATACCAAATTATCGTTTCAAAATTTTTAATTTCTATTACTAACTATATTTTTTATATCCAATCCATGTAACACACGGGGTAATATACTAGTTATTTAATATAAGAGATAACTAAGTTGTATAAGAAAATGACAAGTGTCATTAAAGATCTAAATTTGTTACATCTGGCATAAAAGATGTTTGTTTATTTAAATAGTAAGATATAATTACTTATATATATATATTAAAAATAATTGGCCTCATGAATAGTGTGTTTTTGGTTTTTTGAGTTTTACCACCTAAATATTGTATATTTTGACCACATTTTCTTTATTTATATGATAGTCCCTTTGATATTTTATGTTTATCTCTGTTGATATCTTCTGATAAAATCCAACGCCCATGCCATCCACAATGCTTCGTCATTATTTTAGGGTCCTAATATTCATTCACTATTCTCATTTTTTATACACCATACTTAGGTAAAATCAATTACATCGTACTTACATAACTTTTACTGTTACATATTTTTTAAATACTTTTTAATATTAAAAAAATACAAAAGGTGTTGTTATTAATACACCAGTGTACCAATATTCCTACCCTTATTTTATCCTTCTCCGACTTCCTTCCTATTTGCTTTTTATTCATTGATTTGTTATTATTTTCCTATTTTCATATATTATCAAGATTTAATGTCAAATATCTTCAATTTAAGTAATAATAATTTTATTTATTTTATGAACAATTTATCAAGAATTATGAATTTCTTCATATACCTGGAATAAGTTTTTTATGGTAATCAATAATTTTGATGATTATATAGTTCTTGAACAGGAACTACGAAGATTAGAAAGCAGATGGTTACACTAGGGGATATTGGGCTTGCAGCAGCCCTTAATATCATCACAACTTTGATTTTCTTGATAGTTTTTGCTATTTAAAGGTTGTAGCCTTTTAGTGATAGGGTTTATTTCCCTAAATTGTATCTTAAAGGTTTAAGATTAAGCTTTAGAAACATTTGGTACATTTGTAAGCAATTATGTGAATTTGGATTATTGCTTCCTTAATTGGATGGCACTATGAACACTAAAAATGCCTTAACCCAAGATCAATGATCTTGCTGGATTGGATTCTGCATTCTATTTGCATATTTACTTGACAGGGTATATTTCACTTTTCGCCCCATTTGCGGTGCGCGCATATAATGTATATATGTGTGGGCCCTTAAGAGGCAAAAGTAAAAGTGCAATAATTCTAACGTTATTTTAATTATTTTGTGAAAATAACGTTAAAATTGTTAGGATGATCAATTTCAAACGATAACTTTGAGCCGGAGACTCTTTCGGAGCAACCTCTCTATCCTAATTGGGATAGGGGTAATGTGTCACACCCCCACCTCTCGTCACCTGTTGATGATGTCACTGAAACGGTTGCGGAAGCATAGTGGTGATGTCTCTGAGGTGAGGTGTGACTTACTTGATCCGATATCACAAGCACACAGATTAACTTAGAAAAATTACATTACGTGGCTCGTTATTACAATTTACATTACAGCTTACAACTAAGTTTGTTTAATTACAAAGCTAAATTATTCAAGTGCAAGCACTCCAAAAGTGTGTCCTCACCGGCAATTACTGTTTACCTGCAAAAAGGTTTAATTTTGAAACGTCAGCACAAAGTTGGTGAGTTCATACAGATAATGTTCCACAATATGATATGTGATATAAGTTCACAAAATGTTATGTTCAAGATAACCATGGGACCCGTATCTAGTTCCTTTCGGGCTGTTATGTTCTTGTTGTATGAAGATACTACCCGTCGGTAAATATCTTGGTGCCTCATTGTCTTAATGTTTATCACTACATTAAGAAGTTTTGGAAATAGATAAAAAACATTTGCACCAAGGGGAGTTGCAAGCTCCCGGCAAATGGGTTGTCAGCCAATAGTACTATTCTATTCGGCCCCACACGGGTTCACTAGATACAGTTCAGAAATGAGGTCTTTTGATACTGTGATAAAGTTATGTTCTACAGGCAAAATCCCATGAAATCCACAAGTTCTCAACAATCACATGAAATCACGCAGATAACAGTGATACATATCATATGTTCAATAAAAGTTCAGCAGTGTCCCCTAATGTTTACAAAAGATTAAAATTAAAGGGGTTGTACGAAACTCACCTGATAATATAGAGGTAGCAGAATATCTCAACACTGATAATAGAGAGGTGATTCTTCATTTATTTATATTTAATGAGTTATTTAGGTGTTAATTTCCTGATTAGATCTTTATGAACGTTCAATGTCAAAGACATTGCTTTGTAAGTCATCAAACCGATATTAAATGTTCAATTGGTTACTTTAGTATTATATCATACAATGTATGATAATGTAGGAACCTACATTGCATTAGATTCCTAATACAAGGTTGATGACACTCTTGATTAATCAGAATAGTCTCAGATTAACCAAATAGTTAATGTTGTTGATTATAATGCTAAAACAGTTTCTAGATGGTTTAATGGCTTAGGAATGATCAATCCTTTTTATTGATTACCCAAATATCATGAAATATCACAATGTAGCATCAGAATAGGTGTAATAACCATGTTTAACATACTAATATGACTGTTATCATAAACATCATATAATCGTTTTAATGAGTATGTTAATGATTGTGATTAGTTTGAAACACTTGGATTTAACCTTGCATTTCAAAGATTAATCCAACTAATCACCTACATTGTCATAATCAAATGGGTTAAACCATTATAATCATGGGTATGGTTTCATGCAAACCGGGCATTACAACAGATCAAAACAAGGATTTAACCGTTAAAACATCGTGTTCTTTGTTTATAGTCAATCCTAGCCATCATCTAGGCAATAATCAACAATCCTAACTATGCCATTACGTTCAAAATCAAGATCTAATCAATCAAAATCAAACTAAAAGGTTTAAAATGAATCATTACCAAATCAGACGGATATATGGCTTCAAAACAACGATCAGGACTGGTAGAAATGATTCCTGGTGCGATATATGGCTTCTGATGGCTTTAATATTGAGATTTGATGGTGAAGTGTGTGTGTGTTTTTCGTCTTTGAGAAGTCTGAGTCGAAAGTTTGAAGAAAATAAATTTTTTCATGAAATCTGATGAAGTAGATCAGATTATTGCACCGCCTTACCCGTCGCGTACCGCGGCGGGAAGCCAATAGGGCTTCGCGTACCGCGAAGATTTCCGGAGATCTCAGATATTTTCATGCATTGCGTACCGCGGAGGACTCTCAAGCCCACCTCCGCGTACCGCGACGAGCCCATTTGTTCAACACTTAGAAAATTTTCTTCGTTTTTCGATTCCTGGCAATCCAGGACTCCGTTTTGCACACGGTTTTCGCTCACGTTCATCATTTCTCGCATACTATCGATCTGTAATAATTACAATCATTAAATCAACGTGAATTCTTAGAACAACCAATTGTGCTCACATCATCAATGACGTGATTTCTCAACCGTAATTGTCACATAATGTTTGTATTTATTCTTCCCCCCAGATCCTACTGAAAAGTGGTAATATACTGGGTAAGGTTGTTGTTGGTATATGCCACTTTCCTCTTACTTATTTGGTAAAACCATTTCAAAGTTTTTTTTTCATTTTCTCTCTCTTTTTTTTGGTATTGTGATGTGTTTCAGAGATATGAAGACTAGAGGCTTGATATCTTAAAGAAAGAAGATGTGTTTTCGTATTTGTTAAATAACAATTATGTAGAATATTTGCGGTGATTTTCTCATGATTGAACGTCAGGGGATGTTTGATTTTTAAATTTTCTTTAAGGAACTAGAATATGTCAAATGAATTGGAATTTGATGTGTTTAGTTGATAAAGAAATTATGTATGGTTTTTAATTTTTTATGTTGGTAGATGGCTATTTCAGTTAGTGGATTTTTCATATTTGTTGAATCAAGTTTATCAATAAACTTTTTTTTGTTCCTTGGTTTTTAAATTAGATTTTTGTGTTTGTTTATTGAATCAGGGTTGCATCCTTCCCCAGCCTCTACAGAATAGTGAAAATATACTGAGTAAGTTTGTTTTGTTTTCTCTGTTTTGCAGGCGATAATCCTTTTTATGATGAAAGAAGATGAAGCCGCAAATCTTAATGGAAACCCTCCTTAGTTTGAGATCATACATGAAAATCGTATCATCAAAAAGGCATTGAATGGAGTTGAACGCACTCTGATTAGATGATTCAATACAATCATACGAATGAGTAATTAGTTTGGAATTCTATGGGTTTACACCTAATTTGGATTCTCTCTTAAGCTTATATACGTTAATAGATGGTATTTTACAAAAATGTTGTTTTTATCAATTAATGATTATTAACGCTTCCTTGCCACGAAACCCGTTTATAGACAAAACTGGTTACATAAAGTGTATGACTGATTTTATGTATTAGTTGTTTTAATCAATGGTAGGTGTGGGTTCAATTTCTTTTTCTCTTAGAAGTTTTTGTTCGTTATAGGGTTTAGTTGTTAATCGGTTTCTTTTGTTTATACACATAACAAACGACCATTCAGAGACGAATTCCGACAACGGTTTCAATGATTTTAGTTAGGTACTGTATTCCTTTGATATAATTTGTCTATAAGTATCTCCCTAGAAATGATAGAGTAGTGAAACCCTAACTTATTCATGCTTTTATAGTTTGATTGCATGGCCAATTGTTGTGTTGTAAACTCTATCTTTGACTCTGAAAATAAAAGAGGGTAAGAATAGGTCAAACCTGTTTCTATAGAATATGATATCCCTAAAGAATGTGGGAAGCTTACATGTCATTGCTTAATCAGTTGTGTATGACTTCATTAAGATTCATTTTAGTTAAGTTGCTTGGATTTGGTTTCTGGTCAATTTAACATGTGGTTGAGGCATTGTTCATTAATTTTGTGATGGATATTTTCAGGGCCGGCCCTTACCAAGGGCAAACTAGGCGCCGCCGCCCCGGCCCCCACGCCCGATTTTTTGAAGGGCCTAAAATTTTTAATTTTTTTTTTCATATTTTATATTAAAAAAATTATACTCATTAAGTTCAAATTAGTCTAATATTCAAGCTAAAAAAATCGAGCCCATTAAGTTTATATAAGATTATAAAATGTTTTTTATATTATTATGAGTAGGGGTGTCGAAAATACCCGAACCCGACTAACCCGAACCCGACTAATCCAACCCGCACGCAAGCCTGAATAAGCTTAACAGAGTCAGGTTATTCAGATCCAAAAAAGTTAGTCGGGTTATTCAGTCAACCTGATTAACCCGAACTATTAATAGGGTCGGGTTTCGATTAATATCTTTTGTATATATGAATTATTAAATATAAAACATATTTAGCTTTTCACTTAATATTTTATAACTTTAACTATATATGATTACAGCTATTAATCAAATTATACATGGTTCAATACATTTTCTATTAAAGTATATATTTAGAACATGACTTATATGTAACAATTTAAAATTGGGTCAAGATAATAACAAAAAATATTAACCCAGTTAATCCTACCTTATAAACAGTGACCTGACTAACACAAATGTTAATTGATCAAACTTGCTTTTACCCAGAAGTCAAACTAGATATGACTGTGCTTCCAACAGTAGTATTTGAGTCACACTTACAACATGTAAATCAATACTTGTCAGGTTAGAAACATGTTAAAAGATCACAAACTTTAAAATTAATTTAAAGTTTTTGATTTGAAAGTTTTTGGGCAACTAACTAATTTTGGTCAAAAAAATTTTAAATACCCAAAGAACTGCCGGTATGATTGTATGTGAATATGTAACTTACATATGTTTGTTTGGTTGTTTGAATTTCGGTTTTTCTTTGTTATGATTTGGCCCATTTGTTATGATTACATGCAATATTTTGACAACAAATTAAACTGAATTAGGAATACAAGAAAACATCACCCCATACATGTATTCTAACAAAAAGAAAACATTACCCAATACATGTATGCTAAGAGAACTAGCTGGCTTAGGGGTGCATATCCCGGTACTATTTAACGTAACACAAATTTGGCATCGTTGCCTTGTGTCAGAAATAACTCAAAAAAAAGGGCTTAAATAGTTTTTTAATTGAAATGAAGAATATATTTTTCGAAAGGTAAAGGTATTCTACACCTACTTATAAGTTAATCCAAACTTAATTACTTTTTGATGGAGGTTGAACCTGTGATCTTCTCACCTAAAACATAAAACCTCTATAAAATAGGCTAATCATACATTAGTAGATAAAAAAATAGTTAGATTACCATGCCTTAATTTGTGAAAAAAAAAAACAAAACAAAATTGTCAGCACAAAAAATCGAACCAATGACATGAGAAAGGGAAGACATATATAACGTACAATGCTTATAGGAAAAATAAATAAATAAATAAATAAAAGGCCTAAACTTGTACCCAGCAATATTCATATTTCATAGATATGAAAATAGAATAACATTTTACTGTAGTATCATAATACCATTAATTAGAAAAGAGGAGAGATAACATAGATGGTTGAAATTCAATACTCATTTGGAGCAATTTTCCTTGAAGGCCATTGACCTGGTTGCTTGCGACTGTGGTTTACATGTTCCTCTCGGTTAGTCGGGTATTGAGGGGACCCGGGGTTTACCACGCAAGAAGGTTCCCACAACTATTTAAAAAAAATACTATGCAAATTTTTTAATAATAATCTCATCTCGGTTACCCGTCTTAAATGTTTCGGGTTTCAGTTTTACCCGTCAAGTTTGGGCAGACATTTGGACTTGACTTAGCAGGTAGATTTTTTGTAAAATTAGGTCCACACAAAAATTGATTTTCTAATTAATTGGTGCAAGTTCACATATGGAGACAGTATGAGTTTACTTGACTTTGAAAGATAATATGTTTGTATGGACATGAAAATTTGGCAACTCGCTTGGGCCAAATTAATGGACATAAATCGGTCTTTTATCTTATCAACTTCCAAACTCTATTATTTACACACCACCTGTTTACTTGGATTTTTAATACTTTCAAACCGGTCGTTACGGAAAAACGAAAGGCACTTGTGACAGCTAAATTAACTTACGAGTATAAATTGAAGCTTCACATGCATCCTCTTGTGAACCAAAATTGAGCGACTGCTATTTCGTTTTCAATAAAAACAATATGAGTGTTGGGTTTTCAATTTCTTATTTATATGGTTTAATTTTATTTTATTTTTATTTTATTATTTATTTATTTTTTTCCACCTCAATGGTCAGGGCCGTCTCTGAGAAATTAGGTGCCATGTGGGCTGCGCGAATGTTAAAAATGGGCCCTATGTGCGCGCGCGCGCACACAAATTGACGATAATTAAAACAATAGTCTAAACAATATAAACAATATTGTTTTAGCAAAATGATGCATTTCAATTAGGGGTGTTCACGGTTCGGTTCGAAACCGCTAAACCGTCCAAACCGGTCATCGGTTCGGTTTCACGGTCGGTTTTTTTTTTAAACACTCGGTCAGTCGGTTTTGAAAGTTCAAAACCGTGATGAACGGTTTGGTTTACGGTTTTTGCCAAAAAACGGTCGTAAAAAACCGGACCGCACCGTATGTATATATATACTATATATTTAAGTTATTAGTTGTTTGGTTAATACTTAAAGTTTTATAACTTTGGAAAGTAAGTTGGTTGATTTTGGATTTGTTGGTTTATTTTTTGATATCATGTTTTCTAGACAAATTTTGTATTTTATAGCAGGTTTTGTAATTGTAAATATATTTTACTTCTTGTATTTTATAACTGGTTTTGTAATGTTTTTTTACACAGTTTATAATTTTGGACATGTTAGTTACATAAGTTTTTTTTTTTCAAAAGTAGGCTTCACTTTTTATTTTTAACATGCTAAAACCGTAAACCAAACCGGAACCAAACCGTTTATAACGGTTCGGTTTGGTTCGGTTTTTATTTTTAACGGTTCGGTTTTGGTTTTTAATATTCAAAAACCGTTATTAACGGTTCGGTTTATGGTTTAACCTAAAAACCGTAAAAACCGGACCGTGAACACCCCTAATTTCAATGTTTCAAATAACTAAATAAAACGTGACGTTCTTCTAGCATTTTTTATGCAAACTTGTTGATTAAATATCCATAATCCACATTATCTAGTATCTCATTCTCGATAGTATAATTGTCAATTTATTAAGTCTTTCTTAAGACATTATCGATCGTAAGTATGACTTCAACAATTTCAATTTTGAAAAATTTCTTTCTGTATATGCTACAGTTACCGGAATAGTCAACAAGATTCTATATGCAATTGATGCATTTGAAAAACAATCGACTTGCTTCAAATATTTTAAATATATATAATTAAAAATATAATTATTATATTTGTTTGTTGTAAAATAAATTAAAATATATATAATATATACAATTTTTTTTTAAATATAGGCCCCCCTAAAAATTGGGCCATGTACGGTCGCACCTCCCGCACATGCTCTAAGACCCCCTTGCCAATGGTCATCGCCCCGTGAGGGCTCTCACGCCACCCATCTTCACACCCCTCTCACGCCGGTGTGCAATGGGGGGAAGGCGCCACCGGGACATGACCGACCCCTCTCACGCCTCATCACACACCATAACACATAGCCTAAGGGTCCTTAAACTATAGAAATTACAGAAAACATCATTTATGTATAGTGTTTTTCACAATTCTTGTCCTTTCCTTTAAGAAATGTTAGATTTTGACAAGTTTTCTTAACTATCTTTGGATTCACATAAAAGTCTATCATTCAAGTAATTAATCACTCATCAAATTTGCGCCGAGCAAACACAATGTAAAAATTAAGTTTAAAAAGAAAGAATCACACTTCTAATATTTAATTATTATATGTATAAATAAAAAAAATTATTTATAAAGTTAATATCTTGATAATTAGAAGGAAAGATCACAAAGAATAGTGTTAAGAGATTTTTATGAACTTAAGTAACACTATACACATAAACCAACAATACGCAAAACTTAGCCACTTTGTAGCAAAAATAGTAATAATAATAATTAAAAAAAAAACTATTCACTTTTGTATGATTTAACATATATTGCCAACACTATTACACCACTTGACATAAACATTGGCATATGTCTTGCATAATTTACATTTGAGTCTTCATTTCTGTTTTCATTTCCAAAATTTGAAAATTTCCTATACATTGCATTTTCATCTTCATCTTCCATCTCTTTTTTCATTTTTTTAGTTTTATGAATAGTGATTCCTCAAATATAAATATAAAAATTCACTATTCATCATTTATATAAATGTTTATGAGCATCTATAAAAAGAAAAAAAATATTTAAAATAAGCATATGTGAATAGGAAGCAAATTTCATATACGACATAGAACCTATATGAAATTTTTATGTTTTAGTTTAGTATAAATGAGTTTGTTTCAATTTCAAGTTGAACCTATGGAGTTAAATGTGTCATCTTTGTAGTAACACGACAAATTCGCAAGGTGACCCATTTAACCCAACTATTTTTATTTTATTTTATTTTTGTGTTTTTGTCATAAATTACTTGATTGGGTATTTTCAGCTAAAATTTTAAACAAAGAAAGAAATTAAGATAGTAGTTTATAATTAAACATCACTATTTTTTCTACACTTTTATTTTATATTATAAAATCGTAATTTTAAATTATTAATATCCTCAAAGTATATGCGAAAATTGGGTTAAACGTGTTGTTATTATGTCAACCCATGAGAATTCGTATCAGGTTTGGCCCTCAAAACAAAACCGGTTTAATACCCTAATTTGTATTTATTAGTGGTTCTATCCATATGTTTAGGGATTAGCATTAAATTATATGTAGGATACATGTGAATGACAAGGGCAACAGATTCATACCCTATAACAGTTGGATATCAGCTGTATGAAACTTCGGTTAGCAGGGCGGTCAGTGACGGATTCGGAAATTTTTTTTACGGTTGACAAAAAATAGGTCGGTAAAAACGGGTATATGTAAAAAGCGGGTCATGCTAGTTGAAATTAAACAATAAAACAAACCTATCAGGCCAGGCAAAAAGTGTGCCACATTAGTGGGGAAAAAAGGGCCAAACTCGAACATGAACCGCCGGTTGTTGACTTTGTTGGCCGGAACCGGTTCTGGAACCGGAACCGTTTAAAAAAAAAACCGGTCTTCCCACCTCTAATCATATATATGCCACTAGAATTCTAAGCCCAATTTCGATTACATGCAAACAGCAAATACGCAATATTTTGATAACAAAGTAACAAACTAAAGTCTAAACTGGTTAATGATACGAGAAAAAATCAGCCCATAAATGGATGTTAACAGAACTAGCTGGCTTAGGGGTGCACATTGCGGTGCTATTTAACATGCCTTTTATTTTAACATCCAGGTCTTCCGTAAGAAAGAAAACTGAAAAAAAAAGGGTTTAAATAGTTTATTTAATTGAAATGAAGATTATTTTTTTATGAAAGGTAAAGATATTCTACTCCTACTTATAAGTTAATCCAAATTAAATTACCGTTTGACAGAGATTGAACCCCTGATCTTCACATCTAAAAGACAAAACCTCTATAAAATAACCTAATCACACATTAGCTAGTTAAAAAAATAGTTAGAAGACCGGCAAATTGTCAGCAAGAAACATCAAGCCAATGACCTGGCAAAGGAAAGACTAAAATAGAGTAGAATTACGATTTGGGTTAGGCTGCTTTTGCTTTACTTCTCAAGGAAGACATATATAACATACAATGCTTATAGGAAAAAAACATAATACCCAGCAATATTCATATTTCCAAGATATGAAAATAGAATAACATTTTACCGTAGCATCAGGCATACCCTTAATTAGTTTGCTAAAACTAGCAAATATTTTAATACTAATCTCATCTCGGTTACCCGTCTCAAATGTTTCGGGTTTCGGTTTTACCCGTCAAGTTTGGGCAGACAATTGGGCTTGACTTGGCTGGTAGATTTTTTGTAAAATTAGGTCCACACAAAAATTGATTTTCTAATTAACTCGTACAAGTTCACATATGGAGACAGTATGAGTTTACTTGACTTTGTAAGATAATATGTTTGTATGGACACGAAAATTTGGCAACTCACTTGGGCCAAATTAATGGACATAAATCGGTCTTTTATCTTATCAACTTCCAAACTCTATTATTTACACTTCACCCGTTTACTTGGATTTTTAAGACTTCCAAACCCGTCGTGACGGAAAAACGAAAGGTACTCGTGACAACTATATTAGCTTACGAGTATAAATTGAAGCTTCACATGCATCCTCTTGTAAACCAAAAATCGAGCGACTGCTATTTCATTTTCAATAAAAGCAATATGAGTGTTGGGTTTTCAATTTCTTATTTATCATCTAATTGTCACCTGTGGTTGCTTCTTGTTTTCGCTTTGTTTCATTTGTGCTTCTCTGATCAAAAGTCTCCTGATGCTTTATGCATGGAGGGTGAGAGACAAGCACTTATTCGGTTCAAGCATGGCCTCGTAGACGAAGCAGATCGGCTTGCTTCTTGGTCTGGTGAGAAGAGCGACTGCTGCAAATGGGTTGGAATTGTTTGCGATAACATCACGGGCCATGTCCACGAGATTCATCTTCCTGGACCTGATTTAAGATATGAATTCTCTTATAAAGAAATGAAAGAACTCTTAAAGCAGAGGTTAGGAGGGCATTTGAGTCGATCCTTGTTGGAGCTGAAGCAACTCAAGTATCTAGATTTGAGTGGCAATGATTTTAAAGGGATCCAAATTCCAGGCTTCATAGGTTCTCTTGGAAACTTGAGGTATCTTGACCTGTCTGAATCAAACTTTGGTGGGATGATTCCTCCTCAAATTGGGAATATTTCAGAGCTACGTGTCCTTTCTCTTAGTTATTTGTATGACACAAGCATGATGAAAATGCAGTGGTTGTCAGGTCTTCGTTGGTTGCGTCATTTGGATATGAGTTTCATAGACCTTAGCAAAGCTACTGATTGGTTTCAGGTAATTAACACCCTCCCTTCTTTGGTCGAACTGCATTTGTCTGGATGTCGACTCTCTGATATACATCCCCATGTTCCTAGTCTTAATCTAACGTCCCTTTCCCTGCTTTATATTTCTGATAACCATTTTGTTAACACTTCTGTTCCACAGTGGATTTTTAGTCTAACAAGCCTGGTTTCATTGGATTTAACTGAATGCAACTTTAACAACCCTCTTCCTAGTAATATTTATAGCTTCCGTAATCTGACTTCTCTGGAGTCGCTTTACACCAGTGAGAATAATTTCATGAGTTCTCCGTTGGTATTAAAGCAATTGTCTGGTAACTTGAAATTTTTAGATATTAGTGAATGTGGTGTTACGAGTTCAGTGCTCCATTCCCTTCATAACTTGACCTCTCTTCTAACCCTTTTCGTGTATGGAAACCAACTCACCAAGGCAATACCTAATTCGTTTGGTAACCTTTGTAACTTGAGAGTGATTGATTTGTCATACAACAATTTCGGTAACATTGGTTTAACACACCTTCTCAAAAGTTTTTTCGATTGCAAATCACCGAGTTTGGAGTCATTAAATATATCATACTCAGAACTTTCTGGTCCTATTCCTAACTCCATCAGACGATTGTCATCGTTGAAGACGTTATATCTTGATAGTAATAGGCTGAACGGAAGCATTCCTGACTCTATCAGACGAATGTCATCGTTGAAGACGTTATCTCTTTATGGTAATAGGCTGAACGGAAGCATTCCTGACTCGATCGGACTATTGTCATCGTTGAAGACGTTATATCTTGATGGTAATAGGCTGAACGGAAGCATTCCTGACTCGATCGGACAATTATCACCGCTGGAGGAGTTGTATCTTTCAGATAACCAACTCAGCGGCAGCCTTCCCGTTAGCCTCAGTCAACTTTCAAAGCTGACTACGTTAGCATTTTACAACAACTTGTTGACGGGTGTTGTGACAGAAGCTCACTTTGCTAAAATGGTGACCTTGAAATATCTATGTGGAGAAGGCAACTACCTAACACTAAAACTACAAGTTGCGAACTGGATTCCCCCTTTCCAGATACAAAGGTTGGATTTAAACTCTTGGGGTTTGGGGCCTGAGTTTCCCTTATGGCTTCAATCGCAGAGGGATTTAAAATTGCTGGACATAAGCAACACCGGCATTTCATCACCGATGCCTCCCGAGTCATTTTGGAGATCATTCCCCAATCTAACTTATTTAGACATGTCGCAAAATAATATAAATGGTACATTCACTTTGTTTTTCCCAACAGAACTTGAAGTACTCGACCTAAACTCTAACCAGTTTATAGGAACTTTACCTTCTCTCTCCACTGGTTCATTAATGCCTCTATTTTTGGATCTCTCAAATAATTCTTTTACAGGATCATTACATCATTTTTTGTGTTTTAATGGTGTGGAAGAAACACAATTTCTTTCTTTGGGATATAATCATTTGTCGGGTGTCATTCCCGAGTGTTGGAACAGGTGGCCGAGTTTGGGTGTCCTAATTCTGGAAAATAACAATTTATCTGGTGAGATTCCAAGGACATTAGGTTCTTTGTTGAACCTGCAATGGTTGAACATGCATGGCAACAAGATCTCTGGAAGGTTACCCTCTTCCCTAATGAACTTGTCATCGTTAAGTATTCTTCAACTTGGCAAAAATGAACTTGTTGGAAGCATTCCACCATGGATTGGAACAAAACTCACTTTTTTAGGAATTCTCAACCTTAGATCCAACAAATTAGACGGAAATATTCCTGTTGAACTTTGTTATCTTTCACATATACAAATTATAGATCTCGCTAAAAATAATCTGTCCGGAAATATTCCGAGATGCTTCAACAACTTTAGCGTGCTTACAGGGATAACTTACTTAAATTACTTTTACATGAGTTTGGAAGAGGCGGCACCGTCTATTACTGCTAGCGATGCACTGGTGATGAAAGGACGAGAGTACACCTACAAATCATTTCTTAGACTAGTGACATTGTTGGACCTTTCAAGCAACAACTTTTTCGGACCCATCCCAAGTGAGCTTATGACCCTTCAAGAGTTAAAATCACTGAATTTATCAAGAAATCAATTGAGTGGGAGGATCCCGGAGAAGATAGGAGACATGAACGCACTTGAATCATTCGATTTATCAATAAACAACCTATCCGGGGATCTTCCCGTAAGCTTGTCTAGATTGAATTTCTTGAGTAGCTTCAATGTGTCCTGCAACAACTTCACAGGAAAAATTCCGGTTAGTACCCAGCTCCAGAGCTTTAATGAGTCTTGCTATTTAGGTAACCACCTTTATGGTGCTCCACTAAATGATCAATGTGCACCAAATGAAGTACCTGCTCATTCAACAAGAGATGAAAAAGAAGAAGATGGATTAGAATGGGGGTTTATTATCAGCATTGTGCTTGGATTTGTTATTGGATTTTGGATTGTTTTGGCTCCATTGATACTTAGCACATCATGGAGGACTGCATATTTTCGTCTAATGAGTAGATTGATCAAGGTATGATTTATGATGTATTAGATTAGTTGTGAACGAGTTGGTTTACATTTTATCTTTTAACCTTGTATAATGTCACTTTGACCCATTTATTTCGAAGTTTACACTTTATCAATATAATTATCATCAAAATAAAAGTAAATAATTAGGATAACCAAATGAAAAAAAAATACTTTTTGTACTTATATACATATATGAATACACAAAAAATAAAAAGTAAATAAATTTTTAAAAAATAAAAATATTGGTTCAACTCGGCTCGGTTTGTAAGCGAGTCGAGCCCGAGCCCAACTATGTTCACAACAATATTCATTTCATTAATCAAACAAACATTAACAAATGTCTTATTTATTTACGTTCGTGAAAGATCATTCATTCATATTACTTTATCTTTACTTATAATCAGTTATGTTCGTTTAAGTTGAAGCCAAACCGAACATTGTCTTGAACCACAACTACTGATAGCAAGTTTTAAAAAATAATCAAGTTTGCTGGTATTCATTTATTTTGATGGTTAATTACATAAAAAACATGCTTAAAAAATCAACTATAAATTTATTGGGCTCACAAATTTTGATTTAATTAAAGTTGCATATATTAAGTGTCATTGTATTGCCAAGTGTATCATGAAATGAGAGTTATATGATATAAATAAACATGAGAACATAACCAAACATGTGACTTGCTAGCCCCCACAAATACATCCAAATTTGTTGATTGTAACCAAGCATCATACAAAGTATATTCATCTAGTTTCTCAAAACTTGAGTGTTGGTTGGCGAAACTAATAATTAATACGGCCTTACAGGTAATAATTGAGCCAAATATTGAGACTCTTTATGAGTATTAACATATCTAATAATTAATTTAAAACATACACACAAGGCATACTATTTTGCAAAAAAAAATATAATTAATTGAGTAGAATGTTTTATACTCCATATTAAAATACAAAATATTAAATGAGACTACGAAACTCACGTTATAGTGGATGAATTAGTATTTCTTGTTCACAAGTTATGCACCAAATAATGTTAATCATGAGAAGATACAAATAAAAGCAAATAGTTTCACCATATTATATAGTGAATAAGCCCGGTTAAAACTAGAGGTGGGCAAACCGGCTTTTTTTAACCCGTTTCCGGTTCCAAACGGTTTCGGTTTCAGTTAACAAAGTCGACAACCAGTTTCGGTTTTTGACCGGTTCCAACTGGTTTTTGGCCAGTTCCAACCGGTTTTTTGCCGGTTCCGGTTCGGGTTTTGGCCGGGTAAAGGTGGAACCGCCCGCACCCACCGGTTCCGGTTACGGGTTATTTGCCCACCTCTAGTTAAAACTTTTACTCTCCTGACCTTGATAATAGTCTGTTGTCATTATTCAACCATGTGGAATTTGTTTGAAACACATAACATTAATGATACTTTTTAAGGTATGGTGTACGACGTTAGTGTCCATTTTGCATTATAAAACAACTTTTGTAGATGAAAAAGGCCTTTAATCTTTACTTGAAATTGTTTCAAGTTGTTATTGTCATTTTATGTTAACCCTTGGACTTATCAAATATATTTATTTGACCAGGGGATTTCACAACTTTTATTCACGTATATGTTTTGGGTATTTTTTTTTTCTTAATTTTTTGAGTGTCTTAAACCCATTGATTGATTAGGACAAGCTTACACAAGAAAACAATCGTATTTGTTGACGTAAGAATCAGGTTATTTAGAAGAAAGGTGAATGAGTTTAGATTTCTCAAACTCGACCAAACAATTTGACAGAACAAATCATTAACATTCCGGTGAACCAATTTTAAATAAAACCTAACCTAATAAATAAAATTTAGACACAAAAATCACTTAATTTTGATAAAGAATTTGGTAATTTATGTTGAAATGAAGTTGATTAAAATTTCTGATTAGAGTTCTATAAGAAATTATATGTTGATTTTTTTATGTAATATTTGTTCTTCCAAAAAGACTTCTATTTGGAACTTTTACATGTGTTATTATGATGATATTTAATAGCATATTGTGTATATCATGGCTTCTAGACATGCACACACAAAAAAAGTTTTGGTGATTACCGGCGGGCGCAAACCGATTTTTAAGTTTGGAGGCCAAACATGTTGTTAACTGGTTAAAGTAAAACTGGTTTTTGGAAACTTGTTAACCATATTTTTTTCCTCTAAAAAGTGGTGATTGTTTCCAACCGTTGGAACCAAAATCTAGCCATTAGCCAGTTAACTGTTAAAACTCGAATTCTAGTTGTTTGAAATGGTCATATGGTCGTTTAACCTGCTTTTGTGGACCATTTTGCCCCTAAACAAATATATAAATACGTATGGGTGTTTTGGTTTGATCACACAACTTGTCTACTCCTCAAGCGCTAAAAAATGCTCAAAAATGTGTTAAAAACGCTCAACGCTATAAAATTATATCATTCTCCCATGAATATGATCACATTTCAAGTTTTTACTAGTGCAATTGGTTTAACTATATCATTAAAAGGCCAAAAATCATATTCAGATACATTTAATTATCCTAGTGATTGCTTTTATAACCTCTCATTTTTGTAAAACAATAAGATGAAGACAACATACCAACAACACATGCCTTTACTTAACAGACAAAATGTACCATAGAAAATTTCAAAACAACACAAAGCTCAAAATAAACCAACAAATGAGACATGTAAACCCCATGAAAACAAACGACTTGAACTTGATAGACACGGCCCCCACAGAACTAGGGACAAATGATGACAGGGGTTATTATTTTTTGACGAACTGGTGTTAGTGGTAATGGTAGGGGTGGCAGAGGAATCACTGCCAGGTTCCGCCTCGGGGCCACCAACTGCAGGTCAATCGGCCGTCTTTCCATCGACGACCACGTGAAGCTTCATTCCAGCATAACAGTGTAGCATGTTACCGCAGACGAAGTACCTATCCCCGGGTTTAGTTAACGCAAATGTTGTGTTCCCATTACTACTTCGATGTAGCACATTGGTCGTGTTGCACCCCTGGTTCCACACTATGACTTGATGAATATTGAAATACTTCAAAAGGCACAAAGATACGAATTCAAATTAGTGAATGCAACAAACAAAACTTCGTCTTATATTAACACAGTTTTTATCAGTTTGGATATCAGTTTATTTGATTTTAAAATATTTTTGGCCCAATCGAAAATCAAATCCAACCAAATAAGAAATGTGTCTAACTGAACCAAATTCAACTAATTAAACCGATTAATTAGGTTTATTCGGTTGAATTCGGTTTGGTTATCCGAATAATGCAAGATTAGTGCAACCGAGAGCCTAACCGAAAATCAAATAAGCAATTTTGATACAATTCTGAACCACCCTGAAAACCAGATAAGCAATTTTCTTCTATTTATTCCGTTATGAATACATATTATTTTTTTTACCCTTGCGAAATGCACACCATACTAATGTATAATACCAACGTACTTTTAAGAGATAAAGTACTAACTAAGCACATCACCAACGACATTAATTCTATCGGTTTTGGAACTTTTGATTATGATGAACTAATGACATAAAGACTTGGTTTTGGTTATTCGATGTATACGCATATTTAGACTCATCTATTACATGATTACTTATTCCTCGTGTGCTTTGGTGAATGTTTTTCACAACATAGCTGCATGTTGGACCAATTACTGTGTGTTTTTGATTATTGAATGGTTTGCTAGACGTAGTATTCCATAGAAGAGGTTTTCATGATTTAGATGTTCTAGATGTTCAACTAATCTCAAAAGCTGTAAAGTGAGAGATTGTCGGTTTATCTTGTATGTTAGGTTGCTAGTTAAAGTCTTTGTGAGAAGATTTTTTCTAGCTTAGCTGTCATTTCTTGTTTACCGAGTCCAGTTAGAGATCCCTAGTTATCCCTTGCACTCTTGTGTATTTGTGACTCGTGCTTTGAGGTAGATTGTTTGTTGGATAAGTCATTAGTGGGATAGGGTTACATGTGAAGAAAGTCCAACTAACCGGTAGTTTAACGACTTTTAGGTATCTTGGTTGACATCTTTGAGAAGGGTCGAGGATGCTCTAGGCTACTTCTAAGTTTAGTATCTTAAGATCCTGGTTTCACATTAGTTCCATAATCGATAGAGGAGTTGTTAAGCATGTATAGAATTCAGACCTAGGTAGTACTTTCATCATCATAAAATCTTAGTTGATTCATGTTTCCAGTCTTAAGTCGTTTTTAGCCATTCTTCCTTTTTAGTATACTCGTAGTTCTTTAGAAACCCCCTTTCAAATTATAATTTTCATTTAACCGCAATTGTATAGATAAATATTTGAGTCTATTTAGCATTTTCTGTAGAAGTCTGTGAGTTTGATATACGGACTTGCTTTTACTTTACTAATTTCGATAGGTTCACTTGCATGTCAGTAGTTTAGTTTTAGAGAGTGTAGAGTATTACTTAGTGTCTAGTTTAGTTTTGATTTTGTTAATTTTAATTGAACTACTTTGTGTACATCAGTGATATGCAACATATGCAACGACACAATCTTGAATAACAAAACACAAATAAAACAACACGTCACTACTTTGTAAAACCCCAAAGCGTACTCCTTCGTAAAAGCGAGTTTTATTCCAGCGTAAAACCTAAAGGTGTAGTTAAACATAAAAGTCGTACTTTGTCACAAAAGTGCAATTATTCCATTGTAAAACTCAAAAGTATAAAAACCAAATACAAACACAAACTCAACGATAAATATAACGTTAACAAAAGAAAATTTTAAAACTCCAATATTAAAGTACTCAAAACTTTTTAGAGAAAATTAAAAAAAAACATAAACATTTGCATTCAAAATTAGAATACTCAAACTTTTGTGATTAAAATGCAAGAAAAAAAAGGTTTTAAAATATTTTAGTATCCAGCTTGTTAGATTTAGTTAATCCATTTGATTTGGTTGTTAATGTTCAGATCATGTGTATATAAAGCTATTTTAAATATGGGCCGGAGGGTTTTCAAAAATTTTTCAACTTAAATAGGTTTTGAACTTACACATCCCCTATGGCCTATATGTGTGTTTGTAAGCTTTTGGGCTTAAATCAAATACCACAATATACTTATTGTGCAAGCATCTAGTTTGTTAAGAAGTTATTTCCCTCCTAAAAATGAAGCCACTTTAAATTAGACGTCTCCCTTTGCTTTTGTCCAATTGATCAATTATAAGCCCATTACTTCTTGGACTTGCTCTATATTAGCTTTCAACATGAAAAAACAATAAAATTAATAATACACATGCCAACAAGCAAATTGGTTGACTTAAATGAAACACAAAACTAGCTCACTTGATACATGTCACAGCAATGTTTTAAAACCCGGACCAGGATTCGGTGTCAAGGGCGGGCCAGTTATGTGCTTGGAACTGTTTTTTAAGGAACCGACCGGTCGAACCGGGAAACCAGGCGATTGAACCGGTTTTTAAAAATATTTTATATTTTTATTATATATATAACATAAACATATATAAATATATTATATTTATTTATATAATACTTATGACGTCACCCGATTCTTAAATCCGGTCTGACCGGTCAGATCGCTGACCAGTAAAGACACTTATTTGATGTTCGGTCCGGTTTTAAAAACATTGTGTCACAGAAGTCCTGGGTTCAAACTTATACAAGGTAATAAATAAATTAATTTATGGGTAGTTTAGGAGAAGTAGAATAGATTTATGGCTTAACTAGCTAACTTTCTAAAACTCACTGATGAAAAACTCTTAATTCACATGTATGCCTTTGCTACTCTTGCCCAGGAAAATCAGAATCAAACTTCTTGCTGCTAATGAATTTCTTTACTGCACTCATGTTTTGGATCATACACAAACCGTAATATTTGATAAACACTTTGATAAACTAAAACATACACATGGGATTGATAATATTTACAAACTCTTACATGCGTATATACACACACACACACACACACACGATCAGATAAGTTGGTTATAAAGAAACTGGTTTTTCAGTTTATTAACTGTCAAAACAGTTAAACAACCGAACACAATTTCATGACCATTTTACCCCTAATCGATTTCTACATACTGGACTATCATTAGGGCTTATCTAAATATAATTTCGCTAGCCCAAATACAACTTGACACTAACATATAGATGACATAATAAGAATTGACCCAACTTGTTCCATTAAGGTTTATCTTGTACATATGTGAAATTAGAGTCTCACAGCTACTTTGCCAATACAATGACAAGGAATACATTATAAAGAATAACTCAAGCACTTGACTTTGACTTTCACAACTTCTATCATTTAATCATTTTTACTAGCAACATGATTATTGAAAACAGAGCATTTATACAAGATGAATCAGCAATTGACTTTAACTTCCACAATTTCTTCCATTTAATCATTTTTACTAACTTCATGATTATTGAAAACAGAAAGTATTTGCACCAGATGGTCATCAATTGACTTTGACTTTGGCAGTTGGCACTAATTGTTTGATAATTTGATAGTTAACTAGTGGTACAGGTTGAGATAGGGTTCATCTGCTAACAAGATCTTTCCTTACGCAACTAAAAGCACTCCAAATCTCAAATTTATTCAATATCTGGTTTTTTTGAACTAAGTATTTTGTTACGACTTAAAACAGGAGTGAAGATTATTACTATTATCCTCATCACCAATCATCATGATTACTTCTTTTAAGTTTTCTTATATCTTTTCCTTCTACTTCACCTTTTGCTTGCTTTTGGTGATGACCATATTTTGTTTGTGCCTATCTACTAAAACCTATGATGCTATGTTATGCATGGATGATGAGAGACAAGCACTTCTTCGGTTCAAGCACGGCCTCATAGACGAAGCTGATCAGCTTGCTTCTTGGGTTGGTGAAAAGAGCGATTGTTGCAAGTGGGATGGAACAATCCCTCCTCAACTAGGGAATCTGAGAGAATTGGGTGTCCTTTGCCTTGGAAGTTTTTATGATGATTATACTGATGAACATGAATTTACTAGCATTAATAATATGCAATGGTTATCAAGTCTACGTTTGTTGCGTCACTTGGATATGAGTGGTGTAAATCTTTCAAAAGAAACAGATTGGATTCAGGTAATTAACACTCTCCCTTCATTGGTCCAACTGCATTTTTCTAACAGTCAACTACCTAACATACAACCCAACGTTGTTAGCGTTAATCTCACATTCCTTTCGTTGCTAGATCTTTCTAGAAACAACTTTGACAAGAGTTCCATGCCACCATGGATTTTCAATATAACTAGTCTAGTTTCATTAGATTTAAGTGGGTGTGGTTTACATGGTCATATTCCTAATAGTATCTATAGCTTCCATAATTTAACTTCTCTCCAGTTGCTTTACATATCAGGTAATGAATTCATGAGTTCTTCATTAGTATTTAAAGGATTGTCTAGCATAGGTGGTAATCTAATTTCATTAGATATGAGTGCTTGTGGTGCTTCGAGTCCGACTCTTGATTTCCGTCACAACTTGACCTCTCTTCTTAGTATTGACCTTTCAAGTAATCAACTCACAAGCAGAATACCTAAATCACTAGGTAACCTTTGCAATCTGAGACATATTGATATGGGTGAAAACTATTTTCTAAATATTAGTTTAACAAGCCTTCTTGAAAGTTTTTTGGATTGTGAATCACCGAGCCTTGAATCATTATCATTCGAGTCCCCAAGACTGTAGTTTTCTACCCGATCAGCTTGGACAGCTGATAAACTTGGTGCACCTCCAACTAGGAAACAACGGTATTGCAGGACCAATTCCAGATTCAATAGGAAGACTATTGTAAGCCCCAAAACTCCCACACGTATGACACGTGTTTCAAAACGACATCAAAGTTTAGGTCCCAGATTTTTCAATCAAACAAGTGTATTAAACACTTTAAACATTCCAATTTACAAAAACTTTACAAAAGATTGATTGTTATATAAACATTCAACAACCGATTTACTTTTAAAGGTATTCGCCAAAAACTTTGTTTCAAAACAACAAAGATTAAGCCCCAAAATATGTTTGATCCAAGTCCTTGCAAAACGATCCGATCACATCCGCCTTCAACCCTTTCGTTCACCTGAAAACACCATAATTAAGTCACCGTTAGTTCGTTAGAACTAAGTAAGATCACCCCTAACGTTGCCCCAAGCTTCCACCAAGCTTAAACACCCTTTAACATCACCTATTAACTCCCATTTATCCATAGGAACTAAGTAAATTAACCCCCAATGGTTCCCCAAGTCAAAAAGGGTAAAAAAACTCAATTTTGGTCTTGGCCGTAAGCTGGGCCGTAAACCCGAGAGCCCTGGCCGTAAGTTACTCCCAGGCCTGACCCAAGCCGTAACTTACTCCCAGCCCCGCCGTAACTTACTCCCAGGCCTGCACAAATATGCAATATTTTTAGTTTTGTGCAGTTTTGACCATTCCGAAGCCCCGTTTTCGTTCCCGTTCCATTTTCGATCATTCCAATACTCCCATAAACATTATATTTCACCATATGAACATATTAAACACCTTAATTCATCAATTTATAACATTCATGGTCATAATATCAAACGATTTAATAACGGGTCGTTTGTACCCAAAACTCCTTTGAAATCTTATTCCACAAGATTTCTCAAGTTAAGTAAACCACACCACTTGTGTTTTACTAACTTGATTACACCCAACAAAGGACATTCACACACCATGTGAATAATCCAATGTCATGATCACACCACTTGTGATTCAAAACACCAATTTGAGTTGATTTCAATTACAATTCACACACCTTGTGAACTAATTCAAATCATTCAACGCATATACAATTAAACATCAAATCAATCATGAACTAGTAGTAAAACACCATGTTTACAATAATCAAGCAACATATATCACCTATTGCTTATCATTGACTAACCACAAGTACTAGTTCACCTATCCACCATAAGTCAAATCTTCAACAACATTCATACATGTATACACCTTTACACATAATAAATAGAAGATTTAGGCGACTTACCTTGTTCCAACGCGCTATCCTCTATAACCAATTCCTTCCCGTGTCGTTTGGTGCCACTTACACCTTCACTATCAATTCCTATTATCACAACTAATAGGTTTAATATAAAGTTTGACTATAATTAGTCAAAATACACCCATTCACCCCAATGTCTCCATTTTAACTTAATTACTTCCAATTGACTCTTTAACCATAACAATTCCCCTTTGTTGAGTTTATGCACTCACCTATTTCATATCACCATAGGTTTTAAACAAATTTTAAGTTAAATACTCTACTTGGCATTTCATCAAACACCATGTATGCACAAGTTCATGTGCTAATGATCATTCATCATTAACACATCTATGTAACTCCATTATTTTGTTTAAAAATGATCAATCTCAACAATTTCCCCACAAACTACAACAATATAGTGATAATCATCAAATCCCCACCTTTTAACACTAACTTTACACACCATAGTCATCAACTCCATGAAAACCCCAATTCACCCATTTTCATAACATGTAAATCATGAAAGAAAACAATCAAAAGTTGTTCCTATATGATTATCAACATCATTAACAACATTTGACACTCTCAAAACACCAAATTTGAGAGTTTTACCCATCAAACCCACACCCCCTATGGAGACCCACGAAAATTCCATCAAAAACACCCAAAAATCTTACCTAGATGTTGTTTGATGCAAGAGGAACTCCAATTTATACTTGCATAAGAGATTGGACTAAGATTATTCAAGAATTTTGCCACAAATCAGAAAACTTGATTTTTCTCCTTCTCCTCCTCTTGATCAACGTTCACAACCCCAAAACAAGTGAGTTTCCCCCAATTGACTAGTCAACACCCTTTTTGTCTATTTCAAGTTTAAGGTAATTACAATTTCAGTCCCCCAACTACTAGTTACAACTAACTAGTTATAACTAATTTATTAATTAGTTTACAACCATCATTCAATTATAATTAACAAATATTGTTAAAACACCCACCGAATAATATTTAAAATAATTAAACGTAATCATACACCAATTATGCTTAATTTATAATATTTCACCAAAATGGGATGTTACAACTATCATTATTGAGATCACTAGACCTTGATGAGAATCTTATTTCTGGTTCAATTCCGTACTCGGTTGGACTATTATCATTGGAGTTGTTAGATCTTTCAAATAACCAATTGATTGACACCCTTCCTAAAAGCCTCGGTCAACTTTCTAAGTTGAATACTTTAGATTTGTCTAACAATTTATTGACAGGTGTTGTGACAGATTCTCATTTTTCTAAACTAATGTGATTGAAATAACTTAACTCTAAGACCACAATGTGCAACTGGATCCCATCTTTCCAATTGCAATCTATGTATTTGAGTTCTTGGGATTTAGGGCCACAATTTCCATCGTGGCTGCTAACACTGAGAGACTTGACACTTCTCGAGATATGAAATACAAGGATTTCATCAACCATGCCTAAATCATTTTGGAAATCATTCCCCAATCTACAATATCTAGATATGTCTCAAAATCAAATGCAAGGACGACTGTTTGATATCCCTGCAACACTAGTTGTAGTTGACTTGAGTTCAAATAGGTTTAGCAGGAATTTACCAGAACTTTGCAATGGTTCATTGTTAGATATCCTGGATATATCAAACAATTCCTTCACAGGGTCTTTACATAACTTCTTGTGTCCTTATCGTGGGAAATGGCTAGAAGCTTTAAATCTAGCAAATAATCATTTGTCTGGTGTCATCCCTGAGTGTTGGGTGAATTGGCCAAGTTTGGTATTCTTGAACTTGGAGAACAACAATCTTTCTGGTAGAATTCCAACTACTTTGGGATCTTTATCTTCCCTAGAATCATTGAATATGGGCAAGAACAAGTTGTCTGGAGAATTACCAATTTGTCTAAAGAAATTGACAAAATTACAAATCCTTCAATTTGCCACAAATGAACTTGTTGGAAGCATTCCAGCATGGATTGGGACAGACCTTTCGAGTTTGAGAATTCTAAACCTCCGATCAAATAATTTTGATGGAAATATAACCAATGAGCTCTGTTATCTTACATTTATTCAGATCTTGGACTTTGCTCAAAATAATCTATCTGGATATATTCCACGATGCTTCAACAACTTTAGTGTCATGTCGAAAAAACAAGCTCCCTCAATTGGTCAGTTTGTGTTCTTAGTATTTGAGAATGTCGACATTATGGGTAGTGATTCATTGGTGATGAAGGGACATGAGTATACATATAGCACTATTCTTGGACTAGTGATGGTTTTGGACCTTTCGAGTAACAATCTTTCTGGGAACATCCCGGTTGAGCTAACGGCCCTTAAGTCGTTACAGTCATTAAATTTATCAAAAAATCAGTTGACAGGTGTGATACCAAAAAATATTGGAGACTTGAAGTTACTTGAATCATTTGATGTATCTTTGAACCATCTATTTGGTGAACTTCCTGCGAGCCTGTCAGGCTTAAATTTCCTGATTAGCTTCAATGTGTCTTTCAACAATTTGACAGGAAGAATTCCATCAAGCACACAACTTCAGAGCTTCAATGAATCTAGCTTCTTTGGCAACAAACTCTGTGGAGTTCCATTGACTAAGCCGTGTGAACAAGTAGCGCATACTAAAAACCAACAAGAAGGTGATAAAGCACATGGAGTGGATTTGGGATTGATTATTAGCATCTTGTGTGGATTTTTTGTTGGTTTTTGGGTCATTGTCGGTCCACTGAACGTGGCCACAGTTAGGAATTTGTTAATAAATTGTTATATGCTGTGTTATTAATAATAAGTAACAGCATCACATTTTAATAAGTGATGAATAATGTTGTAAAGTTGTAATTTTGATATGTTATACCTTCTGAGTATAGAAACTATTATCTTAATGAGCTTCCTAGCTTGCCATGTCTGATATTTTTTAAAATTCTTACGCAAAAGCACCATGGAAGGGATTAGCATGATTAACTAGGAATGCAGTTCACACATTTTAACCTGTCTTAAAATATGAATTTATCAGTCAACATGAATTCATTTTAATAATCATCAACATGAAATAAACAAGTATAGGGAATCAATGTTAGACAATTGGCTCAAAGAACAAATCAGAAACTGTAATTTCAAGCTGCCATATTGCTACATTATGAAAAAAAGAAGAGAAAACTAGTACAATAATAATAGAGAAGATTAAGCCTATTTATAGCTAGAAACTTAACCTCTAAGACAATGTAAACAAGGAAAACACTGCCTAAACTAGGAAACTAACAGCTGCTAATTACCAGCTGTAATCCTATGAAAACACAGCTGTAAATTTACAGCATTTTATTTTAATAGCAAAAACAACTTAACCTAATAAAACATGATTAGACCCATCATTCACCCCCTTAATCATGATTTGTGGTCTTTTACTCTTCATAGCAATGTTGGTTCATCATCTTCACATCGTGACAAGTTAACTTCTTCCCTTTTCCCCCACTTTGGACATTCATTCACAAAGTGTCCAAACTCACCGCACTTGAAACATCTAACGTGGCTCTTATCCCGTTGGAACCGTTCACCATCTTGACCTTTCCCGGACCCACGACCTCTTCCTCGGCCACGCCCAAAGTCATCCCAATTTGAACTTCCACAACCACAATGTTCACATCCGTGCTTTTTCTCCTTTTCCCTTTTAGAATACATCAACCTCCCATGTATTTCTTCTTCTTTGTTGGGTCCCTTGACACGTTCCTCATATGCCTTTAACCTTCCAACGGCTTCGTCAAATGGCATAGTGTCCAACTCAAAACATTGCTCTATGCATTGTTTTAAAAAACGGCCTGAGGTGGCGCCTCGAGGCGCGCCTCGAGGCGAAACGGTCAAAAATCGCATATGAGGCGGCGCCTCACTGCTTTTGAATATACGTACGCCTCTTGGGCCTGAGGCGGTATGTTTGGGCTGAGGCGTGAACGTGAATGTGAGGCGGCCCAAAAAAAATTTTATGGGCTGTTGCTGGCCGCTGGAATAAAAAAAAAATTAACTTGCGGCTTGCGCTTTAACCTAAATCGTCCAGTCGTCACTTCCAAGCCCCAATCGAACAATCACTCGAGTCGTCCCTGCAATTCGAAGCTGCCCTTCTTTGAAATCGATCTTCTTCCACAATCCAAAGTAAGTTTTCGACAATCCACAGTAAGCTGACCTAAATTTCTTCTATTTCATTCTTTTTTTCCCTTCTTCTATCAAATACGCAAGATGTAGGCCTATTTTCTGATTGCTTCTGATGTCGCCATGTTGTGATGTTCATGTACTGATTAAACTACTATGTGATGTTCATGTACTTTAGTGTTAAAGATATTTAGTGTTAGTGTGTCTGTGTGTTACATATTCTTTGATTTTAGTGTTACATTCAATTGTCTGATATTCAGTTATGTTCTGATTAAACTACAACTTATGTACTGATCTTTGTCTCTTTGATTCTGATTCTATTTCATTCGCATAACTGATGTCAAATTCTTTGCTTTTAATTGTCTGACATTCAATGTAGTCTTTAGTGTTAACTGTTAAATTCAATTGTCTGATGTTCTGACTTCTGACTTCTGATTAAACTACTAGTTATGTATCTTAATGTTTGATTTTAGCAGTTCATCATGATTATTATTCTGCAAATTAGTTCCTGTTTTTGTTTTTTGAATTCATTTGTTTTAACATGCTACATATTATTTATACCGTATTTTTTGCAAAGTTTTTTTGGGATGTCGACTAAAAACGCAAGGAGGGATCCTGCTTGGAAGTATGGGGTAGAACATCAAGTACCAGCACAAGGTGGGAAAAAGGGTTACAAATATATAAAATGTAACTTTTGTAGCAAAATCATTACAGGAGGAGTCAAAAGAATGAAAGAACATCTAGGATGCACACACAAAGATGTCGCTCCTTGTGATAAAGTGCCCCCTGAAGTGAAAGAAGAAATATTACACTACTTGAAGCAGTTTCAGGAAAATAAATTTGCTTCACAACGCAACTTTGAAGAGAGCGTGGGAAGTGGGGCATATTACAGTGGTGATGGAAGTGTCAATCCATCTTCTAGCTCCAGGGGTGTTAGAGGACCAATGGACCGGTTTGTGGGGACTGCAAGAGACAATGAAGATGGGTCACTACCGAATGAAAAAATGACACCAGCAAGTGCTAAGGAGCACCGAAACAGAGTATGCTTGGATATTGGGAGATTCTTTTATGAGAATGGAATCCCGTTTAATGTAGCAAATAGTCCTTCATTTGCTAATATGCTAAGTTCGGTTGGAAACTTTGGACGAGGATTAAAGGCCCCTACAATGCATGAATTAAGGACTTGGATACTTAAAGAAGAAGTTAAGACAACCACTGCAATGGTGGATGACATAAAAGAAACATGGAAGAAAACCGGGGTTTCGTTGTTATCGGATGGATGGTCGGACATGAGAAACCGAAGTCTAATTAACTTTTTGGTCAACAATCAATATGGTACTGTTTTTTTGAGAACCGTTGATGCATCAGATTGCATAAAAAATGATCAGAAAATTTGTAAAGACTAATAAAGGCTGATGCTCACCAAACGTCTTGTTTTGTCCAAGTATAGGAGCCTCTTTGAATAAACACCTTCGGAAGGAAGAAGTGATTCTTCGGAAGCAGCATTGCTTCCGAAGGATAACTAGTTCCTGCCGAAGGTTATTTAAGACAACTGCTTCCGAGGAATCCTTCTGAGGAATCCTCTTATTCACTGAAGACAAAGACTTCCGAGGTTTATCCTCTGACAAAGACTGTAGCAGATTACTCTTATGGTACAAAAGGTACTGACACAAGACATGTTGGTCTGAATAAAGATAGAGACAACATGTAATGAGTCAGACAAAGCACCTTACCTCTCCCATGCTACATTAAATGCAAAAGATCATCTGAAGCCTTGAAGATCAATAACATTAAATGTCTTTTGTATTTAGTAGTCTTTTGTAAAGTCAATGTCTATTAATGTAATGATTATAATAGAGTGTCTTAGTCTGTTAAGACACTCAACATACTAGAATAAGCTTTACTTTATGTACTTGTCTAGTATACCCAACTTGTATTCCTAAGTGTATACGGTTGTAGCCTCGGCTATATAACCTCCCATTGTATGGTTGCTTGAAGTGTGCGTGCTTGTATACTTCCACTTTGAGAGAAATATATCCTTGAGCTTGAATTATTCCTGTGTTCTTATTATTGTTCAAAGATTATTACTTTGTCATTTTGAGTGTAATTGTGAGATCATTCTAACAGAACATTCCGCATCTGTTAGAGTTAAGTAAGAAATACTTGTGAAGTGTTGTGTAGACATAACAACCCGATCCTACAAGTGGTATCAGAGCCATTGGCTCTTGAACTTGACTGACTAATCATCATCAAGTTACCAGTTCTATTACTTATAAAAATCTCATAGTATTAACACCCATATTTTCTGTGTCTGTCTAAGATGGCTGCTCTAAACAAACATGATACAGAAAATGGCACTCTCAACAAGCCACCAATGTTCACACCTGAAGACTTTGATACCTGGAAAGTCAGAATGGAAGGGTTCATCAGGAACCAAGACTTCAAACTTTGGAAATCTGTTCTTGAAGGTCCTTACATTCCTACAGTTGCTGCTGCTGGTGCTGGAGTTGCTGCAGTACCAAAAGATCCATCTATGTACTCAGACGAAGATTACAAGAAAATGGAAGTTGATTCAAAAGCTCTTTGGCTCATTCAGATGTCAATACCGAACTCCATTATACATGCATTCAAGAAATGCAAGTCTGCTCAAGAACTGTGGAATTCCTTGAAGCAGATGTATGAAGGGTCAGAAGATGTCAAAGAAAACAAGAAGGATATGCTGAAACAGAAGTTTGAAAACTTTTGTCAGCAAAACAATGAGAATATGTCTTCTCAGTACCTACGGTATGTCCAACTTGTGGATGAATTAACTACTGCAGGTGTAACTCTTGATAATCAAGATGTGCTCAGAAAATTTCTGAGGTCTCTTCCAAAGGCATGGAATATTTATTCGGTAACAATCAGAAGAACAGAAAACCTGAAAACTCTAACTTTAGGAGAGTTGTTTGGTATTCTCAGTGCCTATCAGATGGAATTAGATGCCCAAGAATCTAAAGTCTCCCACTTACCATCTGGTTCAGCTGCTCTTTATGCACCCATCAATAATCCTCCATACCAAAGCTATCAACCCCTCTACCATTCTACCTCCACACCCACTGTCACATTTCCTGAAACCCCAAATTCATCAAACCTTGTCTCTAACCCAACCCCACTACTAACCTCTGGGCAAGGAGCTTTTATGGCTGAGGAGACCAATTACTTTCATCTGTGTCAAGAAGACTTGGATGGTATTCCTGCAGATGATCTTGAGGAGATGGATATAAACTATCAAATGGCTATGATTTCATACAGGGCAAAGAAGTTTTACCAAAGAACCGGCAGACAGTTCAAAAAGCACAATATGAAGACTGGGTTTGGACTTGACAAATCTAAACTCAAATGCTTTAACTGTCAACAGTTAGGCCACTTTGCCAGAGAATGCAAGTCCACAGGAACTCAGCCGACAACTTCTGGGCAACCACAACAAAGACCATCAAACTCATCAAACAATGCAAACATTGCTGAACAAGATTTTGCAGACTGGAGCTTTCAAGCTGAGGATGCCTCCATCTCCAACAGTGCTTTGATGGCAAATGACTCATCTTCCTCAAGCAAGGTAACTGATAGCATGTGCTCACCTGAATGCTTAGAAACATTAACTATTTATAAGAAAATAAATACTCAACTCTGTAATGAGCTTGAGTCTCTACAAGTAGTCAAGGCAAATTTCTTTGAGATTGAAAGAAATTACAAAGAAAAGATTGAAGAAATGGAAAAGACTATTTCAAGTTTAAAACATGAAGATACTAACAAACAGTGTCAAATTAAAAATCTTTTAGAAAGACTAACCACTGCCAAGACTGAACTTGTATTGGCTGAGTCTTACAGAGACAAATTTCTAAGCCAAGGTGAAAAATATGAAAAACTTTTTAGAATGAGTAGCACAACTGAACTTGTGAATAAAAATGGGGCTGGTTTGGGATATAACAAAGTGGAACCTCCATCTGCTTATACTTCCATAACAGATGTTAGGTGTAAATCACTAGTTGACCTTGTGTATAATGAGGAGTTGGATATACACAAGGTGGTTCAAAAGGATAATCTCTCTAATCCAAGTACCTCAACATGCTCAGATGAGGATGATGTTCCTATTAAATCAGTAAAAGGAAAACAAGCTTTGAAAGTTAAGAAACAAGATAAGAAAACTAAGAAACATTCAACAGTTTTTATCAAAGCTAAAACCACAGAAAATATCTCCTCAGATGAGTATGTGACTTGCCCATCTGACAAGTCAAAACGAGGTAGATCAATGGAGAGAAAGATCAATTCTCCATGGAAACAGGCAAAGTCTAAGACCAACAAGTATGCTGGAACATCCGAATCATCACTCTCTGAGGATCAAAGCTCAGACTTCGTTAAAAGGGATAAGCAGCAACACTCTCCCAACAGTCAAACTCTATGTCTGATGTGCGGTGAAAAGAATCATTTTGCTGCTGATTGCTTCTATAATCCAAGAAGCAGAATTTCCTCAAGCAAGGGAAGAGGAAGAAAGAAAAGTTGGAGTCAGTCATCTACTTCTTCGGAAGAACAGAGAAGAAATTTGGACAAGAGGGTGTCGGAAGCAAGTACCTCCAATAATAGGAAGAAACAAAATAAAAGTGCTTCTGAAAAGAAAGCATCGGAAGCAAAGAAAAAGGAAGCTTCCGAAAGAAAAGGAACCTCGGAAGCTCATCAAAGGAATGCTTTCAACAAACAAAAGAAATCATCTTTCTTCGGAAGAAGAGCATCGGAAGCAAAGAAAATGGAAGCTTCCGATAGAAAAGGAAAAGTAGCTTCCGATGACTATCAAAAGAAACCAAGTCTTCCGACAACTCAAAAGGCAAAACAAGTATGGAAGAAGAAGGAATCAACTGATAAGCCATCACTCTCATCAGAAGCAAGCAAATCATCTGTCTCATCTAAGATGATATCAAAGAAATTTACTTACAATGATGCAAATGGTAAACCCAAGACCACATGGGCTTGGGTTCCCATCAGAAACTAACTCACTTCTGGTCATGTGCAGGGACAGCAGGAATCAAAAGGCAACTTGTGGATAGTTGACAGTGGCTGCTCCAGGCACATGACAGGCAACAAGACCCTCTTGCACAAATATGAACCATTCTTTGGCGGGTCTGTTGCCTTTGGAAGTGATCCAGTAGGAGGTTACATAACAGGTAGAGGCACAATCACAAATGGTAAGGTAAGCTTTGAGAATGTACATTTTGTAAAAGAACTTAACTACAATTTACTAAGTGTATCACAGGTGTGTGATCAAAAGCATAACATGTTGTTTACTGAGCATGAATGCATTGTTCTGAAACCAGGATTTGTGATACCAAATGATCAAATTCTACTCAGAGCTCCAAGAAGAAATAACATGTATATGCTAGATATGAGCACAGCTGCACCTCTTAGTAATATAAGCTGCTTTGTCTCAAAAGCTTCACTTGATGAATCATCACTTTGGCATAGAAGACTTTGTCATGTAAACCTCAAAAATATGAATAAACTGGTCAAAAATAATTTAGTAACTGGTTTACCAACAAAAGAATTCATATATGTTGATAAATGTGTTGCATGCTTAAAGGGTAAGCAGCACAAGTCATCTCATTATGCCAAAGAGATAAATTCAATTACCACAGTCCTTCATTTACTACATATGGACTTGTTTGGTCCCACAAGTGTTAAAAGTCTTGGTAGAAAATCATATTGCTTGGTGGTTACTGATGATTTCTCTCGGTATACCTGGGTGTTTTTCTTAAATACCAAGGATGAAACTGCCGAAACCCTAAAGTCATTTATACTCAGGGTGGAGAATGAAAGTGACCATCATGTAAAAATAATTAGGTCAGATCAAGGGACAGAATTCAAGAATCATGTTTTAAATTCTTTTTGTGAATCTAAAGGTATCACAAGACAATTTAGTGCTCCTAGAACTCCACAACAAAATGGTGTCGCTGAGAGAAGGAATAGGACACTAATTGAGGCTGCAAGAACCATGTTGTCTGATGCCAAACTTCCAATAACTTTTTGGGCAGAAGCAGTCAACACTGCCTGTTATGTCCAAAATAGAATATTGGTAGTTAAGTCACATGGCATGACTCCTTATGAAATTTGGCATAAGAGAAAGCCATTTATTGGATTTCTCAAACCATTTGGATGTCAATGCACCATCTTGAATACTAAAGATTACTTAGCCAAGTTTGCTGAGAAATCAGCAGAGGGCTACTTTGTTGGGTACTCTTCAAATGCTAAAGCGTATAGAGTATACATCAAAGCATCCAGAGTTATTGAAGAGTCTGCAAATGTTCAGTTCAATGAACATACTCTCAATAAACCTGGAACCGGCCCTGATTGGTTGTTTGATCTTGATAGTTTTACATCTGCATTTAATCTGGTGAAAGAGTATGTTCCAGTTTCACAGTCAGCTACCACAGACACCTCCAAAGGCTCAAGAGAAGATGACTTTCGTGTTGAACTGCCAATAGCTTCAACACAAAACTTGGCAGAATCCACTTCAACACAAAATGATGTGTCACAGTCTGAGACAATCAACACATCTCAGGCAGGTCCCTCAATTGAAGCTGCTTCTAATTCACAACATCAAGAAGAAGTAGGAAGTCCTTCAGCAGAGGAAAATTCTCTGGAAACCACTACTCCCAGAGAAAACCAACCCACAACAGTCCAAACTTTGAATCCACATGATCTGCCAGAAATCCAGCTTGAGGTAGTTCTTCCTAACCTTGAGTCACTCAACGTGGATGAATCTTCTCAACTGGATGTGATTCCAAGGACTCGAATTCACAACACTCATCCAGTTGAAAACATCATTGGCAATGTAGAAGAAGGTGTCAGAACTAGAAGCTCTATGCATGAAGCAAATGTTTGCTTGTTTTCTTGCTTTCTATCCCAAATAGAGCCTAAGAAGGTTGCAGAGGCTTTAAAAGATAACAGTTGGGTAGAAGCTATGCAAGAAGAGCTTCTTCAGTTTCAAAGACAAGGAGTTTGGAAAACTTGCCCTTTGCCTAAAGGAAAGTATGCCATTGGAACCAAATGGGTGTTCAGAAACAAGAAAGATGACAAAGGTGTTGTCATCAAGAACAAAGCAAGATTGGTTGTTCAGGGATACACTCAAGAGGAAGGCATTGACTATGATGAAGTCTTTGCACCTGTTGCCAGAATTGAAGCTATTAGAATATTTTTGGCATTTGCAGCTGCAAAAGATTTCAAAGTGTTTCAGATGGATGTTAAAAGTGCCTTTCTTTATGGAAAAATTGATGAAGAAGTATATGTGTGCCAACCTCCAGGATTTGAAGATCCAAAGTTTCCTGATCATGTCTGTAAGCTTGATAAGGCTCTTTATGGATTGCATCAAGCTCCCAGAAAATGGTATGAAACTTTATCTTCTTTTCTGTTGGCAAACAAATTCAAGAGAGGAACAATTGATAAAACTCTCTTTTTCAAGAAGTCTAATCAACATATCATGCTAGTTCAAATCTATGTTGATGACATTATCTTTGGTTCTACTAATGAATCTCTCTGCAAGGAGTTTGAATCACTAATGAAATCCAAATTTGAGATGAGTTCAATGGGAGAACTCACCTTCTTTCTTGGATTACAAGTGAAACAAACTCCTACAGGGATTTTCATTAGTCAATCAAAATATGTCAAGGACATTCTTGAAAGATTCAAGCTTTCTGATTGCAAAGCTCTGGGAACTCCTATGTCCAAAACAACATCACTTAGCCCTGATCTTGAGGGGGAGGATGTTGATCAGCACCAGTACAGAGCAATGATAGGCTCTTTGATGTATCTCACAGCAAGCAGGCCAGATATCATGTTTGCAACTTGTGTGTGTGCAAGATTTCAGGCTAATCCCAAAGTCTCTCATATGCTGTCTGTAAAAAGAATCTTTAGATACCTCAAAGGAGCACCAAGTCTAGGATTATGGTATCCTAGAAATGAAGACTTCCAGTTCATGGCTTATACAGACAGTGATTATGGGGGTTGCAACATCAGCAAGAAATCCACATCAGGGGGATGTCAATTTCTTGGATCCAGGATTGTGTCTTGGCAATGCAAGAAACAGTCATGTGTTTCTACTTCTACTGCAGAGGCTGAATATATAGCTGCTTCTAGCTGCTGTGCACAAGTCATCTGGATCCAGAATCAGATGAAGGATTATGGAGTAGATCTGTTCAATACTCCTATTCAGATAGACAATTCCAGTGCAATCTCCATCACCAATAATCCTGTCAAGCATTCCAAGACCAAGCACATTGACATCAGATACCATTTCATCAGAGATTGTGCAGAAAAGAAGTTGATTCATTTGGTCAAAGTTGATTCAGAAAACAATTTGGCAGATCTCTTCACAAAGGCGTTTGATGAAGGAAGATTCAGGTACTTAATAACATCCATTGGGATGATCAACTTTGAATAAATGTACTGACAAGGAATAAATAATTCTTTGGAAGATAAACTTAACTTATCTTCCGATGAGTATCTACTCAGCAGAAGATAGGTTAAGTCTTCGGAAGCATTAATTTTTCCTTAGTCGGAAGATCTCACACTTCAGAAGCTAACTTATCTTCTGAAGTAATACTCTTCCGATACATTATCTTCGGAAGCATAGGCTTCTCAAGGTACTCTTCAGAAGAAAGTGTCTTCCGAAGAACATTTTGCCTAATGAATTTTCTTACACTTCAGAAGCAATGCTTCCGACAGTATAAATTTTATACTTCGGAAGCATATCCCTTCTGAACACTTTTGGTCTAATAAACTCCCTGCTTCCGAAAGTCACTTCTTCGGAAGCACCTCAGTCAGAGAAAATTAATTGTGAAACCAGCTGTCATCGGAAGACCTTTTTCTGACATCCGGATCTCAAATTTAATGTGTCTATATATTAAATGCTGAAATCCGAAGGTATATAAAGGTCTCCCGCTCATTCGCATTCTCACAAACCGTTTCACTTTGAAATCTTCCTTTCTTTGAACTCCCAATTTGTGCCCTAAAATCAACAACTGCCATGGATCTTCTTGCTTTCAAACCTGCTCACAATGTACCTGCGGAGTTATCAGCAGAACATGATGCTGATTTCGCCCCAATAATCTCCTTTCTTCAAAGGAGCAGGTATTTCTTTGCGCTAACCATTCAGCCCCTGGTGTATGAATCTCATCACCAACAGTTCTGGGCATCTTGTTCTGTTTCCTCGTCTTCCAATGGTCGGTCTCTGGTAGCCACCATTGATGCTCATCCTATCGCTATTTCTGTAGAGACCATCTGTCGGCATCTTAAACTGAATGATGCCGGTGGAAAGGTTTCATTCACAAAGGATGAGGTAGCATTGACATTTCAGTCAATGGGGTACGAAGGTCCTCTCCCTTCAACAACCTATTTGAAGGGTCGAGTGTCCTATAATTACAAGTACCTCATACATGTGTTTTTACATTGTCTTTCAAATAAATCTGGTGGTTGGGACCAAGTTCCATCTGATTTAGCTTCGGCTATTCATGGCTTGGTTTCTAATCAACTATTTAACTTTTCTGCTTTTATTTTTAATAATTTGGTTGACAACATCTCGTCACCAAAGAAATTTTGTATGTATCCCAGGTTTTTGCAACACATTTTTAATGAAGAGTTGGGACCTTCCCTTTCTCTAACTGGGAATACTTACAAAATGCCCTTGGTCTCTTCCAAGGTTTTTGTGCAACTCAAGAAGAAGAGTGCTCAGTTCTCTGGGACATTTACTCCTCTTCTTCCCTCTATGGAGTCCACTGCTCCAGAAGGTGACAGCTCTGTTAACCCCACAGATGCTGAACCCACACCTTCCACTTCTGTTCCTCACCCCATAAAAGTCACTTACAAACGCAAACGAAACCCTGTGCAACTTTCTACAGTTGTTCAGGCTCCTTCTACTGAACCCAAACAGAAAAAGGTTAAAAGAGCTGCTCAGGGCACAGTTCTACCTAAGGTGAAAGCCACACCCCTTGTTTATCCACAGGTTCTTCCTTTGAAACCTGTGGTTGCCCTTAACCAGCCTAAAAGCCCTCAGCTTATGTCACAAAACATAACTGAGAATATTCAAAGGGATGCACCCATCATTGAGTTTGCTTCTCATGAAGCAACTTCATTAGATAAGAGACTGTCTCCCAAGTCTCCAGGTTCGTATCATCCAGAAATGCCCCCCTCCCATACCATCACCCAGGCTCAAGGAACATCTGCACTAGCTGTGGAGGAACCACTCTCTCCCACTTCCCAAACCTTAATGAGAGTGGTGACACAGTTACAAGCTCGGTTCCCTGACCCAGAGCCTATTCAATCAGAGGTTGGCCCCAGTAGTTCTGAAGGGGTCAATGCAGGTGAGGCTGCCACTACTGTTGATCTTAATAAAGATCCACAGGACAGTGGTACAGGCAATAGGACCTCACCTGCGGCAACCTATGTTGGGGAGGACTTCTTTGAGGTTCTTCTCAATGAAGGGAATCCAGGGTGCCAAGAACCCACATCTGGTGGTGGAGGTGCAGGAGCTCGGCTCAGGACTCCATCGCCCCATGATTCTACTCCGGTAGAGGAGGGCACATCCACACAGGAATTGACGGCTACAATAACTTCCCTCCAAGCCAGGGTAGCTCAGTTGGAAGCTGAGGTGGCTACCCTGCGGTTTGAGATTCAGACTAAAGAAGCAACCATTCTGGATCTTAGGAGGCGTCCACCTGTTCTTCTGCATCAGTTTCATCCTGATCCTGCTACTACCACTTTTACCTCCCCTGATGCTACCAAAAAGGGGGAGAATATACCAACTGCAGAGTCAGGATCAGAAGCAAGAGAAGAGGAGGGTGCACATGAAGTTAATCCATCCTTAGTCACTTCTACTTCCCCTGATGCTACCAAAAAGGGGGAGAATATACCAACTGCAGAGTCAGGATCAGAAGCAAGAGAAGAGGAGGGTGCACAGGAAGTTAATCCATCCTTAGTCACTTTGACTGCTGAATGGGATGACTTCTTGGGTACTTATTTTCAAGATTCTTCTTCTACTTCCTCTTCTTCTGCTTCTGAGGATACAAGGGAGGTTGCCAAAGAGACTGAACAGCAAACATCAAATGTCTCTTTGGAACCTCAGTCCCCTCTTGGGACTAAGTCTCCTTCTGAGACTGCAGCTCAGGTTGTCATGGAAGACACCACACAAGAAGAACCAATTTCCATGAAATCTGTGTCCCCTTCTGGGACAGAAGCTGCTGAAGCTCTCTCTTCCTCTCCTGAGCCCTTTGTGGAATCTAATAAGGAATCATCTAAGGGGATTGGTCAACTGGAGGAGACAGTGAATGCTGAGGTTAATTCCAAAGCTGCAGCTGCCTCCGAAGGCCCAGTCATCCTGGATGTTTCCTCCACAGAGGAGCTACATGCCAATGAACCAGCTGGTGAGGCAACAGAAGAAATCTCCTCTGGGGCAAAAATAACTGCTGATGACAAAGGAAAAAGGAAGCTAACCCCAGAGGAGGAAGCAGAACAGGAGGAGAGGAGACCAAAGAAAACAAAGGGCCGACCAAATACCTCTCTAGATGAAGAGCGAGCTAGACTCTCTGCTTTGCTCGAAGAAAGAGGGTATGACTTTGATGAAGTCATCAACTGGTCGGTACCTAGAATGGCTGCCGAGCTGGACAAGGTGCAGCAGCAAGAACAAGCTGTTGCTGCATCAAAGGCTCTGAATGTACTTACAAAGAAGCAAAAAGAAAAGGCCTACAGAGACAAGAACAAGGCCTTTCTCTTGGAATATGGCTTCCATGCTCGGCAGCTAGGCCCAATGAAGAACTCGACCATGGATATGCACATCCGAGATATCAAGGCTAAAATTGCCAAAGGTGAGTTACTTTCAATTGAACAGATAAGGGCTCAAAAGGCAAGCCTTATGAGAGGCTTAGGTTTAGGGGGAGAAGATAGAATAGAAATGCCCAACATGTTCCCCCTAAATCCTAAAGAAGAACAAATAACTCCTCCATCAAGCCCATCTATGAAGACAAAAGTCCCTGATCCTGAGAAACAATCTATGGCAGATGAGAGGAGTTCAAGTCCTCCAAGAACTGAGGCTGCAGGCCCAGAACCCACTGCAAGAACAGAAGATGCAGTGGGATCCAATGTGGAGGATCAACAGGCCAGAGAACAGAGGAGTGAAGCCATGGCTCAAAACAGACCAAGATTCACAAGAAGAAAGAGAATGGCTAAAAGGAAAAAGAAAACAAAAACTATCCCCTTTGACTCTGAGCCTGATACAACACTCTCAGTACTTGAAGCCACATCTGAAGCAACTCCTGAAACTACACAAACCCAAGAAGACATGAGGGATATCAGCAGACTAATGAATGAGCATTCATACATACCCTTGATAAATTGGAGCTTCAATGCACAAGAAAAGATATTCATCCTCACCGACTACAATGGAGAAATAAAACTGGTGGATCTTTTGCATCTGATGATGTTGGCAAAACCCTACATTTTTGATCTAGATAAGCTCCCTCTCAATAATCCTGACAATGGAGCAGATGGGAGGTCAGCCATTAGATTGATTAGAAGAAGGGCACAGGTACTGAGGGGTACATGGAAGCCAAGGTTCATTCCTTAGAAGTTTTGGTAGCATCAGCCTAGGGGGAGACTGTAAAGACTAATAAAGGCTGATGCTCACCAAACGTCTTGTTTTGTCCAAGTATAGGAGCCTCTTTGAATAAACACCTTCGGAAGGAAGAAGTGATTCTTCGGAAGCAGCATTGCTTCCGAAGGATAACTAGTTCCTGCCGAAGGTTATTTAAGACAACTGCTTCCGAGGAATCCTTCTGAGGAATCCTCTTATTCACTGAAGACAAAGACTTCCGAGGTTTATCCTCTGACAAAGACTGTAGCAGATTACTCTTATGGTACAAAAGGTACTGACACAAGACATGTTGGTCTGAATAAAGATAGAGACAACATGTAATGAGTCAGACAAAGCACCTTACCTCTCCCATGCTACATTAAATGCAAAAGATCATCTGAAGCCTTGAAGATCAATAACATTAAATGTCTTTTGTATTTAGTAGTCTTTTGTAAAGTCAATGTCTATTAATGTAATGATTATAATAGAGTGTCTTAGTCTGTTAAGACACTCAACATACTAGAATAAGCTTTACTTTATGTACTTGTCTAGTATACCCAACTTGTATTCCTAAGTGTATACGGTTGTAGCCTCGGCTATATAACCTCCCATTGTATGGTTGCTTGAAGTGTGCGTGCTTGTATACTTCCACTTTGAGAGAAATATATCCTTGAGCTTGAATTATTCCTGTGTTCTTATTATTGTTCAAAGATTATTACTTTGTCATTTTGAGTGTAATTGTGAGATCATTCTAACAGAACATTCCGCATCTGTTAGAGTTAAGTAAGAAATACTTGTGAAGTGTTGTGTAGACATAACAACCCGATCCTACAAAATTTTTGAGCTGCTTGATGAAGTTGTTGAAGAGATTGGGGAGGATGTTGTCATTCAAGTGGTGACCGACAATGCTAGTGCATACAAAGCTGCTGGTGCGTTGTTAATGGACAAAAGAAAAGGCTTGTATTGGACCCCGTGCGCTGCTCATTGCATTGATTTGATGCTTGAAAAAATTGGGGAATTACCACAACATAAAAACGCTTTGCTTAAAGCAAAAAAAGTTAGCAATTTCATCTATAATCACCAGTATGTGTTGAGTTTAGCCCGAAAGACTCTAAAGAAAGATCTTCTTCGACCTGCTACCACAAGATTTGCCACAGCATTTCTGACTATTCAAAGCATTTTCGAATCAAAGGAACCTTTACAGCAAATGTTTGTTTCAACTGAGTGGAGGAATTGTGCTTGGGCCAAGAAAGCCGATGGTAAGGAGGTAAAAAAAATAATCTTGGATGAAAGAAATTTTTGGCCTTCTGTGGATTATGCCATTAGAACCACAATGCCACTTGTTCAAGTTTTGAGGCTTGTTGATGGGGAGCAAACACCAGCAATGGGATTTATATATGGAGCAATGGATGAATGTAAAGAAAAGATTGCAAAGAACTTGGATAACAAGGTCTCTTCTTATAAAGAGATATGGGACATCATTGATAAAAAATGGGAGCTGCAAATGCATCGTGACTTGCACGCGGCAGCCTACTACTTAAATCCGCAGTATCGATGGAGCCCCAATGTTTCTGAGCATGCGGAGATTAAGAGAGGATTGTACAATGTAATGGCTAGATTCGTTCAAGATACACAAGTTTATATGAAGATCGAAGACCAGCTCATTGCTTACAAAGAAAAGAAGGGATTGTTTGGATTTAGAGGTTCTTTGGCGACATATAAGACACGTCCACCGGGTATATTATTTGCTAATTTTTCTATACTTATTGTAGTTTTATTTTATATAAATTAAATTTATTAATATTACTTTTTATAAATATATATATAGTTAAATGGTGGGGCGAATATGGAGATGATACTCCAGAACTCAAGGCCTTTGCGATGAAGGTTTTAGGCCTTACATGTTCAGCTTCAGCTTGTGAGCGTAATTGGAGTACGTTCAATCAAGTCCACACAAAGCGACGAAACCGATTGAACACAGAAAGAATGAACGACTTGGTTTACATCATGTACAATAAAAAGCTGAAGCAGAAATTTTTGAAGAAAGAGAATTTAAAAGAAGATGATGATCCTTTAGTTGTTGATGATGTGTTGTCTGATGATGAGTGGATTGTTGATCCAACTGTTTCTGATGAAGATGACAATGGAGGTAGCGGGGCAAGTGAGAAGAGAGGTGTTGGGCCAAATGAGGAAGTAGGTGGATGTTCTTCATCTAGGAAAAGAAAACAAGTGCAGATTAATTTGATTGACGAGGATGATGATATTGAAGTAAACTCAGTTGAGGAAAAAGATGATGAGGATGAGGATGAGGATGAGCTAGATAGTGATGCGTTTTATGCTGTTTGAATTTGATTATGTGTTTTTGATGCTTTAGACTTCTAAACATTCCAAGTGTTTTTGTGTTTTAAAGACTTTGTCCTTTTTATGTTTATTGAAGGATGTTTATCTTAGTTATAAAGTTCTTTAATTGATGTTTGATATTTACTATTTTTTTTTATATATATTATAAAAATATTTATTTATCTACAACCGCCTCGGACTTACGCCTCGTTCCGCCTTGAGGCGTACGCCTCGTGAGGCAGAGTGAAAACGCCTCGAGGCGCGTTTCCGTTCTTTTAAACCTTGGCTCTATGGAGGCTACAATTTGGAGGAATGATTTAGGCATAGAATCAAGCAACCGTCTCACCAATACCTTTTCTTCTAGGTCTGCTCCGAGACTCCTTGATTTTGAAGCTAGCCCACTTAGTTTGCTTGCAAAATCATCTACCGTGTCATCCTCCTTCATGTGTAGGCTTTCGAGCTCTTTCCTCAAGGTTTGAAGCCTAGCTGTTCGGACTCGATCAACCCCCAGAAAACGTGTTTTCAGCCCTTCCCAAACTTGTTTTGCATCAGTATAAGCTGCCATTTGTAGTACAAGTTCTTCCGGAATGGCTTGAATCAAGAAAGCAAGAGCCATCTTTGATTTCTTAGGATCAACAGCAGCACCTACTGTTGGTTCAATAGCCTCCCATATGCCATAAGCGTCCATAATCGTCTTCACTTTAATAGCCCACACCGGGTAGTTTGTAGACGTCAAAACTGGACACTGATATGTCATAGAACCACCTTCTTTCGCTGGTACCATTGCCATCTTCTTGTTTAGAAAATTTTAATCCTGCTGACCAAATCTGATGCACCCGACCTTTTCCTGCTTCTGACCACCGAACAAAGAAAAACAAGGCCTGCTACCCCGCTGCCTCTACTGTTTTTCTTTTCAGCCGCTAAGCGAGACTGGATTCAAAGCTTCCTGCTTAACGAATCAGACCTGTTCGCTTTTACCGCAAATCTGATCAGAACATTCTGCCAAAAAGAACCTACTGCTGGATCTTATCCTTGGCAAGGAATGAAGGGTATGGGTACCAGAATCACGAATCAAGGAATACGAAAACTGTTAAAATAAATCTGATCAGTCGCTGATCAGAATTTAACCTCCTTTGATTGTGAGACACTGCTGCTTGAAACTCTTCAGAAAAACAGTGCAGTGACTTCCTCACAGGCCTGATTCTTCAGTGCTCTGATACCAATTGTTAGACAATTGGCTCAAAGAACAAATCAGAAACTGTAATTTCAAGCTGCCATATTGCTACATTATGAAAAAAAGAAGAGAAAACTAGTACAATAATAATAGAGAAGATTAAGCCTATTTATAGCTAGAAACTTAACCTCTAAGACAATGTAAACAAGGAAAACACTGCCTAAACTAGGAAACTAACAGCTGCTAATTACCAGCTGTAATCCTATGAAAACACAGCTGTAAATTTACAGCATTTTATTTTAATAGCAAAAACAACTTAACCTAATAAAACATGATTAAACCCATCAATCAAATCAAATAATAAATTTTTGAATTCATTTTAATAATCATTAATGCAGAGTCAGGTTTATAGTTAGGAATAAGGAATCAGTTTGAGGACACTCTGTGAAACAAGATAAAACAACAGTGGCAATTTTATTGAAATAAAGGAAATGGAAAATGGCATATTCTGTGTATCTTTTGTATCTATAGGTGATGAAGCTCTAAATACTGAATGATAACTTATCAAAACTGAATGATGTACATCTACATGATAAATCTACCAAGTAAAAACTGCATGACTAATCAGGGGCGAAGCAGTCCCCTCTTTTTTCGTCCGTAGTGTTAATTTTTTGGCAGAAAGATATTTTTGGGAAAAAATAGTGGCTTCGGACACTGTCGCATCAAAAAATTAAGATGTACTTTGAGACTTGTAAATTTCCACCACCTCTTTCAAACCGTTCAAACTCCGCCGCTGTGACTAATCTCCTCAAGTGTCAATCGGATTGGGATACAACAAAGCTTTCAAACTAAATTTCTCCTTTGACATAGATTTTAAAATCAAAGGAAGAAACATCCAGAATTAGAAGAAATACCTAAAGGTGAGGCCATGCACTTCTAGACTCCCGCCTGCAACTCAACCAACACCCCTGCTTGGTTGCTTCTTAGTCATATCTTCTAAATCCTAATCAATCAATCAAACAAACGAACCCTGCTTCAAAATGGGAACAATCACAAAGCATTTGTAAGCATTCAATTGCTATGGAATTGAGTTTTCGATATAAGAGAAACATCAACTAGACCTTAGAGTTAAAACTGAACATCTTACTAATGTTTTGTACCCAATGTTTTGGTACAAAGGGCATTTGTCCCGATGATACCAATGCATGTTACGATGTTTCTTTCTAAAATCTATTCAGGATTCTAGTCTTGTAGTGAACGAATGTGGAAAAACTTTGTTGCAAAAAAAAACTAACATTTTGGTGGGGACATGGAGACGTGGAGGGCTCACTTAATAAAAACATTTTTTTTCGACAGGAACGTCATAGGTTTAAAACGAGGTAAAGGTGTAATCAATTTGAACTAATTTAGAAACAAAAAGAAATCGTGTCAAAAAAATTTTAATGTTTTGATATTTATAGATGAACGGTTCATTAATAATTTACCTGATTCAAGATGGTTAAACATAAAAGTTTTGATATTAAATATAGGAATAAACTTTAAATTCTAAAAGTATGAGGGAATTAAAATAAAACTATACCAAGTTTGTGAACTAAACCTTTAAAGTTTTGATAGTTGGTACTTTTAGTTGGACGATTATAAATGTTTCTAATAGAGAAACCGATGTATTGAAAAAAAATAAAACAAAACTACAAAACAAGACGAAACTAATAAACAAAGATAAAAGACTAAAATGTAATAGAAAAAAGGTAGAAGAATATAAAGTAAGAAAGATTAACAACTAAAATAAAAGTTTAATTAATTACAAAAAATTTAGTACAAATAAAAATAGTTAAGAAATTATAAAATAAAAAATAAAGATAAGAGACTAAAGTATAATTAAAAAATGTTAAAAGAAATAATGATAAAAAAGATTTAAGGATTAAAGTGAAAAGAAAAAAGGTCAAAATGAAAATTAAGTAAAAAAGACTTAGTGCTAAAAAAAAAAGTTTAATTAATGGGAAAATTACCAATTTAGTCATTGTTGACCAATTTTTTACCAAATTAATCACTCAAATTTAGGCCCCTTAGACGCCGCTTTAGACGCTTTTAATCTGTATTTTTTGTAAACATGCAGGCCTACTTGTTGGGTTTGAATGGGTGTATTAAGACCCCTTTTCTACCGGCGTCTTAAGACGCCTGTAGATGCCCAATTTAGACACCGGCTTAAATATGTAGGCGTAAATTGGGCGTCTAAGCCGGTGTCTAAATTGGGCGTCCACAGACGTCTTAAGAGAAAAGGGGTCTTAAGACACCCATTTATACCCCGACAAAGCCGCCAACATGTGGGCCCGCATGTTTACAAAAAGTAACTATTAAAAGCGTCTAAAGTGGCGCCTAAAGCGGCGTCTAAGGGGCCTAAATTTAAGCGTTTAATTTGGTTAAAAATTGGTCAACAATGACCAAATTGGTAATTTTTCCTTAATTAATTCTTGAATAAAAAAAATACGAGAAAAATAAATAAAGAGAAAGAGGTGAAAAACAAAAGTGAAATAAAGAAGTATTAAAAAGAAAAAGAAAAAAAGATTAATGACTAAAGAAAAATTGAATTAATTACAGAAGCATTAACAAAAGAGTCAAGAGACTATGTCTCATGCTTACGAAGAAAACCAGAAATATATGTAAAATTTAAAAAACATGTATAAATTTATTTTTGAATGATGTTTGGTGGCGGATGATCAGTAAGTGACAGTGGCATCCAGTTAAAAACCATATATCATGCTTTTAAGACAAATGAAATAATATCTTTCGTATCAATCACAATTTAGAATTGGAACAAGTTTAGTTAAAAAATAAAAACATATAATATCTTTTTGTACAAATTATTCAATGTGAAACATATGAATTTTGAATCCATGAAAGAATTTGACCAACTGTATGACATTGAATATTTTTGTACAAATGATTCACATGTGAAACATATGAATTTTAAATTATGAAAGACTTAGACCAACTGTATGAAACTATGACATTGAATATTTGTACAGAAAAATGGAAAATGGATGATCATTGCATTCAAATTCTTGGATTTATATGTAAACTATGAGCATAAATACCTGCAATTTTAACTCTTGCATATGCTTCCTTTCCTAATATTGGTTCAGACATATTTCTAAAGAAAGTTTGGTGCTTGAGATGAAGGAATTTGGGATAGCTGCTTATAGAAGTTTGTGCAAGCATCTGGTCCATTACGAAGCTTTTTCCCCCGTAACTTCTGGATATAAATTTGTGCTTGTCTTAGTGTATCTGCAAGCAAGCAAATTAGGTTGACTAAGCACCCAAAAGCAGGAAAATGCTATAATAAAATATAGGTTAAAGCTAAACACTTTAAACACTAATGTATAATCATGTACAAACTGGAATTAAATTAAAGGTTGAAACAAGAATTCATAACAGGAGAATGTAGATTCTGTAAAAGGATTCAACTTACTAAAGTTAAAAACTTAAAATCACTTATATAAACTCCTGATTTACAGATAGGCCCTTTCTCCTTGCCAATACAATGACAGGTAGAAAAAAAAAAGAACTGGCAGTTGACTTTGACTTTCACAAATTTTATTTTCATTAGTAATATATTATTGAAAAAATAAAACATTTACACCAGCTGGATCAAAAGTTGACTTTTATTAGCACTAATTTTCTTATTTAGATCAAATCAAAAGACGTTCCATCTATCTCCAGATAAATTGATATTCAAGTAGTTGTGTTGCAGGCTGAGATGGGAACTCTTCATCTGCTAATTGGCTATTTCCATGATGCTTCAGTTTTTTTTAAGAAAACTGAAACACCACAAAAACTGAATCATCATGATATATATTTTTTAATATTAAACTCAGCATCTCCTTGTGACTTAAAGACAGGAGTGACTACATCTCTAACTCAAGCATGACCTCATTAATGAAGCTGTAGACATGTTAAACTATAATTATGTCAATCTCATTTCCAAGCATAATCTGCAAACATGTGAAACATATGATATTTTTGAATCCATAATAGACTTTGACCAACTCAATGATATTGATTTAATTAGCTCAGAAATGCATGATCATTATTCACTTCAATAAATTTATTTATAAACTCCAATCACAAGTGCGGTAATTTAGTACATAATCAATCAAAATGAGGGTTGGTTTTACCTTTTCTTGTGCCACTTCTTGCTACTTTCACTTACTTCTGATTGTAGCCTTATTTCATTTATGCTTATCTAATGATAACAAAGGAGGTGTACGATGCAAGGACGATGAGAGACAAGCACTTCTTGAGTTCAAGCAAGGCCTCATAGATAAAGCAGATCGACTTGCTTCATGGGTTGGTGAGAATAAAGACTGTTGCAATTGGACCAGGATTGTTTGTAATAACTTTACTGGTCATGTTCACAAAATTCATCTGCAAGGCAACTGTAGAATGAATGATTACAACAAAATTGAAGAACATGAAGAATTCGTGAAGCAAAGATTAAGAGGGGATATAAGTCCATCACTTCTGAATCTAAAGCAACTCAAGCATTTAGACCTGAGCTGCAACAACTTTGGTGAAATGGAAGTTCCTAGCTTTCTAGGTTCTCTTGCAAGCTTGAGATATCTTAACCTCTCTCGTTCCATGTTTGGTGGAACAATCCCTACTCAGCTCGGGAATCCGACAGAATTAAGCACCCTATGTCTTGGAAGTTTTCATGAAGATACTGATGAATATGAATATACTAGCATCACCAACATGCAGTGGTTGTTGGGTCTTCGTAGGTTGCATCACCTGGATTTGAGTAATATGGACGTTAGTCAAGCAACCAACTGGATTGAGGTGATCAACACGCTTCCTTCTTTGGTTGAACTACATTTGTCCCATAGTCTACTGATGTATGTAGATCCTTATGTCGATAATCTTAATGCCACATCTCTTTCCTTGCTTGATCTTTCCGGAAATGATTTTAATAACAGTTATGTGCTACAATGGATTTTTAGTAAAACTAGTCTTGTTTCACTAGATATAAGCGGGTGTGGTCTTCATGGCCCTGTTCCCAGTAGCATTGATAGCTTTAGTAACTTGACTTCACTCAAGTCACTTCACGTTCGCGGGAATGAATTCATGAGTTCTTCATTAGTACTTAAAGGGTTGTCTACAGTAGGTGGTAATCTCATTTCATTAGATATACGTTCTTGTGGTATTTCAAGCTCGGTTCTTGGTGCCCTGCACAACTTGACTTCCATGCTTAGCCTTGAACTGTCATCTAATGTACTCAACAATACAATACCTGCATCATTGGGTTATATTTGCAATTTGAGACATATTGGTCTAGATGGCAACTCTTTTCCTAATATCAGCTTAATGAGTCTTCTTGAAAACTTTTTCAAGTGCAAATTACCAAGATTGGAGTCGTTATCCCTTGTGTCTTCAGGACTTTCAAGTCATCTTCCAAATCAAATTGGACAACTTGTATATCTGGAAAATCTCCAACTTCAAAATAACCATATTTATGGTATTATTCCCAAATCAATAGGAAGATTATCTCTCTTAAGGTCACTGTATCTTGTAAAGAATCTTATCTTGGGTCCAATTCCATATTCAATTGGAGGATTATTCTCGGTTGAGGTTTTAGATCTTTCAAATAACCGACTCAATGGTAGCCTTCCAGATAGCCTCGGTCAACTTTCAAAGCTGATTTATTTAGATTATTCATACAACTTTTTGACTGGCATCCTGACGGACGCTCATTTCGACAAACTTGACAGATTGAAGTTCTTAAATGGTGAAGGAAACTACATAGCCCTAAGACCACGCCTTGCCAACTGGGTTCCTACTTTCCAGCTGCAGTTCTTGTATCTAAGTTTATGGGATTTAGGGCCTCAGTTTCCATTGTGGCTGCAGCTGCAAAGGGATTTAGTAGAATTGGATGTGAGTAACACAGGGATTTCAACAATGATTCCTCTGCCATTTTGGAGATCATCACCCAATCTACGATATCTAAATATGTCACAAAATCAACTTCAAGGAAGGCTGTTTGATATCCCTGCATCACTTCAAGTACTGGTCTTGAGTTCTAACAAACTTAGGGGGCTATTACCTAAGCTCTCAAATAATGATTCACAAACAAAGATCTTGGATTTGTCAAATAATTCCTTTGGAGGATCATTACATCATTTGGTGTGTCCTTATGGTGAGAAAACCCTAGTAATTCTTAATTTGGCAAACAATAATCTTTTAGGTCATAGTTATCGATAGCGAATAGCGGTAAATAGCGATAAGCTACCTATATGCTACGTAGCGAATAGCGGTAAATAGCGACCGCTATTTCGTGTTTAGCGATTAAATAATATACAAACTCAATAGAAGCGTGCATAGAACCTGGGTTCTCCAATTCAATCGACCAGACTCCAATTCGTCAGTTCCTTCTACTTATAACCTAGACTGTGTTGTATAAGTGCTTCTAGATCATCAAATTCGTCGTTAATTTCAGTCCAGACTAGTCCAGACTTCAACTCGTCATCCAATTTAGTCGACCATACTTCAATTCGTCAATTTCTTCTGCTTCTAACCTAGACTGAATTGTAGAATTGCATCTAGATCATCAAATTCGTTGTCAATTTCAGTCCAGGCTCCAATTCGTCATCCAATTCAGTCGTCTCCGATTCCGTCATCGTCCAATTCTGTCGCCATCCTCGTCGTCTATTTCAGTTGATGTCACATTCGTCTTCATCTGGTATCGTCGTCGTCATAGTCACATTCGTCGTTGACTGATTCTGACTCCAATTCCCGCTATCTTCACGCTATCAGGCCGCTAAACCCTAATAGCGTCAACTTCTCGCATCGCTACGTAGCGCGCTATAGCGCACGCTACGAACGCTATTGATAACTATGTTTTAGGTGACATTCCTGAGTGTTGGGTGAACTGGTCGAGTTTGTTGTCCTTGAACTTGGAGAACAACAACTTGTCCGGTGCGATTCCAAGAACTTTAGGATCATTGTCTTCTCTGCAATTGTTAAATATCAACAACAACATGCTCTCCAGAGGATTACCAGCATCTCTTAAGAACTTGAAGAATTTAGTGATCCTTCAACTTGCTAGAAATAAACTTTTTGGAGAAATTCCGGCATGGTTTGGAACAAACCTCTTGAGTTTGAGAGTTCTTAACCTCCGATCAAACAATTTTGATGGAAATATTTCTCACAGGCTTTGTTATCTTATTGGTGTTCAGATCTTGGATCTTGCTCATAATAAACTATCCGGAAATATTCCAAGATGCTTCCAAAATTTCACTCTCCTCTCTGGAGAAGAAACTGCAAGTGATAGATTTATCTTCTCATACACTACACGGAGACAGATCATTGGCAGTGTTTCATTGGTTATAAAGGGACGAGAGGACACATATAGCACTATTCTTGGACTTGTGATGATGTTAGACCTTTCAAGTAACAACTTTTCCGGGAGCATCCCAACTGAGCTAATGGCCCTCCAAGCATTACAATCATTGAATTTGTCAAGAAATCAATTAACAGGGAGGATCCCTGTGAAGATTGGAGACCTGAAATCACTCTCATCATTTGATGTATCTCTTAATCGGCTTCAGGCGAGCTTCCTGTGACCTTATCACGCTTGAATTTCTTGAGTAGCTTCAATGTGTCCTACAACAATCTGACTGGAAGAATCCCATCAGGCACCCAACTTCAGAGCTTCAATGAGTTCAGTTTCTTTGGTAACAACCTTTGTGGAGATCCACTCACATGGAGTAGATTGGGACTTGATTATTAGCACATTATCTGGATTTATTGCTGGTTTCTGGCTGGTATTGGCTCCGTTGATAGTTAGCACCGTATGGAGGAACTTGTATTTCTGTTTCTTGAATCATCTGAGATGTATGTTTTGTAATGCTATTCATAAGTACTGTGGTAACCTTCTATAAAGGTGATGAAGAATGTTGTAATGATGTAATATGTTTGGTTATGGTTTAACAAATAGCAACTGTTTTTTTAATATATCATCCTCCAAATTTCTATCAAATTTGAATCCTTAAACAGTTAAAGTTAACCAATTGAAGTGGATGGAAAACGATTAGTGGCGAGCATACGTTACAATTTCAGACTAAAATTCTTTGCCCAATCCAACATTGAATAATAAATTGTATTTTCCTGAATTTCATGAAACGCCCATCTTATTCTTCAATCTATTCTTCGTATCCTCTAAATCATAGATAAAAAATTAAAAAAAAAAACCTAGAAAAGGGAAACCCTAAAAAATCACTAACTAAAACAGAGTCACATTTCGCATTCACAGAAATGGAAATTTAAGATTAGAGTTGTTAATTCACATGTTGGCATCTACGAATGTTCCTCGACTCCTTCATCTGGTGCTTATCTGTCTATGATTTGGTGCTCTTGATCTCAATTCGCGGTGTTTGGAATGCAAATAGCGCTAAGAAATGAAGGGCGGGAATCGAATGAAATTGAGAACCGATTTGTGTACCCGACTACCCATTAACATTTGAAAAAAGCAAATGGGCTTTATCTCTGAACTAGAATCCAGGTAAAATATTATTCAACAAGACTTGGAAAAGTAACAGTCTTGAATCTCATTGCAAATAACAAATTGAAAAAAAAAAAAAACTTTAAGAAAAAAGAAAGATGTCATAATTGTTATGTATTAATAAAAATGTTGTCCGGTTATTTACACACCCACATTTTTTTTTATTTTAACACTCCACCGACACTATACGAGGCGTATAGTCCTGTCTGACACTCACCGATCCGACAATGATTGGTCTCTTATACGTCTCGTATATGACCTACACGTCTCATATAGACCTATACGAGACGTATAATAATCCAATCATTGACACTAATAAATTCTAACAAACAATTGAAGGATGTAAGGTGGGTGTGAGAACAAGAGCATCCTTGAGAAAAAGACATAAATATTGAAGGTGGAAGTAGATCACAAGAAGTAAATGACAAAAGCCTTCCATAACATCAATAGATAAGATCTTCCTTTGCATATTAAGTTATGGGCTGCAATACCTTTTTTTTTTCTTTTTTTTTCCCTTATTCTTTTTAATGTCAAGAATCTTTAAAACCCAATTTGAGATAAAGAGAACATCATACCACACAAGATCTTGTTTTACCAAACACAGTAGCTATGGCTTCTATTGTCATCAATGCTGCAATGTACCGAGCTTGCAGTTCTCCTCACTTAGCCACCAAAGAACCATCACAGCTCGTTGGAGCTGAAGCAACTCAAGCATCAAGATTTGAGCCGCAATGAGTTTAAAGGGATCCAAATTCCAGGCTTCATAGGTTCTCTTGGAAACTTGAGGCATCTTAACCTCTCCGAATCAAACGTTGGTGGAATGATCCCTCCTCAAATTGGGAATATTTCAGAATTCAGAGCTACGTGTCCTTTCTCTTAGAAATTTTTATAAAACAAGTTTCATAATGAAAATGCAATGGCTGTCATGTCTTCGTTGGTTGTGTCATTTGGAACTGAGTGGCATAGACTTAGCAAAGCTACTGATTGGTTTCAGGTGATTAACAACCTCCCTTCTTTGGTCGAACTGCATTTGTTTGTATGTCGACTCTCTGATATACATCCCCATGTTCCCAGTCTTAATCTAACGTCCCTTTCCCTGCTTGATATTTCTGCTTAATCTAACTTCTTTGGCCCTATTCCTAACTCCATCGGGCGACTATCATCATTGAAGAGGTTATATTCTCATGGTAACAGATTGAACGGAAGCATTCCTAACTCGATCATGCAATTATCATCACTGGAAGTGTTGTATCTTATATTTAACCAACTTAGTGGCAACCTTCCTGTTAGCCTCAGTCTTCTTTCAAGGTTAACTATTTTAGATATTTCTTCCAATTTGTTGACAGGTGTTGTGACACAAGCTCACTTTTTTAAACTAGTGAACTTGAAATATCTAATAGGAAATGGAAACAACTTAACTCTAAAAATGCAAATTAAAGACTGGATTCCCCCTTCCCAAATGCAATTCTTGTATTTAAACTCTTGGGGTTTGCATGTTTATAACCGTGATCTTGTCTGCAAATTCTTATGTGGTTTTGATTAAATTGATGTTTTATATTGATTACATCTAATATATAAAATCTGATCAAACAAGTTTTGATAAAAATATAACCTAACAACAAAAGACAGGAACCGTTCATGCGAATTAAAATCGGCCCTAAAAAGAGTTCCTAAGAACTTGAAGGAACTGTTCCTACAGGATTTCTCTAATTCCTCTTTTGAAGCTTCATTGCAACAATGCAACTTACCCAAGAATTGAAGTAGACTTGAGAAACCATTTATAGTTGTTTTAGGAACTGTTCCATCAACTTATGTCATTAAGCCAAACAACTACAAATCAGAACCACTAAATTAGAGGTGGCAATTTTTACCCATATCAAAGAAAATGGGTTGGTTTGGGTAAACAATTGTAATATAATGGGTTGAAATGGGTAACATCATAATATTGAATGGGTTGAGATGGGTAGCACTTAAACACAATGTGGGTCAAGATAGGTAACCAAATAACTATGTAAATGCAATGGATTCAAACATTAAGAATGATTAATAACATATTTGATGAAAAAATCATTAAAAATTATCCAAATAGATTATTTGTTTACTAACTTTACTTATAACACATCTTAAGTTTAAAAAGTAAATTGATGTTTTTTAAGAACAATCCAATTTGACCCAAACTGATTTTGCTTAAAACCCGTCCTGACCCCGCACCCATCCTGACCCGAACCCGTTCTAACCCATTACCCAACCCGACCTGACCCGCCTATTTTGCCAGGCATACACTAAATCAATAATGAGAGGTGTGCAAAATTTGACTGAAATGCCAATTAATATGCAGCATAGGTGAAGGCGTGAAGCACCAGATTTTCAATGGAGTTGATACATATCGAAAAAAAATTATACAATGCAAATCAATAACTACAATATCTAATTTTGTTTATGCACTATTGCTTCTTTTTGCCAAACGCTTTTATGAAATATAGTTGCAATATTATGTCAAAAGAAATAAACATACCCAATAAAATCCTACTAAACGGTGGTGGGGGAGTGACAGAAGGCAGAAGCAAACGTTACTTCTATCCAATGGATCTGCTTCAAGATGTTCCTAGCATAAAATTTCATACTGTTGGTGTTCGTTAGCCTTTCATGGAAAGATTAAAAGAACGAACACGGACGACAAAGACTCATTCATGTTCGTTTGATTCGTTTACAAATTACCACCCAATGAACTAAGGGTTTAAGCATTTCTAGCACAAAGAGTCAGTAAACAGATCCATTCCAAGATGTTCCCTAATCAATTTCTGCTTTGTATCCTCTAAATACTGAATCAAGATAACCACAAAAATAAAACCCTAAAGTTAAAAATTCAGCTAAATTACAACGCATTTGTGTTCAGAAAGTCAGCATTTCATGTTCACATTAACATAAACTATAAAACCTTAAAATATAAACAAAAAGCAACCCTAAAACCCTCCATGGCCCAGTCATGTTACATGAGGACCAAGTTTTATTTTATAGGGGTAAATTATGATTTCTGTCCTTTAGGTTTATAGGCAAACTTACAATTACTGTTCTTTAGGTTTTTCACAATTCTAGTCCTTTCCTTTAAGAAATGTTAGATTTTGACAAGTTTTCTTAACCATCTTTTGATTCACATAAAAGTCTATCATTCAAGTTATCAATCACTCATCAAATTTGCGCCAAGCAAGCACAATGTAAAAATTAAGTTTAAAAAGAAAGAATCACACTTCTAATATTTTATTATTATATGTATAAATAAAAAAAAAGATATATAAAGTTAGATATCTAGATAAATCGAAGGAAAGATCACAAAGAATACTGTTAACAAACTATTAATAAAAAAATATTATTCACTTTTGTATGATGGGTGACATCTAATGGTTAATGGTTAAGATGTGCGAATGAATGGTCAAGAAAGACCGAACCATCAAGTGTTGAACCAGTTACGACTGTTTGGTTAAACATGTGAAATTACATAATGACTATTTTACCCTCCAACATTATCACAATATCCTAATCCAACTCATGAAAACTTCCAAATCCTAATCCAACTCATGTAAAAAAAAAAAACTTGAAAGCGGCTCTGAGAAATTGAAAAAAATTATCACAACTAATCCTAATCCAACTCTTGAAATCTTGAAAATCTTAATCCAAACTAATGTACACAAAACTTGAAAGTGGCTGTGGGAAATTGAAAAAAAAATGTCACATATACTTTCGTGTATATATATAGATAGAGAGAGAGATAGTACCTATTCTTTCCGATGAAACCCGTAGCTTCCGGCGAAATAAGCGTTGTGGCTGATGGGGGGACTGATCGGGAGTGGCTGAAGAGCGCTGTGGCTGGTGGGGATCCGATCGGGAGGGTGCGACGGAAGATGAGAAGGTGGCGACGGCTGAAGGTGGCGTGGAGACTGCCGGAGCTGAGCGAAGTTCGGCCGGAGATGGGCGAAGGGGGACCGGAGCATGGCTGTTGAAGGTGACGGGAGTGAAACCTTGAAGCTAGGGTTAAAAAAAAGAAAGGATATGGATGACCTTTGTTTTCATTTTTCCGTTCAGAGATAAGATTTGAATGATTCAGACCCAGTGGCGAAGCTTGACCGGAAACATAGGGGGCGACCCTAACGGCCTAACGCTAACAGTTAAATGTTCGGGTTGGCGATTCGGGTCGGGTCAAACAATAAAAAGTAGATTTTTTTATAACAAACAAAGATTTAAATAATTATCACGATGAGTGAAAAAGTTAAGTACCTTAAAGAAGATTACAACTCAGCGCGACGACCTTTAAGATTTTTAAATTCATCGATTATGGATTCCGAGTCAAAGTTTTCGGCAATTTCCTTCTATACGCACATTTGGTTTATCATTGAACAAATAGCAAAGAAAACAATATGAAGCATTTGTTGTTGGTGAATACTCTAACCAATTAGGAAACATCTTGAACCAAGCATTTATGAATATGCGTTGCTTTTGATCTTTAGGATACTCTTTAAGATAGATTTGGTATGGTCCTAAATTGTTTAGTCGGATCTCTTTCTAAATTGTTAGCAACCACTTCAAAGCCCTAAAATCTAAATGTTTACATTCACTAACAAATTAACAATTAACTACAATTAAACTACTCAAAAAACTTAATCAAAACAAGTAACAACAAATAGGAAGAGGTTAGAGACTTAGAGGCCGAAATTATTACCAATTCATGCAAGTCGGCAGTGACCGCGAGGCACAGGTCGGCAGGGCCGCAGCCGCAGGGAGGCTGGAGGCAGGTCGGCGGGCCGCGGACGGCGGTGCTGCTGGTGGCCGGAGGCTGGCCGGCTGGGTCTGGGCGACTAGGCGAGGGGAACTCTCGGCATCACGCTGAAAGAAGAACAAGATCGGGGTTTTTTTTCCCTTTGTCCGACAAATTCAAAATGGGGTATTTTGTTTCATTGTTTGGGTTTAAAGAATTAAAGTGGGAATGGGTTGGGCTGGATTTTAAGTTGGGCACTTGGGCTTAATCCTATTATATGTTGTATACTATTAATTAATAAATTAAGTTAATAGTTAATAGTTATTAGTTAATTAATTGATTTGATTTTATATGTTTAATAGTTTATAAATTATTTAAAAAAAATATAATTTTTTAGGGGGGGCGAACATAGGGTATATATTTTTTTTCCAGGGGCGAAATAAAATTTTTTTAAAAATTTTACACTACGAATCAGAAAATGTACACCACTAAGCGAAAAAATAGAGGGGGCGATCCTGCGCCCCTGTTCAGACCATCATTTAGATGTAGGGTTTTTATTCAGACATGTTTTTTAAGTAAAATAAAGGGTTTAAATCTGAACCATATCTGAATTTGAGCCATTCAAATTCAGACATATTCAGATGCTATCAAACAACCCTTAACATAACTAGCATACTAGCGGCCCATAGATCATGGAACAAATAGAGTGGGTAGGCTCAACCACCACATTACACTTAAAAACACTCTCATACACATCCAACGAACAAAAATTATTCCTTAAATATTAATTTCTTTATCTTTCATATATACAACCAATCAAATTTAACTTTTTTACTCTCATTCATAACCAACCCAACCTAATTTTCACAACCAATCACAAAAATACATGCAGCATGATAATATTATAATAGTCAATCAATGGTTAGTGGGGCAACTTGGTTGGACATTTTTGAGTAATTTTTCTTTTTTTTTAGTTTTTGTTGAACAACCAAACTTCCAAATCAAGGATGGGAGTGGTCGACGTGAGCCGTGCGTCTCTCACCTTAGCACTATTACACCACTTGACATAAACATTTATATTGACATGTGCGTTGTATAATTTATATTTGTCTTCAGATATGCCTTTATCTTCAAAATTTGAAAATTTCCTATACATTGCATTCTTCATCTTCGTTTTTGTCCATCTTTATCTCAATTTCAACTATTTTAATCTTACGAATAGTGATTCCTCAAATATAAAGATTCACTATTCATCATTTATATAAATGTTTTTGAATCTCTAAGGAGAAAAAAATATTAAAAATTTATGTAAGTAGGATGCAAATTTCAGACACGACATGAACTTATATAAAATTTTAGGCTTCAATTTAGCATAACTGATTTCATTTCAATTTCAAGTTGAACGTATGGAGCTAAATGGGTCATGTTAGTATCAACACGACAAGTTGACATGCTTAACCCATTCATTTTTTTATTTTATTTTATTTTTACGTTATTGTTATAAATTAACTTGATTGAGTATTTTATGCTATCAAATTTTAAACAAAAGAAAGAAATTAAGAAAAAACTTTATAATTAAATACAAAACTTTGTATTTATAAGTGATTCTATCCTTGAGTTTCCATAAACTGTGGCAAGGTGTAAACATAGTAAGGAATTGATACTCTCAGTCATTCAAAAAACGGTTTGGTGCATTTGGAAAGCTCGTAACGACATTATGTTCAACCAACGCAAAGTCTTAAAGGAGAAGATTGTCGAAGATATCAAAACACTTAGTTATTTTTGGGTAAAACATCGCATGTAGAGTTATGGATTAGAATGAGCCTTATGGCTATCCTTTGATGTTGGGTAAGATTGTGTTCAGACCAATGGGGTTTTCTTGTATCTTTTTTAATTACTTTTCCTTTCTTTGGTGGTATTGATTGGTGTATCATTATGGGGTTTTAGACTCTTACTAGCCTTGGGAGTAATAAAAATTTTTAGCTGTTAAAAAAAAGTGATTCTATCCATATGTAGAGGGATCATCATTGTATTAGATACATGATACATGTGAATGAGAAGTGCAACAATTGGATATCTGCTGTTTGGAGCTTCACTTAGCAAGGCAGTGGAGTTTAGTGGCGGATCTTGAAAAACGTGTTCAAGGAGGCCGAAAGTCATGAGCCAATTTTTTTTTCTTATCGCTATGTTTCTGGCTAAAAATTCGGGTCGGCAAATGATGTCACACCCCCACCTCTCGTCACCTGAGAATGATGTCATCAAATGGGTAGCGGAAGCATAGTGGTGATGTCTCAGAGCATGAGGGGTGACTTACTTGATCCGGTATCATCATAGCACACAGATTACGAAAAGTAAAACTTACATTACAAGGTTCGTGGTTACAAATATTATTACAGTTTATACATTTTACAATTTATTTAATTACAGTTGTTGCTAGTGCTGTGAGTGCATCCTCACCGTTGTCCTTGATTGCCTGCAAAAGTTTTAGTTTCGAAAACATCAGCACAAAGCTGGTGAGTTCATACAGTTTAGTTAAATCATATGATATGACAGTTAAGTTCAAATACATGTTCACAGTTCCGGATAACCATGGGACCCGTATCTAGTTCCTTTCGGACGATATGTTCAGTTCTCGATATTACCCGTCGGTAAATATCTTATTGCCTCATTATCTTAATGTCTATCACACCATTAAGAAGTTCAGGAAACAGATAACAAACATTCACACCAGGGGAGATGCAATCCTCCCAGTGAATGGGGTGTCAACCGATAGTACTATCAATGTTTTCTGCTCGGCCACACATGGGTTCACTAGATACAGTTCAAGAATGAGGACTTTGATATCATGATAGAGATACTAACGGCAACAATCCCATGAAATCCACAAATTCAGTTAATCACATGAAATCACGCAGATAACAGTGACACATATCATATGATCAAGAAAAGTTTAGCAGTTATACCCCGATGTTTATACAACATTAAAAGAACAGGGGTGGTACGAAACTCACCTGATGATATAAGGTAGCAAAATCTCTCCAATCTAACAACAAAGAGATGATTCTGCATTTAATTATATTTAATAAGTTATTTATGTTCTAGTTTACTGATTAGATCTTTCTGAACGTTCAATGTCAAAGACATTTCTTAATAAATCATCAACTCGATATTAATTATATCATTAACCAATTTATGGTTATATCATACAATGTATGATAATGTAGGAACCTACATTGCATTAGGTTCCTAACACAAAGTTGATGACACTCTAGATTAATCTAAATAATCTCGGATTAATCAAATAGTTAATATTGTTGATTATAATATTAAGACAATTTTTAGATGATTTAATGGCTTAGAAATGATTAATCCTTGTTATTGATTACCCAAATATCATGAAATATCACAATGTAGCACCATAATAGGTGAAATAACCAGATTTAACATACTAATCTGACTGTTATCATAAACATCAGATAATCATTCCAATAAGTATGTTAATGATTATGATTAGTTTGAAACACTTGGATTTAACCTTTGCATTTCAAAGATTAATCAAACTAATCACCTACATTGTCATAATCAAATGGTTTAAACCATTATAATCATAGGTATGATTTCATGCAAACCGGGCATCACAACGGATCAAAACAAGGATTTAACCGTTAGAACTTCGTGTTCTTCGTTTATAATCAATCCTAGCCATCATCTAGGCAATAATCAACAATCCTAACTATCTCATTACGTTCAAAATCAAGATCTAATCAATCAAAATCAAACTAGAAGGTTAAAACGAACCGTTACCTGTTCTGACGAGTTCCTGCGGGTAAAACTACGATCGGGACTTGTATATACGATCCGTGGGATGATCCAGATGTTTGAGGAGCTTAGATTTGAAGTTTAGAAAGGTTTGATGGCTGGTTTATCGTTTAAAGGTGATGCAGGGACGAAGAAAACGAGTTCTGGACAATTCTATGCGATCTGATCATCAAATTATATTTTTTTGCCGACATAGTAGCCAGGCGTATCGCCTGGGTGGTACACCCACGCCAGGCGTACCGCCTGACCCGATTTTCAGCCCATTTTTGATTTAAACTTCGTTTCGCGATTCCGGGGGCATACGAACTCCGTTTTGCGTGCGGTTTTCGCCCACGTTCATCATTTTTCACGTTCTAACAATCCCCATTAACAAAAGTTGTTAATTCCTCGTGGATTTCAAACACGATCAAATGTGCTTACGTCATTAATGCCGAATTCTTCGTACGCAATCGTCACAGTCTCCTCCTGTTAGAGAAATTTCGTCCCGAAATTTAGTGAAGACTTATCTGTTGACAATTGTCTATGAGAACAAGTGAGGATATTTGGCTTTCATCTGATCTTCACGTTCCCAGGTATATTCAGGTCCTCGTTGAGAGTTCCAGCGAACTTTAATGATTGGTATACGACTGCGTTTGAGTACCTTAACTTCTCGATCCATTACTTCTACCGGTTCTTCGGTAAACTGAAGTTTATCATCGATCTGAAGTTCTTCAAGAGGTACGATCAAAGATTCATCGTTTAAACACTTTTTCAGATTTGATACGTGAAAAACGTCATGAATGTTACTGAGTTCAAGAGGTAATTCGAGTCTGTAGGCTACAGATCCAATTCGTTCAAGAATTTTAAATGGCCCTACAAACCTCGGTGAGAGTTTACCTCGTTTACCAAATCTGAAAATGCCCTTCCAGGGTGATACTTTCAACATTACACGATCACCAACTTGGAATTCTAGTGGTCTACGACGGTTATCAGCATAACTCTTTTGACGATCGCGAGCAGCTTTAATTCGTTCTTGAATCAGTGCGATCTTGTCAGTGGTTTCTTGGATGAATTCTGGGCCAATGATTTGATTTTCTCCTATTTCCGACCAGCAAATAGGAGATCTGCACTTGCGCCCATACAGTGCCTCGAATGGAGCGCATTGTATGCTGGTATGGTAGCTGTTATTGTACGAGAATTCCACAAGTGGAAGATGAATATCCCAGCTACCTCCAAAATCAATCACACAGCTTCTAAGCATATCTTCAAGAGTTTGATTTGTTCGTTCAGTCTGCCCGTCTGTTTGAGGATGATAGCAGTGCTCATATTGATTTGCGTGCCCAGAGCATTCTGAAGAGTTTGCCAAAATCGTGACATAAATCGACTATCTCTGTCAGAAATGATAGAGATCGGTACTCCATGTCGAGATACAATCTCATTAACATAGAGTTTAGCCAGTCGATCCATAGAGTAATCTTCTCGGATGGGTAAGAAATGCGCAGATTTAGTAAGGCGATCAACGATAACCCATATCGAGTCATGGTTACGTGACGTTCTGGGTAGTTTTGTAATGAAATCCATAGAGATCTGATCCCATTTCCACATGGGAATCTCAGGTTGTTGGAGTAACCCAGAAGGTCGTTGATGTTCAGCCTTCACTTTAAGACACGTTAAACATCGGTCCACGTATTCAGCTATTTGTTTCTTCATCCCAGGCCACCAGTAAAAATCTCTAAGATCTTTATACATTTTATCGGCACCTGGATGAATAGAATACCTGGATTTGTGCGCCTCATCCAAGATGGTTGTTCGAGAGTTACCGAATAGAGGAACCCACATTCGGTCTTTGAAATACAACAGTCCATCAGCTTAGTATCGAGTTTCTTATCTAATCCTCTTAGTCCCTCAGCAGAATAATTCGTTGTTTGTAAAGCTTGTTGCTGAGCATCTCTAATCTGAGGAATTAGACTGGTTTGGATAGTCAAACCTAACGCTCTCACACGTAGGGGTTTGACCCGTTCCTTGCGACTCAAGGCATCGGCCACAACATTTGCCTTGCCTGGGTGATAACGGATTTCACAATCATAATCGTTCAAGAGTTCAACCCATCGCCTTTGTCGCATGTTCAACATTTTCTGATCTAGAATATGTTGGAGACTTTTGTGATCCGTGTACACAATACACTTGGTTCCGTACAGATAATGTCTCCAAATCTTGAGTGCAAACACAACTGCACCAAGTTCTAGATCATGAGTGGTATAGTTCTTCTCGTGTACTTTCAACTGTCGAGAAGCGTAAGCAATCACCTTATCGTTCTGCATTAAAACACACCCAAGTCCCTGACGGGAAGCATCACAATAAACCGTGAAGTTATCTGTACCTTCCGGTAGTGCTAAGATAGGTGCATTGCAGAGTTTATGTTTCAACAGTTGGAAAGCCTCCTCCTGTTGGGAACCCATATAAACGGTTGGTTCTTCTGAGTCAAAGTGGTAAGTGGCAGAGCGATTTTTGAAAAGTTCTTGATAAATCGACGATAATAACCTGCCAACCCCAAGAATTGACGTATTTCAGTCGGGGTTCGGGGTGTCTCCCATTGTTCTACCGCTTTGATCTTACTGGGATCCACTTGAATACCATTCTCATTCACAACATGCCCCAGAAACTGAACTTCTCGTAACCAAAATTCACACTTGGAAAATTTGGCATATAGCTGTTCACGTGCTAGAAGTTCTAAGATGAGTTTCAGATGTTGGGCATGTTCCTGCTGGTTCCGGGAATAAATGAGAATATCATCAATAAATACAATCACAAACTTATCCAGATAAGGTCTACATACTCGGTTCATCAGATCCATAAAAACTGCAGGTGCATTGGTTAAACCAAACGGCATTACTAAAAACTCGTAATGTCCGTACCGGGTTCGGAAAGCAGTTTTTGGAACATCATTGTCATGGATTCGCAACTGATGATATCCGGACCTCAAATCAATTTTTGAGAAATATGTAGCACCTTGCAACTGATCAAACAGATCATCAATACGAGGTAATGGATAACGGTTCTTGATTGTCAGTTTATTGAGTTCCCTGTAGTCGATACACATCCTGAATGATCCATCTTTCTTTTTCACAAAAAGAATTGGTGCTCCCCAGGGTGAAAAACTGGGTCGAATGAAACCTTTATCAAGAAGTTCCTGTAATTGACCTGAAAGTTCTTGCATTTCAGATGGCGCAAGCCGATACGGGGCTTTAGCAACAGGTGCAGCGCCAGGAATCAAGTCAATACGAAATTCAACCTGTCTTGTTGGGGGTAATCCTGATATATCTTCAGGAAAAACTTCAGGAAAATCTTTGACTACTGGGATATCAGTGATACGTGTAGGTGAAGAATTGTGCTCGGTCACGTGTGCCAGGAAAGCATAACAGCCTTTCCTTAAAAATTTCTGAGCCCGCATACAAGATATGAGACCAAGTTTTCTACCGGCTCGTTCTCCTTGAACTATCAGTGTATTACCGTTAGGTAATGGAATACGGATCACCTTAGTTTGACATACAACTTCCGCTTGGTTATCAGAAAGCCAATTCATGCCTACCACGACATCAAAGCTACCAAGCTCAATAGGAAGTAAGTCGATACAGAAAAGGTGATCATTCAGATTCAAGGAACATCCTTGAATAACACTGCTAGTTTTGATCATCTTGCCGTTTGCAAGTTCAATGACATAAGGAGTTTCTAGTTCTACTAGTAGTAGCAATGAAAGTAATGATGCAAATTCAGGAGAAATAAAACTCTTATCTGCTCCTGTGTCAATAAAACTGATGCATAAAGATTATTGAGAAGGAACGTACCAGTGACAATGTTTGCATCATGTCTTGCCTCGGCTGCACCAATCTGAAAAGCTCTACCCCTAGCTTGATTCCCTGGATTGGTGTTATTGGTTGGACAATTGCGCATGAGGTGATCAGGGCTTCCACAAGTGTAACATGACCGGTTCGTTTGAGCAGTGGGTCGTGGAGCTTGGTTTGGTTGACGAGCAGGAAAGTTGCAGTATTTAGCATAGTGTCCTACCCGATTACATTTTGCACAAACAGGACATGGTCCTGTGTGATGGTAGGGACACCTATCACATTTGGGCGCCGCCCAGTGTAAACTTTCCTCTCCGGTACCGCCGCTCCATAGTTTTTCACGGTTGGTTTGTTCTGACTGGTTTCAGCTGGAGCTTTGGTCTTGGACTTGCCAAACCATTTACGTTTGGTACCTTTAGAAACGTTCGAGGTACCAGCTTCACTACGGCCCACGGCCGTCTGAGATTTTGAGATCAATGTACCACTTCTTACCGCCTCATCGGTAAGCTTGGTGGTCAACAGAATGGTTCTTTTAAGGGTTGTGGGTTCAGCAGCAGTTACATTTCCCCGAATCTGGGGAACCAACCCTTTGATATACTTCTCAATCAATGCTGCCTCAGTTGGAAACATATTGGGAAGTAGACAAGTAAGTTCATGAAAACGATCGGTGTAGGCTAAAGAATCAGCACCGACCATTGAGTGACTCCAGAATTCCTCCTGAAGTTTTTGGATTTCAGTGATTGGGCAGTACTCTGACCTAATCAGAGTTTTGAATTCATTCCAGCCCATAGAATCAACTGTAACAGAACCCAAAGTTTTAGCCTGGGTATTCCACCAGGTAAGAGCTGATTCTTTCAAAGAACAGGCAGCATAAGACACCTTATGCTCCTCCAGACATTGGCTGATTTTCAGTTTTGTTTCCATCTCCTCGATCCACCTAAGGAGTCCAGCCGCTCCTTCCCTACCTGTGAAAGTAGGTGGGTTACAGGAAGCAAAGTATTTATACGTACATCCCTGTCGTGGTGGATCAGGAGCAGTAGTAGTTGTGCCTGTGGTATGAACAGTTTCAACGTGTCCACCTGTGGCATTATGTTCCACATGACCAGACCCAGAAGTGACATGTGGCTGTGGTGGTATTACAATGCCAGCAGCCGATAGCTGTTCCTTTACGATTCGGGCTATAGCTGCTTCATTCAATACCGACCCACTAGGAGCTGCCGTGGGTGTCGGGTTTGGGTCCTGGTTCACCAGAGGAACGGTATTTGTTTCAGAAACAGGTGGTGGAACTGGATTCGGTTCAGGGGGAGTAATATTCTCGGTAGCTTCTTAGCTGGACGACCTCTTTTCGGAGCCATAGTTCTGCTCACATGCAGACAAACTCAGGTCAGTTCAAGAATATTAAAATATAACCCTTTTTAATCACATAACTCAACCATGTTCAGACATGCTGACAATTTCATGTTGAAATGTGATCATTTAAGTATTCAAGTATAACTACATTGAAAAGATCCAGATACGTTCTCAATTCACACTAGTCATTCAGATATTCGTAGTTATACTTAGTCCTGTTATTTCAAAACATGTATAGAGTATAACCCAACTCATTGCCTCGCAATACATGTTTTTAGAGATATGTTCATACAGGACTAGGATATGTTCTCAGTTCGTGTACTAGATATGTTCTCACACAACAACAGATATGTTCACGTGTTCTCGTACAGTATGGCTCTCGTACTGTACTTTAGTTACTGATATGTTCTCGTTCACATTACAGATACGTTCTCGTTTAGATATGTTCTCGTACAGTATGGTTCTCGTACTGTACTTTTAGTAACTGATATGTTCTCGTATAGTATGGCTCTCGTACTATACTTTAGTTACTGATATGTTCTAGTTCACATTACAAATACGTTCTCGTTTAGATATGTTCTCGTACAGTATGGCTCTCGTACTGTACTTTTAGTTAATATATTCGCATACAGTATGGCTCTCGTACTGTATTTTCGCGCAATATATGTTTTTAGTTAAATATATTCGCATACAGTATGGCTCTCGTACTGTATATCAGCGCAATATATTTTCAGTTAGATATATTTGCATACAGTATTGCTCTCGTACTGTATTTTCGCACTATATATATATTTTTAGTTCGACATATTCGCATACAGTATGGCTCTCGTACTGTATATCAGCGCAATATGTTTTCAGTTAGATACGTTCCCATACTGATATGTTCATAGATACGTTCTCATACTGATATGTTCATAGATACGTTCTCATACTGATATAGATATAGTGTTCATATAACATACAACAGATATACAGAAACAAACATTTGATTAAAACAACACTGTTATTATAGAACCATAAAGTTTATAATACAAGGAGTGCCCTCATAATACATTCATACAAACAACCTATCCGTCTATGAGATGTACAATGAAAATCCCAAAATGTGGATCAACTGATCTGACTTACCGTAAGAAATACGGTAAACAGGCTAGCACTATAGCTATAGTAGCAAGTACTATAGCTAACCAGATAAGTCTAGCCTCGGTGCTCAGCGTACCGAGCATCCAGATCAGTCCCTGCAGCCTTTCCCCAAAGGCTGCCACCCGCTGCTTACATGCAGCAATCATCTCCCTCCACCAGGTCCTCTGAAGGCGATCCTCAATGGTGCCCTCCAAGCTAGAGTGTCCGCACCCTGAGTAGTCACATGCTCCATAAGAGCCAGGTGAGACGTGAGAATCTCCAACACCGTGTTACGGGTGTCCTCCATCATGGCATGGTGCTGCTGCAAATCCTGTCGGAGGCCCAGCAGGTCCTGAGATACCTGCTGTACCTGAGCCCGAAGCTCAGCCTGGTGGGAGGATTCTCCCACCTCGTGTACTGGTGCTGGCTCGTCCCGTGGAGCCATAGGGCGTCGTGAAGGTAGTCCCGTAGTCTTGCGGGCCTGGCCCCGCATACGCCTGAGCCCGTCCCATGCCGGGGCTCTGTGTGGTGAGGAGCTCTGCCTCCTCATGGCCGAAGCGTCGGCCAGCGGTGAGTGGGGTGGACTATGCACCGGTGGGGATCTCGGTGGTGGTGGTGGTATGAACGGAGATCCGGGCGGTAGTGGTGGTACAAAAGGAGATCCGGGTGGTGTAGCTGGTAGCTGTGGTTCCACCTGAGATGATACGGAAGACGCATGAGATGGTACTGCACCCGAGCTCGATCCTGAGCTGTCACTGGGTGTGTCGTCAAGGATGATGTAAGGGAATCTCTGGTAAATATAGTTTTCTCCCCGGTTCGCCATTGCTGAATAAACAAAGTTCTAGATCAGTATCATGAAATAAACATTGAATAATAATATTCAATACAAACATGATATGATATCTCTTCCTATCTCAAAGCAACTATTAGTCTTTAGAATTGTTAATGTTTTGCTTGAATTAAATCAAACTAGAATGCACACGTGTTGCAAATTTCAGTTATGCTGGCCACTCACTAACTGGAATTTGTACCATCCTGATTATAATTGGTTTAATTCAAAACAAGTTTTGTTCAATAATAATGTTCGGTGCTCTCTGTGTCATTATACGAGCCTATGGTTATAGTCTAGGCCTCTATGTCCACCTAGTTCTCTATAACCTGTGGCTCTGATACCACCCTGTCACACCCCCACCTCTCGTCACCTGAGAATGATGTCATCAAATGGGTAGCGGAAGCATAGTGGTGATGTCTCAGAGCATGAGGGGTGACTTACTTGATCCGGTATCATCATAGCACACAGATTACGAAAAGTAAAACTTACATTACAAGGTTCGTGGTTACAAATATTATTACAGTTTATACATTTTACAATTTATTTAATTACAGTTGTTGCTAGTGCTGTGAGTGCATCCTCACCGTTGTCCTTGATTGCCTGCAAAAGTTTTAGTTTCGAAAACATCAGCACAAAGCTGGTGAGTTCATACAGTTTAGTTAAATCATATGATATGACAGTTAAGTTCAAATACATGTTCACAGTTCCGGATAACCATGGGACCCGTATCTAGTTCCTTTCGGACGATATGTTCAGTTCTCGATATTACCCGTCGGTAAATATCTTATTGCCTCATTATCTTAATGTCTATCACACCATTAAGAAGTTCAGGAAACAGATAACAAACATTCACACCAGGGGAGATGCAATCCTCCCAGTGAATGGGGTGTCAACCGATAGTACTATCAATGTTTTCTGCTCGGCCACACATGGGTTCACTAGATACAGTTCAAGAATGAGGACTTTGATATCATGATAGAGATACTAACGGCAACAATCCCATGAAATCCACAAATTCAGTTAATCACATGAAATCACGCAGATAACAGTGACACATATCATATGATCAAGAAAAGTTTAGCAGTTATACCCCGATGTTTATACAACATTAAAAGAACAGGGGTGGTACGAAACTCACCTGATGATATAAGGTAGCAAAATCTCTCCAATCTAACAACAAAGAGATGATTCTGCATTTAATTATATTTAATAAGTTATTTATGTTCTAGTTTACTGATTAGATCTTTCTGAACGTTCAATGTCAAAGACATTTCTTAATAAATCATCAACTCGATATTAATTATATCATTAACCAATTTATGGTTATATCATACAATGTATGATAATGTAGGAACCTACATTGCATTAGGTTCCTAACACAAAGTTGATGACACTCTAGATTAATCTTAAATAATCTCGGATTAATCAAATAGTTAATATTGTTGATTATAATATTAAGACAATTTTTAGATGATTTAATGGCTTAGAAATGATTAATCCTTGTTATTGATTACCCAAATATCATGAAATATCACAATGTAGCACCATAATAGGTGAAATAACCAGATTTAACATACTAATCTGACTGTTATCATAAACATCAGATAATCATTCCAATAAGTATGTTAATGATTATGATTAGTTTGAAACACTTGGATTTAACCTTTGCATTTCAAAGATTAATCAAACTAATCACCTACATTGTCATAATCAAATGGTTTAAACCATTATAATCATAGGTATGATTTCATGCAAACCGGGCATCACAACGGATCAAAACAAGGATTTAACCGTTAGAACTTCGTGTTCTTCGTTTATAATCAATCCTAGCCATCATCTAGGCAATAATCAACAATCCTAACTATCTCATTACGTTCAAAATCAAGATCTAATCAATCAAAATCAAACTAGAAGGTTAAAACGAACCGTTACCTGTTCTGACGAGTTCCTGCGGGTAAAACTACGATCGGGACTTGTATATACGATCCGTGGGATGATCCAGATGTTTGAGGAGCTTAGATTTGAAGTTTAGAAAGGTTTGATGGCTGGTTTATCGTTTAAAGGTGATGCAGGGACGAAGAAAACGAGTTTCTGGACAATTCTATGCGATCTGATCATCAAATTATATTTTTTTGCCGACATAGTAGCCAGGCGTATCGCCTGGGTTGGTACACCCACGCCAGGCGTACCGCCTGACCCGATTTTCAGCCCATTTTTGATTTAAACTTCGTTTCGCGATTCCGGGGGCATACGAACTCCGTTTTGCGTGCGGTTTTCGCCCACGTTCATCATTTTTCACGTTCTAACAATCCCCATTAACAAAAGTTGTTAATTCCTCGTGGATTTCAAACACGATCAAATGTGCTTACGTCATTAATGCCGAATTCTTCGTACGCAATCGTCACAAATGATAATTTGGGTGGGTTCAACAATTTAAACTCAAGGTAAATAGGTAATGTTCAAAAGTTAAGGCCTATTTTTATTTTTTAAGGTCCAAAACAAGCTTTAAACTCAAGATCAGCTAAAGAATGAGATAACAACCGACACTGTGAAACCTTAAAGGTAATATTAAAACTTACAATATTAGTTCAACTTAATTATTATTTAAAATCCAAGGAGGCCCAAGGAATTTAGGAAGAAAAACCGAAGGGTCGGGCTCAATACATATAAAATTTTCCAACCAAAAACTACTATATCGACGTTTCTAGCCAGAAAAACGACAGGGGTTGGGCATCCCTGCCCCTTAAAACATCCGACCCTGGTGGAGTGGCAAGTCTAGTTAGACGTGAGCTAACCAGTTTTTTTGGAACCGGTTCTAGTCAACAACCAGTTCCGGTTTTTGACCGGTTCCAACCAGTTTAAGTTTTGCTGGATAGAGGTGGAATCGGTTCCGTTTTTTCGGTTCCAGTTCCGATTACTCTGAGAGTTTGGAACCTCCTATACCACCGGTTCCGGTTTGGATTGTCGGTTCCGAGTTTTTGCCCCCCTCTAGGTCTTTGACGGTGATGGAGGAGAAAGTGGTGGCTTTGATGGGTTGTATTTGGTCCTCTTGAGGGTTGGAGAATTCTATATAATATTTGCTGCAAGTTTTTTGGTCCATCAATTTAGAAAGTGTTAAAATGAGGATATTGATTCAATTGGTTATTCTAATTATTTGTTACAAGTTTGTTGTAAGTATAACAGGTTGAGGGACTTTAACTCATCTAGTTAGGAAGTTAAAGGGCTGTTATAGATATTTGAGGATAAAAAAGGAGGTGCCTATGTGTTAAATATAGGAGATAAGAAGCATCTCAAGGTTTTCATCTAGTTACACTTCTTTGTTTTTCTCTGTAAGACCCATTTGTAGGGTTTTGTTCTTGTTTTCATTTTTTGGTTTGATCTATCATCATTATGGATCTTCACATGTTGTTGATGTTTTGTATTTCTTGAGTTCTTATCATTGTAGTTGAGAACCTCTTGGTTATTTGTAGTTGCAGATCTCTTTATATTTAGGGTTGAGTCTTTTGTATATAAGGTTAACATCTATATTGTTTTGTACTTGTTCTTTAGTATTAAGCACGGATTCATATGTAAGTTGTGGATATATTTGATTTATTTTGATAGAAAGTGATTTGAATGATTGGATATTTGGATCTTCCTTTATATTTGAAAGGTTTAACTGTGAAGGCCTGCATCTACTCCAATAAACATTTTCACCGGCCCGTTTCATTTTGTAGCTTAGCCCACCTTTGAGCTCCTTCATGACTTCGTCTCACTGACTTGATCCAATTTCAGTCCCATTACAATCAGACTTTTATCATGCCAAAATTTCAGCCTTGATTCAGCATTTCAGCTATGCCTGGCAAAATAGGCAGGTCGGGTCGGGTTGGGTAACGAGTCAGAATGGGTTCGGGTCAAGATGGGTGCAGGTTAGAACGAGTTTTAAGCAAAATCAGTTCGGGCCTAAATGGGTTGTTCTTAAAAAAATCAATTTAGTTTAGCTTAAGATGTGTTATAAGTAACAAATAGTCAATTTGGACAACTTTTAGTAATTTTCTCATCAAATATGTTATTAATCATTCTTAAATGTTTGAATCCATTGCATTCACATAGTATTTTTGGTTACCCATCTTGACCCGTATTGTGTTTAAGTGTTATCCATCTCAACTCATTCAATATTATGATGTTACCCATTCAACCCATTATACTACAATTATTAACCAAACCAACCCATTTTCTTTGATTTGGGTAAAAATTCACCTCAAATTTCAGCCTATGCTATTGAGATATACACACAATGACACAGAAGAATGATAAAATAATTTTTTTTGTCCAAAGAGTAAATTTAAATAGAAGCTTGACATGTGCATGATAGAAACAAAAGAATTATAATTTAGATATAACATCTTTTTTTATATTATATTTTTATTTTTATGTACTAGATTCTTTTTTGTACTAGATTTTTTTTGTTCTTTATTTTTATGTACTGGATTTTATTTTTTTTGTATTCTATTTTTTATTTTTTGTACTGTATTTTTATTTTTTTGTATGCATTTTTATTTTTTTTAACTAGATTTTTGTATTTATGTTTTTAACATGACACATATCAAGCTCTTATTGTTTTTATTTGATCCAACCCCTATATATAAATGTGTGTGTGAGAGAGAATTCTAAACCCAATTTTTTATTACATGCAATATTTTGACAACAAACTAAAGTCTAAACTGAAATAGGGATACGACAAAACATCACCCCGTAAATGTATGTTGACAGAACTAGCTGGCTCATGGGTTCACATTGCGGTTCCATAGCATAAATTTAATGTCTTTGTCTCGCGTCAGAAAAAAACTCAAAAAAGGGCTTAAATAATTTTTCAATCGAAATGAAGATTATTATTATTATTTTTTTTAAATTCAACTCCTACTTATAAGTTAATCCAAACTAAATTACCTTCTCACGAAGATTGAACCCGTGATCTTCTCATCTAAAAGACAAACACATATATATAAAATAGGCTAATCACACATTAGATAATAAAAAAATATAGTAACATGACCATACCTTTGTGAATAAAGCCAAAAGAAAATTGTCAGCAACAAAAATCTAACCAATGACCTGAAAAAAGAAAGACCATACAGAGTAAATTTACGAATTGGGTAGGATGCTTTTGCTTTACTTTCTTTTCTGAAATAGTTAAGTAGCTTATTTTTTGGCATGCTTGATTCATAAAGGAACTATATAAGACCATTTCTTTTATACTCGTCGGGTACACTTTAAAACGAAAGATAACATATATATGCAGTCATATAAGTACAACAACAACAACCTTACAAAGTATATTTCCACTTTTCAGTAGAGTTTGGGGGGAAGGATAGATACAAACCTGCTCCGAAAGAGTCCCGGCTCAAAGTTATCGTTTGAAGTTGATCATCCCAATGATTTTAACTTTATTTTCACAAAATAATTGAAATAACTTTAAAATTAGTGCACTTTTACTTTTGCTCCTTAAGGGCCCACACATATATACATTATATGCATGCACCACAAATGGAGCGTATGCAGTCATATAATTACATTTCCTTTAATTGCTAGAAAAGATAAAAAATAAAATGTCACGAATTCTATTGAACTCATCACTTATACTAACGGCTTCCTTACCCAATTTGACCCACGCATTCTTCGCCGCAACAGCGACTAGAATAAAACTAGTTTATTTAATTAAAGTAATGAAATTGGATTGGTACATTGAAACTGATGGGGATACCCATAAACAATCAAGATTAAGCTACGGTCAGGAGAAGAGTTCGAGGCTCACGAAGACACAAGAGTTGCGGCTAAAGGGAAAGGTGTGTGCCGCGGCTGGGTGTCACGTCCAGAAGAACAAGTCGCGACCAAGAAGTGTGTCGCGGCCAGAAGAGCAAGTCACGGCTAAAGGGAAAGGTGTGTGCCGTGGCTGGGTGTCACGGCCAGAAGAACAAGTCGCGGCGAGGAGGTGTCACGGCCAGAAGAACAAGTCGCGGCCAAGAGGTGTGTCACGGCCAGAAGAGCAAGTCACGGCCAAAAGGTGTGTCACGGCCAGATGGAAGTCACGGCCAGAAGCAAGAAAACACAGAAGAGGAAACATCGGATTGTAATACATGCCGCGGCTGAGGGGAAAGCGGAGGAGATCTCTTAATTCATGGCTCACTACAACTAGAACCGCCAACGCACAACGAAACCTTGAAAGGACCCTGAAGACCCATAGTCTTTTTGCGGATAGACCAAACTGATAAAGGACAAAAGATTGCTTACCTCATGACCTGGACAAATGTCAGGGACAAAGGTCAACTATAAAGACAAACATCTTTCACACAAAAGGGAAAGAAGCCAAAACAATCTAAGTAGTACATGGACTGATTGTAACAAACTACTTAAAAAAGAATGTTCATGATCAGAGACTTCAGGGGAATCCCACTATAAATACCATACCATCAAAAGAATAAGGGCATTCACAACCTCAACAACACAACTCAATACTTGAAATCACATTCAACACACACTGGTTTTGTTTGGCTCTGGCTGTAATCACAATTAGCACTGCTAGGAGAATTTGATTCATACTTGTAATCAAAATCTTGTAGCAACATTTGGCGCCATCCGTGGGACCTAGTCCCAAACAATCACACCACCATGAGCTTAGACGAAACCACTCCGGTTGAAAACCAAAGTCACACCACATTATCTTCGGGAGGCACGACGGTGATCCAGGGGAAGGGGAAGGGTTTGTTTAATGATAGCGATGAGAATGTCAGGAACCCCGGGATCACCCCGGAATTTCTGGCACAAAATCGTAAACAGATCCTTCTCTTGTTGCAAAAATAAGAGAAAGAACAACAATTAAAGGAGGTTCGAGCCCAGCTTGAATTTGAAGATGTCTTAGTTGAGGATGCGGATGAAGATGATGCTGAAATAGAAGTGAAGCAAGACAAGGAAACGAGCCAACCCAAAATTCAAGGAGGTAGGAAAGAAAATCATGAAGACGGAGTGAAGAGCCGAATCGCTAAAAAGTTGGAATTTGAAGACGACTACAGCAAACCCTACCGTCCCTCGCCTGCACGTGCAAAATCCAAATTTGTTGCTAGGATAGCCGAGTTTACCTTCCCGCCAAAGCTGAAAATGCCAACTAATATAGGAAAGTATGACGGGATGGGAGACCCGGATGATCACCTGGCCATATTCATAGGTGCAGCTGAAGTTGAACAATGGTTTATACCTGTCTGGTGCCACATGTTCATCCAGACACTCACAGGCGCAGCAAGAGTCTGGTTCGATGGTCTCCCAGTGGGGGAGATACGTAACTTCGAAGAACTAGAGGAGAAGTTCCTAAGATACTTCAGCCAGCAGCGAAAATCGATGAAGGACCCGACGGAGCTGCATAACATCAAGCGAAGGGATGGCGAGTCTCTGGATGATTTCATCACACGCTTTTCTAAAGAGAGCATGCAGGTCAGAGGGGCAGGTGAAACCTTGAGAATTTCTGCGTTTATCCACGGCGTAAAAAACGATCAGCTAGTAGAAAGATTCCACGAAAACATTCCAAAGACAGTTGATGAGATGCTGGAATGAACCAAGGCATTCGTACGAGGGAAGAAGGCCTGCGAACTGCTAAGGGACTGCACTCCCAAGAAACAAGCACCATCAGTATGGAACCCGTCAAAGGGACGGGAGGAAAAAAGATGGGAGAGACCTCGCTTCGAGCCGAGGGGTGATGCCCTTCAGCCAGGCTTCAGCATTCCTCGAAAGCCCGTCACCGAATCAGAGGTAAAACTTTCGCCCTTAATGAAAACCCCTAGTGAGATTCTGGCGACAGAGAATGTCAAGTTCGTTAAACCCACCCCCTTGAGGCCAGGACCACGTCGGAACATGGAAAAATTCTGCGAGTTCCACAAAGAAAGTGGTCATACCACAGATGATTGTTTCTCTTTGAGAAGACAGATAGAGTCGGCTATCAAAACGGGGAAGCTAGATCTTCTTTTAAGTGAGTTGCAGAAGACCCCACATGCCGGGGAAAAGAGAAAGGAGATCTTCATGCTACACCAACTACGGCCCACCGTTGCTTTGAAAAGGCCTCGCGACACAGGTGGTGTCAAACGAAACTCAGACCACCTTCAGCCCTGGATGGAGCAAGATATATCCTTCCTGCCCATACGAGGAGGGAACTTTGCCAGCAACCCACTTACGGTTTCTGCCATCATCGCTGGACATACGTACACCGAGTGTATGTTGACACAGGAAGTGCATTAGAGATAATGTATGAACATTGCTTCCTACAGCTTGATGAGGTAATCCAAAGATCCCTCGTTAAAAGTACGCATGTGCTAACAGGATTCGCAGGTGAAGTAGTACATCATGTTGGACAGATCCAGCTTCCAGTGGTAATTGGAAACGAAACAGGTCAAAGGGAAGTCACTATGACTTTCCTTGTCATCAGAGCACAATCGGCATACGACGTCATATTGGGGAGACCCGGCTTGTGCCTACTTGGAGCCATAGCCTCAACCATCCACGCCACAATCAAATTCCCCACGTCACGTGGAGTAGTGACTTTAAAGTCAAACAGAAGAAGTGGGGAAGAACGGATTGTACAAGTCGTCCCATCTAAACGAAACAAGCATTCCCCGGACATGGAACCGAGTGTAACTTCGTAAATGTTATATGTAATCATGTGAAAAGAATGACTTGTAATCAAATTTTGAACAAGAAGGTGCATTCGAGCACCAAATGATTACATGTCCACATAAGTCGTATCTCATCTTATATACAAGTCAAACAAAAATAAGAAACAAGATAGATAGGAGGGCAGCATAATCTTCGGTCTCGATTGGATGAGACTATAAACTTATCCAATGTCCAGGACCGGAAGAGACCAATAAGCATGCCCATTCGGCCACGGCCGGATGGGGCCATGTATTATCACCCAGCCGCGACTGGGCTTAAATCGAACATCCGGCCACGATCGGATCATTAACGGTTAAATACCGAAACAATCACCCAGCCATGACCGGGCTGAATACAAACATCCGGCCATGATCGGATCATTAACGGTTGAGTACCGAAACAATCACCCAGCCGCGACGGGGCTTAAATCAAACATCCGGCCACGATCGGATCATTAACGGTTAAATACCGAAACAATCACCCAGCCGCGACTGGGCAGAAACCAAACATCCGGCCACGTTCGGTTCATTAACGGTTAAATACCGAAAAAATACCCAGCCGCGACTGGGCTGAAAACAAACATCCGGCCACGATCGGATCATTAACGGTTCAATGCCGAAACAATCACCCAGCCGCGACTGGGCTGAATACAAACATCCGGCCACGATCGGATCATTAACGGTTGAGTACCGAAACAATCACCCAGCCGCGACTGGGCTTAAATCAAACATCCGACCGCGTTCGGATCATTAACTGTTAAATGTCGAGAAACAATCACCCAGCCACGACTGGTTAGAAACCAAACATCCAGCCGCGTCTGGATAACTAACGGTTAAAGTGTCGAATCTTCCACCCAGCCGCGACCGGATAAAAACTAAACATCCAGCCACAAGCCCACAAACACAATCTAATACAAGATGTATCACCCAGTCGCGACAAGGCCTATACCTGACAACTTGCTACATCCCTTAATACACAAAAGGAAAAAAATAAATAAAAAAAAATAAATAAATAAAATAAAATAAATAAATAACGCAACAGAAGCAGCCGCAACGGAGAAAATCACAAGAAGTTTATATTTGAATATAACTTTGCCATCCAAGTCCACCTTCGGCCACCCATATAAAAGCCAAATATTTAGGCCAAGATCTGGGTGAAAGCCGCGGCTGGGAACCCAACCCACGACACATCTTAAACCAAGCCGTAACAAGTGTAAGAAGCCGCAACGGTTCCTTCCTTGGCCGTGGCTTATATCCGGCAAAGGAGCTGCGACCCAGTCGGCTCGTCTTGTTAAGGACATGGAAACAAGACGTGTGTTAGACGAAACGTCAAGCGATATATCGTCTTGGTTTGTCTGGAGGTTTTGAGACGGTTGTTGATCTTGATTCATTTTGTAAATGGATCTTGAAATTGAAAATGGGATGTGATCTACAAGAATAACTATATATTCCCCATGGGAGCATCGTGGAAAAGAAGCAACAGCACTTTGGAAATTATATTTGATAGCTTCATTCGATTGGGGGGTCAACAAAAAATAAAATAATTAAATAAATAAAGGGGCATCTTGGAAATAACTATTTATGCGAGGAAAATGAGATTTATACCCCTGGTGCTATATATCCAGCCGCGGCTCGCAAACAAAAGGTAGCCCCTTGGTCGGCCGCATCTCAAGGACATGAGAGGCCCCTTGCACGAGCCACGTCTTGCAAGTAATAAAAAACTATTAGAGCCTTGAACATGCCATTAAAGCAACGACAGGTAGACAAGGGCCAAGTGAAAAGTAGCCCGAGCCGGGACATCAGCCGCGGATCAGTCAAGCCTCGGCCGAAGGCGAACCGCAAGAATAAGCCACGACTCGTAGAAGACTGAGCTTGAGATAGCGAATCTCATAAGGTGAAAATTAAATAAAGGAAGCACAAAACGACAAAATAGGAGCCAACCTACTCATGACAAGTCCTCATCAACCGTCAAATCGAGCCGTCTTGAATTAATTAATCCGATGCTATGACAAAGTCATAACACCGGACTAGGGGGGCTTGATGGGGATACCCATAAACAATCAAGATTAAGCTACGGTCAGGAGAAGAATTCGAGGCTCACGAAGACACAAGAGTTGCGGCTAAAGGGAAAGGTGTGTGCCGCGGCTGGGTGTCACGTCCAGAAGAACAAGTCGCGACCAAGAAGTGTGTCGCGGCCAGAAGAGCAAGTCACGGCTAAAGGGAAATGTGTGTGCCGCGGCTGGGTGTCACGGCCAGAAGAACAAGTCGCGGCGAGGAGGTGTCACGGCCAGAAGAACAAGTCGCGGCCAAGAGGTGTGTCACGGCCAGAAGAGCAAGTCACGGCCAAAAGGTGTGTCACGGCCAGATGGAAGTCACGGCCAGAAGCAAGAAAAACAGAAGAGGAAACATCGGATTGTAATACATGCCGCGGCTGAGGGGAAAGCGAAGGAGATCTCTTATTTCATGGCTCACTACAACTAGGACCGCCAACGCACAATGAAACCTTGAAAGGACCCTGAAGACCCATAGTCTTTTTGCGGATAGACCAAACTGATAAAGGACAAAAGATTGCTTACCTCATGACCTGGACAAATGTCAGGGACAAAGGTCAACTATAAAGACAAACATCTTTCACACAAAAGGGAAAGAAGCCAAAACAATCTAAGTAGTACATGGACTGATTGTAACAAACTACTTAAAAAAGAATGTTCATGATCAGAGACTTCAGGGGAATCCCACTATAAATACCATACCATCAAAAGAATAAGGGCATTCACAACCTCAACAGCACAACTCAATACTTGAAATCACATTCAACACACACCGGTTTTGTTTGGCTCTGGCTGTAATCACCATTAGCACTGCTAGGAGAATTTGATTCATACTTGTAATCAAAATCTTGTAGCAACAGAAACTAAACTAAATCTGATTGGACTTTAAGGCCCGAAGTTATTAAAAGAATTATAAGATATAAATATCCTAATCCCTAATCCAATTTTTGGTTGAGCTGCCGTTGGAAAACACAAAATAAAAGGGTGAGTTTTCTTTTTCCTTCGAGAGACTGCCGCACCTTACAAAAAAAACGATAATTCTTTTTCTTGGATAATTGTTGTCACCTAGCAAATCACCACTTGCTTCACAGTGAACAAAGAACTTGTTTGTGCTTATGTTCTAGCATATGTTTATTAAACATCAGCGTCTCAAACGGTTAATCATTAACCGAAAAAGTATATTTGTTTCATTAATAGATTACTTAATACCGATTAGAAATATTAACAATGCTAAACTATATGAAAACCTAATACCACTACATTTAATTAAATATGAATTTAATCAGTTAATTAATCAAACTTGCCTTTACGCAGAAGTCAAACTAGATATGACTGTGTTTCAGTATTTGAGTCACACTTACAACATGTAAATCAATATTTGTCAGGTTAGAAACAGGATAAAAGATCACAAACTTTAAAATTAATTTGAAGTTTTTAATTTGAAAGTTTTTGGGCAACTAACTAATTTTGGTCAAAAAAATTTTTAAATACCCAAAGAACTGCAAGAATGATTGTATGTGAATATGTAAATCAAGTCTTACATGTGTTTGTTTGGTTGTTTGAATTGTGGTTTTGCTTTGGCCCATTTGTTATGATTACATGCGATATCTTGACAACAAACTAAAGTCTAAACTTAATTAGAGATATGAGAAAACATCACCTCATACATGTATGCTAACAGAAAGAAAACATTACTCCATACATGTATGCTAACAGAACTAGCTAGCTTAGGGAACATTGCGATACTATTTAACGTAACACAAATAAAAAGGGCTTAAATAGTTTTTTAATTGAAATGAAGAATATATTTTTCAAAAGGTAAAGCTATTATACTCTACTTATAAGTTAATCCAAACTAAATTACCTTTTGATGGAGATTGAACCCGTGATCTCATCATCTAAAACACAAAGCATCTATAAAATAGGTTAATCACACATTAGCAGATAAAAAAATAGTTAGATTACCATGCCTTAATTTGCGAAAAAACAAAACAAAACAAAATTGAACCAATGACCAGAGAAAGAGAAGACATATAACGTACAATGCTTCGGGTATTGAGAGGGACCCGGAAGTTTACCACACAAGAGGGTTTTCACGGTTATAAAAGAAAAAACTATGCAATTTTTTAATAATAATCTTATCTCGGTTACCCGTATGAAATGTTTCGGGTTTCGGTTTTACCTGTCAAGTTTGGGACATACAATTGGACTTGACTTAGGCTGGTAGATTTTTTTGTAAAATTAGGTCCACACGAAAATTGATTTTCTAATTAACTCGTGCAAGTTCACATGTGGAGACAATATGAGTTTACTTGACTTTGTAAGATAATATGTTTGTATGGACATGAAAATTTGACAACTCACTTGGCCAATTAAATTAATGGACATAAATCGGTCTTATCAACTTCCAAACTCTATTATTTACACTCCGCCCGTTTACTTGGATTTTTAAGACTTTCAAACCGGTCGTTACGGAAAAACGAAAGGTACTCATGACAACGAGTATAAATTGAAGCTTCACATGCATCCTCTTGTAAACCAAAAATCGAGCGACTGCTATTTCACTTTCAATAAAAGCAATATGAGTGTTGGGTTTTCAATTTCTTATTTATCATCTAATTGTCACTTGTGGTTGCTTCTTGTTTTGGCTTTGGTTCATTAATTTGTGCCTGTCTGATCAAACTTCTCGTGATACGCTATGCATGGACGGTGAGAGACAAGCACTTATCCGGTTCAAGCACGGCCTCATAGACGAAGCAGATCGGCTTGCTTCTTGGGCCGGTGAAAAGAGCGACTGCTGCAAATGGGTTGGAATTGTTTGCAATAACATCACTGGCCATGTCCATGAGATTCATCTTCCTGGACTTGATGGTCATTGCGATGATATATATGACGAGATTTCTTATAAAGAAATGAAAGAATTCGATGGGCAAAGGTTAGGAGGGCATTTAAGTCCATCCTTGTTGGAGCTGAAGCAACTCAAGTATCTAGATTTGAGCTGTAATGATTTTAAATGGATCAAAATTCCAGGCTTCATAGGTTCTCTTGGAAACTTGAGGTATCTTAACCTGTCTGAATCAAACTTTGGTGGAATGATTCCTCCTCAAATTGGGAATATTTCAGAGCTACGTGTCCTTTCTCTTAGGTATATGTTTGGAACAAGCATGATGAAAATGCAATGGCTGTCAGGTCTTCGTTGGTTGCGTCATTTGGATATGAGTGGCATAGACCTTAGCAAAGCTACTGATTGGTTTCAGGTGATTAACACCCTCCCTTCTTTGGTCGAACTGCATTTGTTTGGGTGTCAACTCTCTGATATACATCCCCATGTTCCCAGTCTTAATCTAATTACGTCCCTTTCCCTGCTTGATATTTCTGAAAACCATTTTGTTAACACTTCTATTCCAAAGTGGATTTTCAGTCTAACAAGCCTTGTTTCATTGGATTTGAGTGATTGCAACTTTAACAACCCTCTTTCTAGTAATATTTATAGCTTCCGTAATCTGACTTCTCTGGAGTCGCTTTACGCAATTGATAACTATTTCATGAGTTCTCCGTCGGCATTAAAACATTTGTCTAGTAACTTGAAACTTTTAGATATTAGTATTTGCGGTGTTTCGAGTTCAGGGCTTCATTCCCTTCATAACTTGACCTCTCTTCTTAGCCTTTACGTGTCTGGAAACCAACTCACCAAGGCAATACCTGATTCATTTGGTAACATTTGTGACTTGAAAGATATTGGTTTGTCAGGCAACAATTTTGGTGACATTGGTTTAACACACCTACTCAAAAGTTTTTTCAATTGCAAATCACCGAGTTTAGAGTCATTATATATATCATACTCAGAACTTTCTGGTCCTATTCCTAACTCCATCAGACGATTGTCATCGTTGAAGACGTTATATCTTGATGGTAATAGGCTGAACGGAAGCATTCCTGACTCTATTGGACAATTATCATCGCTGGAGGAGTTGTATCTTTCAGATAACCAACTCAGCGGCAGCCTTCCCTTTAGCCTCAGTCAACTTTCAAAGCTGACTACGTTAGCATTTTACAACAACTTGTTGACGGGTGTTGTGACAGAAGCTCACTTTGCTAAAATGGTGAGCTTGAAATATCTATATGGAGAAGGCAACTACCTAACCCTAAAACTGCAAGTTGCGAACTGGATTCCCCTTTCCAGATACAATACTTGCATTTAAACTCTTGGGGTTTGGGGCCTAAGTTTCCATTATGGCTTCAATCGCAGAGGGATTTAGTATCGCTGGAAATAAGCAACACCGGCATTTCATCACCCATGCCTCCATTGTCATTTTGGAGATCATTCCCCAATGTAACTTATTTAGACATGTCGCAAAATAATATAAATGGTACATTAACTTTGTTTTTCCCAACAGAACTTGAAGTACTCGACCTAAACTCTAACCAGTTTATAGGAACTTTACCTTCTCTCTCCACTGGTTCATTAATGCCTCTATTTTTGGATCTCTCAAATAATTCTTTTACGGGATCATTACATCATTTTTTGTGTTTTAATGGTGTGGAAGAAACACAATTTCTTTCTTTGGGATATAATCATTTGTCGGGTGTCATTCCTGAGTGCTGGAACAAGTGGTCAAGTTTGGAAGTTCTAATTCTGGAAAATAACAACTTATCTGGTGAGATTCCAAGGACATTAGGTTCTTTGTTGAACATAAAATGGTTGAACATGCATGGCAACAAAATCTCTGGAAGGTTACCCTCTTCCTTAATGAACTTGTCATCGTTAAGTGTTCTTCAACTTGGCAAAAATGAACTTGTTGGAAGCATTCCACCATGGATTGGAACAAAACTCACTTTTTTAGGAATTCTCAACCTTAGATCCAACAACTTAGACGGAAATATTCCTGCCGAACTTTGTTATCTTTCATATATACAAATTATAGATCTCGCTAAAAATAATCTGTCCGGAAATATTCCGAGATGCTTCAACAACTTTAGCATGCTTACAGGGATAAATCACTTAAATTACTTTTACATGAGTTCGAATATGACATCTATTACTCCTAGTGATACACTGGTGATGAAAGGACAAGAGTACACCTACAAATCAATTCTTAGTCTAGTGACGTCATTGGACCTTTCGAGCAACAACTTTTTCGGATCCATCCCAAGTCAACTTACGACCCTTCAAGAGTTAAAATCACTGAATTTATCAAGAAATCAATTGAGTGGGAGGATCCCGGAGAATATAGGAGACATGAAATCACTTGAATCATTCGATTTATCAATAAACAACCTATCCGGGGAACTTCCCGTAAGCTTGTCTAGATTGAATTTCTTGAGTAGCTTCAATGTGTCCTACAACAATTTGACAGGAAGAGTTCCCGTTTGTACTCAGCTTCAGAGCTTCAGTGAGTCTAGCTTTTTGGGTAACCAACTTTGTGGAGCTCCACTAAGTGATCTTTGTGTACCCAGTGAAGTACCTGCTCATTCAACAAGAGATGAAAAAGAAGAAGATGGATTAGAATGGGGGTTGATTATCAGCATTGTGCTTGGATTTGTTATTGGATTTTGGATTGTTTTGGCTCCATTGATACTTAGCACATCATGGAGGACTGCATATTTTCGTCTCATGAGTAGATTGATCAAGGTATGATTTATGATGCATAAGTATTGTCACACTGTACTTTAAAATTTAAAACTTTGTATTCAAGATGAGTATCCTATTAATATGAGCTGTAGAACTACTTGTTAAAAATGAACATAAGAACTCATCATTGTTTTACTGTATATGAACTCGTGTAATAATGTATTAGATTAGTTGTGAACAAGTTGGTTTGCATTTTATCCTTTAACCTTGTATAATGTCACTTTGACCCATTTATTTTTCGATGTTTACAATTTATCAATATAATTATCATCAAAAGTTTTAGATTTCCCTTTTAAACTTTTAGGTTTAATCACTAAACTTTGTAAAATATTACTTTCAACTTCTTAGTTTTAGAGTTTCGTGTTTATTACTTTTACTTCAACTTTCAAAACATTTGAGTTTCATTTCTAATTTTTGTATTTATCTCTAAACTTTACAGAATATTATTTCATGAAATTTTCAATTAATCTATATTTTAACGTAAATTTTCTTAAAGACGATTTTGATCAAATATAATATTTTTTCATTCAATGATATAAATTTGAGTTACTGCACGTTTAGATGTCCCGTAACATACGACGAGTAAAATCTATATTCGCATTCCATGGTTAGAACTTATGATCGGAGAGTATCAATTTCTTACACGACCCAAAAGATGACCAATATATGAAATGAAATAATGAGTTGATAACTATAACACTTTAAAAAATGACGGATTTGTTTGGTTAACTTGTTTATAAAAACATTTCATGCGATCGTAAAGTATTAACAAGGACATTCACATTCCACGGTGAGAACTTATGACTGTAGATGCGTCAATTCTTGACACAGCCCAAATCACAATCTCAACATGTAGGATCGGGTTGTTATGTCTACACAACACTTCACAAGTATTTCTTACTTAACTCTAACAGATGCGGAATGTTCTGTTAGAATGATCTCACAATTACACTCAAAATGACAAAGTAATAATCTTTGAACAATAATAAGAACACAGGAATAATTCAAGCTCAAGGATATATTTATCTCAAAGTGGAAGTATACAAGCACGCACACTTCAAGCAACCATACAATGGGAGGTTATATAGCCGAGGCTACAACCGTATACACTTAGGAATACAAGTTGGGTATACTAGACAAGTACATAAAGTAAAGCTTATTCTAGTATGTTGAGTGTCTTAACAGACTAAGACAGTCTATTATAATCATTACATTAATAGACATTGACTTTACAAAAGACTACTAAATACAAAAGACATTTAATGTTATTGATCTTCAAGGCTTCAGATGATCTTTTGCATTTAATGTAGCATGGGAGAGGTAAGGTGCTTTGTCTGACTCATTACATGTTGTCTCTATCTTTATTCAGATCAACATGTCTTGTGTCAGTACCTTTTGTACCATAAGAGTAATCTGCTACAGTCTTTGTCAGAGGATAAACCTCGGAAGTCTTTGTCTTCAGTGAATAAGAGGATTCCTCAGAAGGATTCCTCGGAAGCAGTTGTCTTAAATAACCTTCGGCAGGAACTAGTTATCCTTCGGAAGCAATGCTGCTTCCGAAGAATCACTTCTTCCTTCCGAAGGTGTTTATTCAAAGAGGCTCCTATACTTGGACAAAACAAGAAGTTTGGTGAGCATCAGCCTTTATTAGTCTTTACAGTCTCCCCCTAGGCTGATGCTACCAAAACTTCTAAGGAATGAACCTTGGCTTCCATGTACCCCTCAGTACCTGTGCCCTTCTTCTAATCAATCTAATGGCTGACCTCCCATCTGCTCCATTGTCAGGATTATTGAGAGGGAGCTTATCTAGATCAAAAATGTAGGGTTTTGCCAACATCATCAGATGCAAAAGATCCACCAGTTTTATTTCTCCATTGTAGTCGGTGAGGATGAATATCTTTTCTTGTGCATTGAAGCTCCAATTTATCAAGGGTATGTATGAATGCTCATTCATTAGTCTGCTGATATCCCTCATGTCTTCTTGGGTTTGTGTAGTTTCAGGAGTTGCTTCAGATGTGGCTTCAAGTACTGAGAGTGTTGTATCAGGCTCAGAGTCAAAGGGGATAGTTTTTGTTTTCTTTTTCCTTTTAGCCATTCTCTTTCTTCTTGTGAATCTTGGTCTGTTTTGAGCCATGGCTTCACTCCTCTGTTCTCTGGCCTGTTGATCCTCCACATTGGATCCCACTGCATCTTCTGTTCTTGCAGTGGGTTCTGGGCCTGCAGCCTCAGTTCTTGGAGGACTTGAACTCCTCTCATCTGCCATAGATTGTTTCTCAGGATCAGGGACTTTTGTCTTCATAGATGGGCTTGATGGAGGAGTTATTTGTTCTTCTTTAGGATTTAGGGGGAACATGTTGGGCATTTCTATTCTATCTTCTCCCCCTAAACCTAAGCCTCTCATAAGGCTCGCCTTTTGAGCCCTTATCTGTTCAATTGAAAGTAACTCACCTTTGGCAATTTTAGCCTTGATATCTCGGATGTGCATATCCATGGTCGAGTTCTTCATTGGGCCTAGCTGCCGAGCATGGAAGCCATATTCCAAGAGAAAGGCCTTGTTCTTGTCTCTGTAGGCCTTTTCTTTTTGCTTCTTTGTAAGTACATTCAGAGCCTTTGATGCAGCAACAGCTTGTTCTTGCTGCTGCACCTTGTCCAGCTCGGCAGCCATTCTAGGTACCGACCAGTTGATGACTTCATCAAAGTCATACCCTCTTTCTTCGAGCAAAGCAGAGAGTCTAGCTCGCTCTTCATCTAGAGAGGTATTTGGTCGGCCCTTTGTTTTCTTTGGTCTCCTCTCCTCCTGTTCTGCTTCCTCCTCTGGGGTTAGCTTCCTTTTTCCTTTGTCATCAGCAGTTATTTTTGCCCCAGAGGAGATTTCTTCTGTTGCCTCACCAGCTGGTTCATTGGCATGTAGCTCCTCTGTGGAGGAAACATCCAGGATGACTGGGCCTTCGGAGGCAGCTGCAGCTTTGGAATTAACCTCAGCATTCACTGTCTCCTCCAGTTGACCAATCCCCTTAGATGATTCCTTATTAGATTCCACAAAGGGCTCAGGAGAGGAAGAGAGAGCTTCAGCAGCTTCTGTCCCAGAAGGAGACACAGATTTCATGGAAATTGGTTCTTCTTGTGTGGTGTCTTCCATGACAACCTGAGCTGCAGTCTCAGAAGGAGACTTAGTCCCAAGAGGGGACTGAGGTTCCAAAGAGACATTTGATGTTTGCTGTTCAGTCTCTTTGGCAACCTCCCTTGTATCCTCAGAAGCAGAAGAAGAGGAAGTAGAAGAAGAATCTTGAAAATAAGTACCCAAGAAGTCATCCCATTCAGCAGTCAAAGTGACTAAGGATGGATTAACTTCCTGTGCACCCTCCTCTTCTCTTGCTTCTGATCCTGACTCTGCAGTTGGTATATTCTCCCCCTTTTTGGTAGCATCAGGGGAGGTAAAAGTGGTAGTAGCAGGATCAGGATGAAACTGATGCAGAAGAACAGGTGGACGCCTCCTAAGATCCAGAATGGTTGCTTCTTTAGTCTGAATCTCAAACCGCAGGGTAGCCACCTCAGCTTCCAACTGAGCTACACTGGCTTGGAGGGAAGTTATTGTAGCCGTCAATTCCTGTGTGGATGTGCCCTCCTCTACCGGAGTAGAATCATGGGGCGATGGAGTCCTGAGCCGAGCTCCTGCACCTCCACCACCAGATGTGGGTTCTTGGCACCCTGGATTCCCTTCATTGAGAAGAACCTCAAAGAAGTCCTCCCCAACATAGGTTGCCGCAGGTGAGGTCCTATTGCCTGTACCACTGTCCTGTGGATCTTTATTAAGATCAACAGTAGTGGCAGCCTCACCTGCATTGACCCCTTCAGCACTACTGGGGCCAACCTCTGATTGAATAGGCTCTGGGTCAGGGAACCGAGCTTGTAACTGTGTCACCACTTTCATTAAGGTTTGGGAAGTGGGAGAGAGTGGTTCCTCCACAGCTAGTGCAGATGTTCCTTGAGCCTGGGTGATGGTATGGGAGGGGGGCATTTCTGGATGATACGAACCTGGAGACTTGGGAGACAGTCTCTTATCTAATGAAGTTGCTTCATGAGAAGCAAACTCAATGATGGGTGCATCCCTTTGAATATTCTCAGTTATGTTTTGTGACATAAGCTGAGGGCTTTTAGGCTGGTTAAGGGCAACCACAGGTTTCAAAGGAAGAACCTGTGGATAAACAAGGGGTGTGGCTTTCACCTTAGGTAGAACTGTGCCCTGAGCAGCTCTTTTAACCTTTTTCTGTTTGGGTTCAGTAAATGTGACAGTGGGTGTGGAGGTAGAATGGTAGAGGGGTTGATAGTTTTGGTATGGAGGATTATTGATGGGTGCATAAAGAGCAGCTGAACCAGATGGTAAGTGGGAGACTTTAGATTCTTGGGCATCTAATTCCATCTGATAGGCACTGAGAATACCAAACAACTCTCCTAAAGTTAGAGTTTTCAGGTTTTCTGTTCTTCTGATTGTTACCGAATAAATATTCCATGCCTTTGGAAGAGACCTAAGAAATTTTCTGAGCACATCTTGATTATCAAGAGTTACACCTGCAGTAGTTAATTCATCCACAAGTTGGACATACCGTAGGTACTGAGAAGACATATTCTCATTGTTTTGCTGACAAAAGTTTTCAAACTTCTGTTTCAGCATATCCTTCTTGTTTTCTTTGACATCTTCTGACCCTTCATACATCTGCTTCAAGGAATTCCATAGTTCTTGAGCAGACTTGCATTTCTTGAATGCATGTATAATGGAGTTCGGTATTGACATCTGAATGAGCCAAAGAGCTTTTGAATCAACTTCCATTTTCTTGTAATCTTCGTCTGAGTACATAGATGGATCTTTTGGTACTGCAGCAACTCCAGCACCAGCAGCAGCAACTGTAGGAATGTAAGGACCTTCAAGAACAGATTTCCAAAGTTTGAAGTCTTGGTTCCTGATGAACCCTTCCATTCTGACTTTCCAGGTATCAAAGTCTTCAGGTGTGAACATTGGTGGCTTGTTGAGAGTGCCATTTTCTGTATCATGTTTGTTTAGAGCAGCCATCTTAGACAGACACAGAAAATATGGGTGTTAATACTATGAGATTTTTATAAGTAATAGAACTGGTAACTTGATGATGATTAGTCAGTCAAGTTCAAGAGCCAATGGCTCTGATACCACTTGTAGGATCGGGTTGTTATGTCTACACAACACTTCACAAGTATTTCTTACTTAACTCTAACAGATGCGGAATGTTCTGTTAGAATGATCTCACAATTACACTCAAAATGACAAAGTAATAATCTTTGAACAATAATAAGAACACAGGAATAATTCAAGCTCAAGGATATATTTCTCTCAAAGTGGAAGTATACAAGCACGCACACTTCAAGCAACCATACAATGGGAGGTTATATAGCCGAGGCTACAACCGTATACACTTAGGAATACAAGTTGGGTATACTAGACAAGTACATAAAGTAAAGCTTATTCTAGTATGTTGAGTGTCTTAACAGACTAAGACACTCTATTATAATCATTACATTAATAGACATTGACTTTACAAAAGACTACTAAATACAAAAGACATTTAATGTTATTGATCTTCAAGGCTTCAGATGATCTTTTGCATTTAATGTAGCATGGGAGAGGTAAGGTGCTTTGTCTGACTCATTACATGTTGTCTCTATCTTTATTCAGACCAACATGTCTTGTGTCAGTACCTTTTGTACCATAAGAGTAATCTGCTACAGTCTTTGTCAGAGGATAAACCTCGGAAGTCTTTGTCTTCAGTGAATAAGAGGATTCCTCAGAAGGATTCCTCGGAAGCAGTTGTCTTAAATAACCTTCGGCAGGAACTAGTTATCCTTCGGAAGCAATGCTGCTTCCGAAGAATCACTTCTTCCTTCCGAAGGTGTTTATTCAAAGAGGCTCCTATACTTGGACAAAACAAGAAGTTTGGTGAGCATCAGCCTTTATTAGTCTTTACACAACACTTACTAACAGAAATAAAACATTATTTCTAGCTTAAAGAAGACAACACTTACTAACAAATGTATGCAACGAGAGTCAAACCAATAACCTTTTCAAGTGAAAAAAATCATCTCTGCTAAACAACTTAACAAATGTTATGAAAACATATCAGGTATGTATATAACTTTGCATAACCCTTGACTTTTTGGTTAAAAAAAAAAAGAAAATCATCCTAAAAAAATTGGATGCAACATGAGTCAAACTAATCATCAGAAATCAGACGCTCTAACTAACTTTACTAACTCAACATAGGTTAATTACGATGAAAACATATGTTAAAGCCTAAATTATAATTTATGCAACTTATAACTTAAAATTATAACATATTATATATTCTTAAGGGTAAATTTTAATTTTGTTCCTTTATATATTTCATGAATCAATTATCAATCAAGTGATTCGAACCATGATATTCAAATTCACACAACATTCTTAAACATGAGAACAAGTACTCAAGAGTAATCAAGATCATGATAACATAAGTAAATCAATGAATCAAAGTTTATACAATCATAAATCTTATATTCTATGTATGATTACAATGATATATGAACCAATTAGAAGTCTTGCTTGCTATTTGCTACTTGTTATAGTTCAGAGTTTACTGCAGACAGGTGAGAACATTAGCCCCTCTTTTACTGTTTTACAACTGTTTTGGGGTGGAACACGTGATCAAATACTCTTATTACAATCGTATTTCATTATACAGGATTTATGCTACTTTACAAACATTACAGGTTCATTGTACAAATTCAACGGATTCATCAACTGTTTTAAAGGATTTATCAACTGTCTTAAAGGATTTTATAAACTGTTAAACTTATTTTACTAAAAGGTTTTATAAAAGGTTCTCTAAACTGTTTTATATATGTTTGTCACAAATAGTTTTATAAATGTTAAACTCTTTTAAAGAATAAGTTTTATAAACTCTTTGACGAGGAATTTTGCTTTTACAAGATAATATTTTATAAACCTTGTTATTACACAAGGACACTATTCTCGGTATTAAATCAAGGGTTTCAATACAAGGTTTTCAATCAATGGTTTTCATAGTGATATTCAATCAAAGGATTTCAATTCATGGTATTCAAGCAAGGTTTTCAAGTCATGGTATTCAAACCAGGCATTCAACCAAAGGTTTCAAATCCAAGTATTTCAAAAACATGGTGTTCATCGTTGTAAACAAACTTATACATACATCAAGTTACATATTCATTAGCGTTAGTACTGGGTGATCACAACAAGGGAAAGCGGACACATTGGGACATACCAAAGCTGGAGTTAGCTTTTAAATCTGTTTTAAAAACTAACTGCAGAATTGGTTACATTACGGTATTATGAAATTGCACTAATTTAGTTTACCAGCATACGTCATATTGACCGGGTTGCGTCAACACGGAGTTGTCTTCTGAGTAAACTCGTTAGTACAGCTCGTGTTGATGCGGTTGCTGACTAATTTTCTGACTCCAAACGTAGTTTGGGACTTGATTATATGTTGGTTTTCTAGCAAACAGTCTGATGACTGTTTGGACACGTTATACATACTTGATGTTAGTTTGGGTTGCAACCATCCATGTATTTTCATTCATTGTTTTATACATATGCTTTATAATGCAGATTCATATTTACAAATGTTAAATCTATTGTTCTCACCAACTACTTTTGTAGTTGACAGTTACTTTTCACGTGTTTCAGGTAATCAGGTTTAAGGCATTCTAAAGGACAACTAAGGAGACCGTTTAAAATAGAACAAGATGAAGAAACATGCTAGGATGGATTAGAAACTCATTAAATCCTAATTGTTTAATTGTCTTGTTTGTGTCTTATTAGTAAACAATATTTTGGGTCTGTAGTTGTCATTCTTTTGGTAGATAGATTGAATGTCTGTAACTAAACAATGGTCTAAACATTATGAAATCTAGTAATGCATTGTGGTTGTTCTTATTCAATACTTGTGCATGATTCAACCATATCGTCACTGCGCGTGGATTCCGTACGCGACGCAGGGGGTGTGACATGTAATTTTGTATTTTTATTATGTTTTTTTTCAATTATAATTATTTATCATTTAGCATGGTTATTTAAAGTTCTTCTCAAAAAAAAATAGTACAGAGGGGTAAAACAATTGTTGAGTTTTTGACTAAACTAGTGTGTATGGTAAAAATATTTACCAAAACAGTGTTACTTGAAAAATAATTACCAAAATAGTGTTTTCTATGCTTCTATCAATCTAAGATTACTTTTTGAGTTTAACTTTAATTAATTTCATTCTTTTTACAATTAATATTTTTTTATATAATTGTTCTTAAAATATTCAAATAAAAACTAAGCAAGATTTAGAATTCACTTTATATATGTATATTTAATATATATAGGGAGATGATCAAATGTTAACCCTTCCTTATTGCGTTAACTGAATAATTACATCTTATTACTTTAGGGCCCACACAAAAGTAAATCTAATGGTTGTGGTTTTTTCTATTTTTTTAATTGATGTAGGGCCCACTTACATTAATAAAAAAATAAGAAAAAACCTACACCTTTAGATTTACTTTAATGTGGGCCTAATGTAATAAAATGTAGTTATTCGGTTAACGCAATAAGGAAGGGTTAACAAATAAATCATCCCATATATATACATATATATATAATTAAAAAGTTTTTTAATAAAAATACGTATGTATTTTACATTTAATATTGAACAAACTTTAGGAGGAAAAAACAAATCCTTTTGAAATAAATAAATTTTAGTTTAAAATTCAATTTTTCTAAATACGTTTTATTGTTAATGATTTTTTTTAAATATTTTATTTACACAAAAGAGTTAATATTTATATAAAGTAAATGTAAAACCGTTTAAAAACATATCACTACATGTATTTTAATATTTATATAAACTAATACATTCGGAAAAAAAAACTATTTTCATCGAGTAATTTTTTTTTAAATCCATTAACAAAAAACATGTTAGCTAAATTAAAGTTTAACTAAACCAAAATAATATATGTAGTTTTTTTCAAAAAGTTTTATTTTTTTACGACTAAAACTTTTATTAATATTAACTCTAAAGTACATGAGAACAATTTTTAGAACTAACATGTACTTAAGAAATAATATATAAAAAAGTTTTAATAGGAAAAAAATAATGCTTTTTGAAAAAATGAACCCATGCTATTTTGTATTACTATAGCTTTAATTTAGCTAAACATGTTTTTTGTTAATGGATTTAAAAAATATTATATATAAATATTAAAATACATGCATGTAGTGATATGTTTTTAAACGGTTTTCCTTTATAAAAATATTGAAATGACCCTTTTGTATAAATAAAATACAATATTTTGAGAGAAAAAAATTAATTAACTAGAAATGTATTTAGAAAAATTGAATTTTAAACTAAAAAATATTTGTTACAAAAAGATTTATTTTTCCTACTAAAGTTTATTCAATATTAATTGTAAATACATACGTCTGTTTAGTAAAAAGCTTTTTAAAATTATATATATATATATATATTAAATATACATATAAAGTGAATCCTAAATCTTACTCAGTTTTTATTTAAATATTTAAACAATTATATAAAAAAATTAATTGTAAAGAACATGTAATTAATTAAAGTTAAACTTAAAAAGTAATCTTAGATAGATAGAAGCCTAGAAAACATCATTTTGGTAATTTTTTTTCAATCAACACTATTTTGGTAAATATTTTCATCATAAACACCAGTTAAGTAAAAAACTCAACAATTGTTGTATACATTTGTTTCGAGTTCCAACCAAATAGCATTATTGATTGGGCACTTAACTGGTTCAGAGTCTCTTATTCATCTCTTGCTCATTCAGCCCCTTGCTTATATTCATGGGTGCTCACCAAGTCACCCCTGTAAACTGTGCAGCTTCAATTTCTTTTACGTTATGCTCAGTGATACGTTCTAACTGACTTTTAATTCATCAGTGTTATTCCCCTCCTTTATATATTCATACTCGTACTACATTGAATTACTCTGTTTATACCCTTCAATTCTATTGCTTCACCGGAAGTGATTCAAATCACGTCATCCTGAGCCGCTTTCTCCCACTTGGTACGTTTTTTTCAATATCTCTTCATTCGCATTTATGTTGTGGTTGAATTTCATGTGGGATGCAATTTTATTACGCAAAAATGCAGGATTAAATTTGAATTGTGGGTGAGCTTTCTTTTTTCTACTACCGAATTGTTTGTGAAGATCTTATTGTTGTGTGAATCTATCATCTGCTTGTGATGTTTAGATTTATTTTTTCGATTTGATATGTTTGGGTCACTTTAATTTAGAATTAAATGTTGAGGTTAGTTTTCTTGCATTTGATTCAGAGGTGATTAGGGTTCTTATATCAAACGTAGATTGTTTGTTGCATTATCGAGTATAATAAATAGGTAATTAAATTGTGGTTAATTTTTAAGTGGGTGTTAATGCATCCTCGGGTACTTGTCAAAACTTTTGATCTAAAGAGCGTGATTTATGGTTTCGGTGTTGGTGGTATTTGTTATTGTTTACCGTTTGGCAAATCTTGTGGCAGATTTACCTTGATTTCATTCTACAATTCTTCATTTTTATTTTACTTTGATTCGTTTAGTTTTGTGTTTTCTGCAATATATCAAACACTATTTCGTTGTGATTACTTTTCCTTTTCAAATGTGAATTTTAATATATGATTGCAACGAATAAACTTTCTCTAATAATGATCACTGGTACATAATGATAGGGGTCGGATTCAATCATAATCACCATTGTTAAACAGAGGGGATGTTAACATAGTAAGCAATACTAATATGCAAAAATTTTAAATTATCTCATCTACATGCTGATCTTAGTACAAGTTTTAAGCACCGATTATATTAATCATACTAGGTTATTAACCCGTGTATTACACGGATTTAATATAAAATATTAAGTAGTCAATGATGAAAATTTAACAATTATAAAAGGATATTTTGATATAAAATGATTAATTTACGTATTAATAAATATTTTAAGTTTAAAAACTTTAATCACTATACAAATGATATATGATTTTTTAATGTGTAACAATTGATATATTTGAAATAACTAACGTTAAAAACTTTAGTTGGTATTATATTAAAAACAATTTTTATAAATCATTAATATAAAATATAATTTTTGTTATTATTAAAGTTGAACGACTCAATTTAAAAACAACATTAAACATAACGAACCAAAAGTGTAACTTTTTCTGTCATTTTTATTATTTCTGTTTTTAAATTAATTAAAAAAACATCATTTGTTTAATAAAAAATCACATTGTTTAAATACTCCTTTTATAGTATATTTAATTTAGAAAAAAATCATTTTCAAAGATAACTTGTTTTTTACATAATTTTTTTTTAAATAATATTTCTTACTATAAAAAATTTGATTATAGAAAATTTTGTATTTTATAATTTTTTTTTAAGATAAACAATTTATTTAATAAGAGAGAGAATATAGTTTTTTAATAGGAGAGAAAATTTAGTGGAATGATAAAAATTTGACAAGTGGCAATAATGGTATAAAAATATGACAAGTGACAATAGTGGTATAAAAATTTGACACTTGGCAAAATTTTTACTTTTTTATTATAGAGTATAGATATAAATGTTTTCTCTATTTTGGAGCCTCTCATGTGATAACCAGGTACGAGGAATTACGTCAGCAATGAATTGAGCACATTTGATCGTGTTTAAAATCCGTGTTGAATTGGTCGCCGAAATTGATATGGGATGATAGTATGCAGAAAATAATGAACGTAGGCGAAAACCGTGCGCGAAACGGAGTGACGGATTGTCCGGAATCGCGAAATAAAGTTTTCGTCGAAAAACGGGCGAAATTACCCTGGGGCGGTACGCCCCAGGTCAAGTCACTGACCTAGGCGATGCGCGCAGATGACTAAAGCTTCTGGAAGGCTAGGATGGGGCGCGCGGTACGCCTGGCTTGGGTGCAGGTCGCAAGGCGATGCGCCTCGGGTCAATTTGCTCGGCAACTTGCATAAAAATCCAGTTTTTTCATCCTCATCCTCATTTTAATCATCTCATCGACGAAACCAGCCTCAACCCATGAAAATTTCATCTTTCAACCATAAAATTTCTATTTCGAAGCCTCTGGAACGTTTAGATCGCATCCAGGAACGTTTATACGAGTCCAGATCATCTTTCTATCCGCAGAACTCCTCCAGATTAGGTAATGGTTCATTTTAAACTTTCTGGTTTGATTTTTATTGATTAAATCATAAGTTTGAACGTAATGATATAGTTAGAGTTGTTGGTTATTGCCTAGATGATGGTTAGGATTGATTTCGAGTGACAAACTCGAACTGTTAATGGGTAAATCCTTGTTTTGAGCCGTTGTAATGCCCGGTTTGCATGGAATTATAACAATGGTTATAATGGTTTAAACCATTTGGTTGTGACTATGTATGTGATTAGTTTGATTAATTTTTAACATGCAACGTGAAAGTTGAGTGTTTTAAACTAATCACAATCATTAACATACTCATTGGAACGATTGTCTGATGCTTCTGATAACAGTCAGACTAGTATGTTAAACATGGTTATTAAACCTATTCTAATATTACATTGTGATATTTCATGATATTTGGGTAATCAATAGCAAGGATTAATCATTCCTAAGCCATTAAATTGTTTAGAGACTATCTTAGCAATTATAATCAATAACATTAACTATTTGGTTAATCTGAGATTATACTGATTAATCAAATGAGTCATCAACTTAGTATTGGGAACCTGAATCAGTATAGGTTCCTACCCTATCATACATTGCATGATATTACATTAAAATATGTAAATAAATACTAAACCTCGGGTTGATGACTGTTAAGGCAATGTCTTTGACATTGGACGTTCAAAAAGGATTTAATCAGCAAGTTAGAACATTAATAACTCGTTAAACATAAACTAAATGCAGAATCATCATATTAACATCAAATTGTGTGATATTCTGCTACTACTGAATTATCAGGTGAGTTTCGTACAACCCCCTTTTATTTTTAATCTTTTATAAACATCGGGGAAACTCTGCAAACTGTTGTCTGAACATATGATATGCATCAATGATATCTGTGTGATTTCATTTGACTTTTGTGGGATTTCATGGGATTTTGCCTATAGAACTGAACTCTATCATGGAACTAAAAGTCCTCATTCTTGAACTGTATCTAGTGAACCCATGTGTGGCCGAACAGAAAACATTGATAGTACTATTGGTTGACACCCCATTCGCTGGGAGGATTGCTTCTCCCCTTGTGTGAATGTTTGTTATCTGTTTCCTGAACTTCTTAATGGTATGATAGACATTAAGATAATGAGGCACTAAGATATGTACCGACGGGTAATATCTTGAGAACTGAACTAGACGTCCGAAAGGAACTAGATACAGGTCCCATGGTTATCCGGAACTGAACTTTTGAGAACTTGTTTATCATATCATATTGTTTTAAATTGAACTGTCGAACTCACCAGCTTTGTGCTGACGTTTCAAACTCAAACCTTTTTGCAGGTAAACAGTAATAGCGGTGAGGATGCACTTTTGGGATAATTTCACCTGTATAATTAATACTGTAATTAAATAAATATAGCTGTAATGTAATTGTAATTGCGACATCCTTGTAATGTATGTACTTTAAGTTAATCTGTGTGCTTATGATATCGGTTCAAGTAAGTCACACCTCACCCCGGAGACATCACCACTATGCTTCCGCAACCGGTTCGGTGACGTCAGACCAGACACGAGGTGACGAGGGGTGGGGGTGTGACAGGGTGGTATCAGAGCCACAGGTTATAGAGAATTAGGTTGACTTAGAGACTTAGACTATAACCATAGGCTCGTATAGTGACACAGAGAGCACCGAACATGTCTAATGAACAAAACTTGTTTTGAATTAAGCTAGGATAATCAGGTGGTCCGAATTCTAGTTATGAGTGGCCAGCTTAACTGAAATTCGCAACACGTGTGCATTTTAGTTTGATTCATTTCAAGCAGAACATTAATAATAATAGGAACGAATTGTTGATTTAAGATAGGAAGAAGCATCTTATCATGTACATGTTGAATATTTTATTCAATATTTATTTCATGGTACTAATCCGAGATTTTCATTGTACAGCGATGGATGATCAGGGTGAGAGGTATATTTATCAGAGGTTTCCCTATGTGGTGTTGGATGATACTCCGAGTGCCAGTTCGGGAGCAGACTCAGATTCTGACGAGGCTTCGTCGGTAGCCTCACAGGCGACACCTGCAGCACCACGTACACCGTCAGCTCCTAGACCAGTTACTCCACCACCACCAGCACCGGCACCTGAACCAGCACAGCCCGCATCACAGGGACATTCTCAGCCTCGTGCTGAGAATATGGCAGCTGAGGGACGACATAGTCAGTCTCCACCGAGAGTTCCTGCTTGGGACGGACTTAGGAGGATGCGGGGACAGGCCCGCAAGACCACTGGATTACCTCCCAGACATCAGATGGCACAGCGGGATGAGCCTCCGACCATTCATGAGGTGGGAGAATCCTCTCGCCAAGCAGAGCTGAGGGCCCAGGTGCAGCAAGTAGCTCAGGATTTGCAGGGTCTGAGGCAGGAGGTACATCAGCACCATACGCTCCTTGAGGATACTCGTAACATTGTATTGGAGATTCTCACATCACATCTGACTCTGATGGAGCAGGTGAATCTTATGGGCATTGACGCTCAGGTTTGGAGGACTACCGTTGAGGAGCGGTTTAGTAGGACTTGGAGGCAGAGGATAGTTGCTGCGTTTTGGCAGCAGGTGGAGGTAATGAGAGCAGGTTTAGTGCGAGTGCGAGAGTTTTTGATTTGGTTGGAGACGGTTAGTTTCGAGAACAAGATGATAGTCCTGGCTGTGACTATGGCTGCTGTGGCCATTATATTTTCTTGTTTATCGTATTTCATACGATGAGTATGTTCAGATGGTTATTTTGGGATCGTCATTGTAAATCTCATTAGTAGTATGCGGATAGGTTGGGGAGGTGTGATACTGTGATTAGTAGTTGTAAGAGAGGGATATTTTGGGTATGGGCAGATCCCGAGTTTGTGAGACGTAGTGTATGAGGTTGTGGTTTAGAGTATCCTGACTTTGGTTGTATTAAAACTATGAATGTATGAAACTATGGTATTGTAATAATATGGGTGCTTTTGTATGTCTGTTTGTATAATGAACTTTGTGTGTGAACTATAATTAATTCTTTCTGTGTGAGACCATAACTGTGTATTAATGTATCTATATGAGAACGTGTCGAATTAAAATATATATTTCGCTGAAATACAGTACGGGAGCAATACTGTATGCGAATATATCGAACTGAAAAATATATTTCGTTGAAATACAGTACGGGAGCAATACTGTATGCGAATATATCGAACTGAAAAATATATTTTGCTAAAATACAGTACGGGAACAATATTGTATGCAAATATATTTGTTACTAAAGTACAGTACGAGAGCCATACTGTACGAGAACAAGTCTGAATTGTGAACGTATCTAATAGTGAACATGTCTGTAATTAAAGTACAGTACGAGAACATGTCTATTGTTTGTATGAGAACTTAGTGCATGAACTGTGAACATATCAGAGAACTTGTGTGAGAACAAATTCTAGTCCTGTATGAACATATATCTAAAAACATGTGTTGCAATGCAATGAGCTGGGTAAGACTCTAACATGTTTATGAAATAACAGGACTAAGTGTAACTACAAACAGTTGTGTGATCTGTGTGTAATGCGAACATGTCTGGACAGAATTCATGTAGTTATACTATGTTCACTGTAATCACATTTCAATACAAATTTTTAGTGTAACTGAATATGATTGAAATTATGGCGTCGAATGTGTTATATATTTAATGTTCTTGACTGACCTGAGTTTATCTGCTTGTGAGCAGAATAATGGCTCCCAAAAGAGGTCGACCGACTAAGAGATCTATCAGGAACATTACTAACCCAGAGCCTGATCAAGTTCCACCAATAAATACAGAAACGAATCCAGATCCACAGATAAATCAGGACACAGGTACTGCTCCACCCGTGAACCCGGGAGTAAATCCTGTTCCATCTGCTGGTGCCAGTGGATCCGAATCGAATGAGGCAATGATAGCACGAATTGTGCGTGAACAGCTAACTGCCTGTGGTGTTTTGGTACCACATCAGCCTCATGTTACTACGGGTTCAGGTGGGGGCCCCAATACTAACGAACATACTGTTACTGGTGGCAACACAGAAACGCATCATACGGCTGGTACGGCTACAATTGCTCCTGATCCACCACGACAGGGATGTACATATAAGTATTTTGCCTCTTGTAACCCTCCTACTTTTACTGGAAAAGAAGGAGCGGCTGGTCTTTTAAGGTGGATCGAGGAGATGGAAACCAAACTCAAAATCAGTCAGTGCTTGGAGGAGCATAAGGTGTCTTATGCTGCCTGTTCTTTGAAAGACTCAGCTTTAACCTGGTGGAATACCCAGGTCAAGACTTTGGGTTCAGTCACAGTTGATTTGATGGGTTGGATTGATTTCAAAACTCTGATTAGATCAGAGTATTGTCCCATCACTGAAATTCAGAAACTCCAGGAGGAATTCTGGAATCATTCTATGATCGGTGCTGATTGTCTGGCTTATACCGATCGTTTTCATGAACTTACTTGTTTACTTCCTGAGATGTTTCCTACGGAAGCAGCTTTAATCGAGAAGTACATTAAGGGTCTGATTCCTCAGATACGAGGAATGGTGACTGCTGCTGAACCTACAACTCTGAAACACACGGTTCTTTTGACCACTAAGCTTACCAATGAGGCGGTAAGGAGTGGTACTTTGTCTTTGAAACCTCAGACGGTCCATAGTAGTAGTGATGTCGGTACCTCGAATGTGTCGAAAGGTACCAAACGAAAGTGGTTCGGTAAAAACAAAACAAGGGCTCCGGCTGAGGTCGGTCAGAATAAACCAACAGTGAAGAACTATGGTGCAAATGTTCCTGAGAGGAAAGCTTATACTGGGCAGGCGCCCAAATGCAATAAGTGTCCACTCCATCACACGGGACCATGTCCTGTTTGTCTGAACTGTAACCGAGTTGGACATTATGCTAAATATTGCAACTTTCCTGCTCAACCACGAAATCAAGTACCACGACAAATCACTCAAACCAATCGGTCATGCTACAAATGTGGAAATCCTGATCATTTCATGCGGAACTGTCCAAACAATAATACCAATCCGGGAACTGAAGCTAGGGGAGAGCTTTTCAGATTGGGGCTACCGAGGCGAGACATGATGCTAACATTGTGACTGGTACGTTCCTACTCAATAATCTATATGCATCAGTTCTCTTTGATACAGGGGCAGATAAGAGTTTTATCTCTCCTGAATTTGCATCTTTATTTGCATTGCCTGCGGTAGAACTAGAAACTCATTACGTTATTGAACTTGCTAATGGCAAGTTGATCAAAACTAACAGTGTTATTCAAGGATGTTCCTTGAATCTGAATGACCACCTTTTCAATATTGATTTACTTCCTATTGAGCTTGGAAGCTTTGATGTCGTTGTTGGAATGGATTGGCTTTCTGATAACCAAGCGGAAGTTGTCTGTCAAAACAAGGTGATCCGTATTCCATTACCTAATGGTAATACACTGATAGTTCAAGGAGAACGAGCTGGTAGGAAACTTGGTATCATATCTTGTATGCGAGCTCAGAAATTCTTAAGGAAAGGCTGTTATGCTTTCCTGGCACATGTGACTGAGCATAATTCTTCACCCAAACATATCACTAATATCCCAGTAGTCAAGGATTTTCCTGAAGTTTTTCCTGAGGACATATCAGGATTACCCCCAGTGAGACAAGTTGAATTTCGGATTGATTTGATTCCAGGTGCAGCACCTGTTGCTAAAGCCCCGTATCGGCTTGCACCATCCGAAATGCAAGAACTTTCAGGTCAATTGCAAGAACTGTTAGACAAGGGTTTTATTAGACCTAGTTTCTCACCCTGGGGAGCACCAGTTCTTTTTGTGAAAAAGAAGGATGGATCATTCAGGATGTGTATTGACTACCGGGAGCTCAATAAATTAACAATCAAAAATCGTTATCCATTGCCAAGTATAGATGATCTGTTTGATCAACTTCAAGGCGCTACTTATTTTTCAAAAATTGATTTGAGATCCGGATATCATCAGTTACGTGTATATGAAGATGATGTTCCTAAAACTGCATTCCGAACTCGATACGGGCATTATGAATTTTTAGTAATGTCGTTTCGATTAACGAATGCACCTGCAGTTTTCATGGATCTGATGAATCGGGTATGTAGGCCTTACTTGGATAAGTTTGTGATTGTATTTATTGATGATATTCTTATTTATTCTCGAAGCCAACAAGAACATGCTCAACACTTGAAACTGATCTTAGAACTTTTGGCACGTGAAAAATTATACGCCAAGTTCTCCAAGTGTGAGTTCTGGTTACGAGAAGTGCAATTCCTTGGGCATGTGGTGAATCAAGATGGCATTCAGGTGGATCCCAGTAAGATTAAAGCAGTAGAACAATGGGAAACACCGCGAACCCCAACTGAAATCCGTCAATTCTTAGGGCTGGCAGGTTATTATCGTCGGTTTATCAAGAACTTCTCAAAGATAGCTCTGCCACTGACTACATTGACACAGAAAAATCAACCATTTATATGGGGTTCTCAACAGGAGGAGGCATTCCAACTGTTGAAACACAAACTCTGCAACGCACCTATCTTGGCATTACCGGAAGGTATTGAAAACTTCACAGTGTATTGTGATGCATCACGCCAAGGTCTGGGGTGTGTTTTAATGCAGAACGATAAGGTGATTGCTTATGCTTCTCGACAGTTGAAAGTACACGAGAAGAATTATACCACTCATGATCTAGAACTTGGTGCAGTGGTGTTTGCACTCAAGATTTGGAGACACTATTTGTATGGAACTAAGTGTATCATATACACTGATCACAAAAGTCTTCAACATATTCTAGATCAGAAAATGCTTAATATACGACAAAGGCGGTGGGTTGAACTATTGAACGACTATGACTGTGAAATTCGTTATCATCCGGGTAAAGCAAATGTCGTAGCCGATGCATTGAGTCGCAAAGAACGAGTCAAACCAATACGTGTGAAAGCACTAGGTATGACTATTCAAACCAGTCTAGTTCCTCAAATCAAAGAAGCTCAGCAACAAGCTTTACTAACACCGAACTATCCTGCTGAGGAATTGAAGGGATTAGACAAGAAACTTGAAGTTAAGACTGATGGAATGTTATATTTCAAAAGCCGAATATGGGTTCCTTTATTCGGTAACACGAGAACAATCATCTTGGATGAGGCGCACAAGTCCAGGTATTCTATTCATCCAGGTGCTGACAAAATGTATAAAGATCTTAAAGACTTTTACTGGTGGCCTGGAATGAAGAAACACATCGCAGAGTACGTGGGTCGATGCTTAACATGTCTGAAGGTTAAGGCTGAACATCAACGTCCTTCTGGGTTATTACAACAACCGGAGATTCCCATGTGGAAGTGGGATCAGATCTCTATGGATTTTATCACTAAACTACCCAGAACATCGCATAATCATGACTCTATATGGGTTATCGTTGATCGCCTTACTAAATCTGCGCATTTCATTCCCATCCGAGAAGATTATTCTATGGATCGACTTGCTAAAATCTATGTTAATGAGATTGTATCTCGTCATGGAGTACCAATCTCTATCATTTCTGACAGAGATAGTCGATTTACATCACGATTCTGGCAAACTCTTCAAAATGCTCTGGGCACACAAATCAATATGAGCACAGCTTATCATCCACAAACTGACGGGCAAACCGAACGAACTAATCAAACTCTGGAAGATATGCTGAGAAGCTGTGTGATTGATTTTGGTGGTAGCTGGGATATTCATCTTCCACTTGTTGAATTCTCATATAACGACAACTATCATACTAGTATTCAATGCGCTCCATTTGAAGCACTTTATGGACGCAAGTGTAGATCACCTGTCTGTTGGTCAGAGGTAGGTGAAAATCGAATCATAGGCCCAGAACTTATTCAAGAAATAACTGATAAGATCGCACTTATTCAAGAACGAATTAAAGCTGCTCGCGATCGACAAAAGAGTTATGCTGATAATCGTCGTAGACCGTTAGAATTTCAAATCGGTGATTTAGTAATGTTGAAAGTTTCACCATGGAAGGGCATCTTCAGATTTGGGAAGAGAGGTGAACTTTCACCAAGATTTGTAGGACCATTTAAGATTCTTGAAAGAATTGGATCAGTAGCCTACAGACTTGAATTACCTCCTGAACTTGGTAACATTCATGATGTTTTTCATGTATCAAATCTGAAGAAGTGCTTAGTTGATGAATCTTTGATCGTACCTCTGAAAGAAATCCAAATTGATGAGAAACTTCAGTTCAGGGAAGAACCAGTTGAAGTAATGGATCGAGAAGTGAAGGTACTTAAACGTAGTCGCATACCTATTGTCAAAATTCGGTGGAATTCACAGCGTGGACCCGAATATACGTGGGAACGGGAAGATCAGATGAAACAGAAGTACCCACACCTATTTTCATGATCAATTGTTAATAAACAAGTTTTTCCTTAAATTTCGGGACGAAATTTTTTTAACAGGAGGAGACTGTGATAACCAGGTACGAGGAATTACGTCAGCAATGAATTGAGCACATTTGATCGTGTTTAAAATCCGTGTTGAATTGGTCGCCGAAATTGATATGGGATGATAGTATGCAGAAAATGATGAACGTAGGCGAAAACCGTGCGCGAAACGAAGTGACGGATTGTCCGGAATCGCGAAATGAAGTTTTCGTCGAAAAACGGGCGAAATTACCCTAGGGCGGTACGCCCCAGGTCAAGTCACTGACCTAGGCGATGCGCGCGGATGACTAAAGCTTCTGGAAGGCTGGGATGGGGCGCGCGGTACGCCTGGCTTGGGTGCAGGTCGCCAGGCGATGCGCCTGGGGTCAATTTGCTCGGCAACTTGCATAAAAATCCAGTTTTTTCATCCTCATCCTCATTTTAACCGTCTCATCGACGAAACCAGCCTCAACCCACGAAAATTTCATCTTTCAACCATAAAATTTCTATTTCGAAGCCTCTGGAACGTTTAGATCGCATCCAGGAACGTTTATACGAGTCCAGATCATCTTTCTATCCGCAGAACTCCTCCAGATTAGGTAATGGTTCATTTTAAACTTTCTGGTTTGATTTTTATTGATTAAATCATAAGTTTGAACGTAATGATATAGTTAGAGTTGTTGGTTATTGCCTAGATGATGGTTAGGATTGATTTCGAGTGACAAACTCGAACTGTTAATGGGTAAATCCTTGTTTTGAGCCGTTGTAATGCCCGGTTTGCATGGAATTATAACAATGGTTATAATGGTTTAAACCATTTGGTTGTGACTATGTATGTGATTAGTTTGATTAATTTTTAACATGCAACGTGAAAGTTGAGTGTTTTAAACTAATCACAATCATTAACATACTCATTGGAACGATTGTCTGATGCTTCTGATAACAGTCAGACTAGTATGTTAAACATGGTTATTAAACCTATTCTAATATTACATTGTGATATTTCATGATATTTGGGTAATCAATAGCAAGGATTAATCATTCCTAAGCCATTAAATTGTTTAGAGACTATCTTAGCAATTATAATCAATAACATTAACTATTTGGTTAATCTGAGATTATACTGATTAATCAAATGAGTCATCAACTTAGTATTGGGAACCTGAATCAGTATAGGTTCCTACCCTATCATACATTGCATGATATTACATTAAAATATGTAAATAAATACTAAACCTCGGGTTGATGACTGTTAAGGCAATGTCTTTGACATTGGACGTTCAAAAAGGATTTAATCAGCAAGTTAAAACATTAATAACTCGTTAAACATAAACTAAATGCAGAATCATCATATTAACATCAAATTGTGTGATATTCTGCTACTACTGAATTATCAGGTGAGTTTCGTACAACCCCCTTTTATTTTTAATCTTTTATAAACATCGGGGAAACTCTGCAAACTGTTGTCTGAACATATGATATGCATCAATGATATCTGTGTGATTTCATTTGACTTTTGTGGGATTTCATGGGATTTTGCCTATAGAACTGAACTCTATCATGGAACTAAAAGTCCTCATTCTTGAACTGTATCTAGTGAACCCATGTGTGGCCGAACAGAAAACATTGATAGTACTATTGGTTGACACCCTATTCGCTGGGAGGATTGCTTCTCCCCTTGTGTGAATGTTTGTTATCTGTTTCCTGAACTTCTTAATGGTATGATAGACATTAAGATAATGAGGCACTAAGATATGTACCGACGGGTAATATCTTGAGAACTGAACTAGACGTTCGAAAGGAACTAGATACAGGTCCCATGGTTATCCGGAACTGAACTTTTGAGAACTTGTTTATCATATCATATTGTTTTAAATTGAACTGTCGAACTCACCAGCTTTGTGCTGACGTTTCAAACTTAAACCTTTTTGCAGGTAAACAGTAATAGCGGTGAGGATGCACTTTTGGGATAATTTCACCTGTATAATTAATACTGTAATTAAATAAATATAGCTGTAATGTAATTGTAATTGCGACATCCTTGTAATGTATGTACTTTAAGTTAATATGTGTGCTTATGATATCGGTTCAAGTAAGTCACACCTCACCCCGGAGACATCACCACTATGCTTCCGCAACCGGTTCGGTGACGTCAGACCAGACACGAGGTGACGAGGGGTGGGGGTGTGACATCTCATAAGAGTAAAGTTTGTCTTCATCCTTCCCCATACTCTACTAAAGAATGGAAATATACTGGGTAAGTTTGTTTTGTTTTGTTTTCCCTATTTTGCAGGCTATAATCCCTTTTGGTGATATAGATGAGGTTTGCGATCTCTCTTCTTTTTAGCTTTTAGTATTTAACATTGAATTTTGCAACGGTAATGCCTTTTTGCAAATACGAAGGTGTTAGATTTATATTTACATGTCCGATAAGTTTAGGTAACTAACCTAGCTGTGACTCGTAGGAGTGACAACATGTACAACAATCATTAAATCCACTTAATGTTATTAAATAGTAATCACGAGTGATTTTATAATATATATATATATATATATATATAATTACCTATATATATATTAAAAATAACTGGCCTTATGAATAGTGTGTTCTTGGTTTTTTGAGTTTTGACCACCTAAATATTGTATATTTTGACCACATTTTCTTTATTTATATGATAGTCCCTTTGATATTTTATGTTTATCTCTATTGATATCTTCTGATAAAATCCAACGCCCATGCCATCCACAATGCTTTGTCATTATTTTAGGGTTCTAAGACCATCCTCATCTTTTATACACCATACTTAGGTAAAATCAATCACAACATACTTACATGCATAACTTTTACTCTTACATATTTTTAAATACTTTTTAATATTAAAAAAATACAAAAGGCGTTGTTATTCATACACCAGTGTACCAATATCTCTACCCTTATTTTATCCTTATCCGACTTCCTTCCTATTTGCTTTTTTTTCCATTGATTTGTTATTATTTTCCTATTTTCATATATTATCAAGATTTAATGTCAAATATCTTCAATTTAAGTAATAATAATTTTATTTATTTTATGAACAATTTATCAAGAATTATGAATTTCTTCATATACCCACAATAATTTTTTCTTATAATCAATAATTTTGATGATTCTGTAGTTCTTGAATAGGAACTACGAAGATTATAAAGCAGATGGCTACACTAGGGGATATTGGGCTTGCAGCAGCCCTTAATATCATCACAACTTTTCTTGATTGTTTTTGCTATTTTAAGGTTGTAGCCTTTTAGTGATAGGGTTTATTTCCCTAAATTGTATCTTAAAGGTTTAAGATTAAGCTTTAGAAACATTTGGTACCTTTGTAAGCAATTATGTGAATTTGGATTATTGCTTCCTTAATTGGATGGCACTATGAACACTAAAAATGCCTTAACCCAAGATCCTTGATCTTGCTGGATTGGATTCTGCATTCTATTTGCAGATTTACTTGACAGGGTATATGTCACTTTCCTCTTACTTATTTGGTAAAACCATTTTGAAGTTTTTTTTTCATTTTCTCTGTTTTTTTTTTTTTTGGTATTGTGATGTGTTTCAGAGATATGAAGACTAGAGGCCTGATATCTTAAAGAAAGAAGGTGTGTTTTCGTATTTGTTAAATAACAATTATGCAGAATATTTGTGGTGATTTTCTCATGATTGAACTTTAGGGGATGTTTGATTTTTAAATTTTCTTTAAGGAACTAGAATATGTCAATTGAATTGGAATTTGGTATGTGTTTAGTTAATAAAGAAATTATGTTTGGTTTTTAATATTTTATGCTAGTAGATGGCTATTTCAGTAAGTGGATTTTTCATGTTTGTTGAATCAAATTTATCAATAAACATTTTTTTTGTTCCTTGGTTTTTAAATTAGATTTTTGTGTTTGTTCATTGAATCAGGGTTTCTCAGACTATGATGAAAGAAGATGAAGTCGCAAATGTTAATGGAATCCTCCTTATTTGAGTTCATGCATGAAAATCGTATCATCGAGTTGAGCAGAAGTTTTCTTAAATTTTATAAAACCATTTAACATATTGTCTTATGAGAATTGTTTACTGAAAAAGGTTGTTTCCTTACTTTATCATGTTGTAGCTTAGGTATCTTTCTAAATGCTAATGTTAAAAAAATACATATTTGCAGATGTAGAGCTATATATTTCTTGCAAGAACAGATTTTTAATCATTGGTAGGTATGGGTTTAATTTCTTTTTCCCTTGAAGTTTTGGTTCGTTATAGGGTTTAGTTGTTAATCGGTTTCTTTTGTTTATACACAAAACAAAAGACCATTCAGATCCGAATTCCGACAACGGTTTCAATGATTTCAATGATCGCGGGAACATACTGATAGGGTTGGATCTAATAGGAAGATATTTTTATTTAAAAAGAGTAAAAACCAGTATAAATTTGACATGTGACATGTTAAAAACATAAAAACAAAAATCTAGTATATAAAACAAAATTCATTACGGAAAAAAAATCAATACAAAAAATCAAAAATCCAATACAAAAAAATAAAAATACAATACAAAAAACAAAATACAGTATAAAAAATCTTAGTACAAAAAATATAAAATAAAAAAAAGAATATAGTAAAAAAATAAAAATCTGGTACAAAAAATAAGATGTTATACCTAAATTATCATTTGTTTCCTTTTTAGAATGTCTCGTACCAAACTCTTTTTGGTTCTTGTTCTTTTTAGCCAAAAATCTTTTCTTATTTGATCATTAATTCATTATCTCATATTTTAGCTTTCTTTGTTTCCTTTTTCAGTATGACTCATGTCAAACTTTTATTAGTTCTTATTTTTTTAGACAAAAATATTTTCTTATATGATCATGTTTCCCTATATTAGCTTTCTTTAGTGGTTTTATTGATCAAAAATACAAACTTTTTTATTTAACTGTTTTAAATTTTATAATTTTGTTGTTGAACGCTCTATGTTATGTATAAATTAATTTAAGGTGTTTTTTTTACAGTTATTAAGAAATGAATTATTTACTCGAATACGCTTTTCCGAAATCTTTTTAACCTACAAACAAGTGCTTAAGCCCAATTTTTGTTTTGCAACAGTTGTAATATAGATACAGTTGATAAAAATAAAGAAATTGGTTTTTGTAATAATTTTTGCGATTGATAATTTGTAAATCCAAATATAAATTAACAAAAACTTTGAGGTCAATCTGACCCGAGTCTCTCACTAAAACTTTGTTTTAACATTTATGCAATTTACCAAAACTGTTGAATTTCGGTTTTGCTTTGTTATTGATTTGGCACATTTGTTATGATTACATGCAATATTTTGATAACAAACTAAAGTCTAGACTGAATTAGGGATACGAGAAGGGACGGACCTTAAGCGTCCCTCCTGTTTTTCCTGTCATAAGGGTCGATTCAGTAGTATTTCGTCAGAAAATCCTTGAGTTCTCTTTGTTTTCTACCTAAAAATCCTTCGGCTCCTTTTGTTTTCTTCCTAAAAGTCCTCCGGCCCCATCTAGTTTTTTTCAAGCTCCGTCACTCGATACGAGAAAACATCACCCCATACATGTATGCTAACAAAAAGAAAACATTATCCCATATATGCACAAGTAGCTTACTTAGAGGTGCACATTGCGGCATGGTTTAACGTAACACAAATTTGGCATCCTTGCCTTGTGTGAGAAAAAAATTCAAAAAAAAGGGCTTAAATAGTTTTTTAATTGAAATGAAGAATATAAAAATAGGCTAATCACACACATTAGTAGATAAAAAATAGTTAGATTACCATGCCTTAATTTGTGAAAAAAAAAAATTGTCAGCAGAGAAAATCGAACCAATGACCTGAGAAAGGGAAGACATATATAACGTACAATGGCACAATGCTTAGGGAAAAAAAATAAATAAATAAATAAAAGACCTAAACTAGCAATATTCATATTTCATAAATATGAAAATAGAATAACATTTTACTGTAGTATCATAATACCATTAATTAGAATAGAGGAGAGATAACATAGATGGCTGAAATTCAATACTCATTTGGAGCAATTTTCCTTGGCGGTTAACGACCCGGTTGCTTGCGACTGTGGTTTACATGTTCCTCTAGTTTAGTCGGGTATTAGGGTGACCTGGGGTTTACCAGACAAAAGGGTTATCACAGTTACTTAAAAAAAATACTATGCAATTTTTTTAATATAATCTCATCTCGGTTACCCGTGTTAAATGTTTCGGGTTTCGGTTTTACCCGTCAAGTTTGGGCAGACAATTGGACTTGACTTGGATCGTAGATTTTTTGTAAAATTAGGTCCACACAAAAATTGATTTTCTAATTAATTGGTACAAGTTCACATATGGAGACAGTATGAGTTTACTTGACTTTGAAAGATAATATGTTTGTATGGACATGAAAATTTGGCAACTCACTTGGGCCAAATTGATGGACATAAATCGGTCTTTTATCTTATCAAACTCTATTATTTACTTGGATTTTTAATACTTTCAAACCGGTCGTTACGGAAAAACGAAAGGCACTTGTGACAGCTAAATTAACTTGCGAGTATAAATTGAAGCGTCATATGCATCCTCTTGTATATCAAAATTGAGCGACTGCTATTTCTTTATCAATAAAAGCAATATGAGTGTTGGGTTTTCAATTTCTTATTTATCATCTAATTGTCACCTGTGGTTGCTTCTTGTTTTGGCTTTGTTTCATTTGTGCTTCTCTGATCAAAAGTCTCCTGATGCTTTATGCATGGAGGGTGAGAGACAAGCACTTATTCGGTTCAAGCATGGCCTCGTAGACGAAGCACATCGGCTTGCTTCTTGGTCTGGTGAGGAGAGCGACTGCTGCAAATGGGTTGGAATTGTTTGCAATAACATCACGGGCCATGTCCACGAGATTCATCTTCCTGGACCTGATTCAAGATATGCAGTCTCTTATAAAGAATTCTTAAAGCAGAGGTTAGGAGGGCATTTAAATCGATCCTTGTTGGAGCTGAAGCAACTCAAGTATCTAGATTTGAGTGGCAATGATTTTAAAGGGATCCAAATTCCAGGCTTCATAGGTTCTCTTGGAAACTTGAGGTATCTTAACCTGTCTCGATCAAACTTCGGTGGGATGATTCCTCCTCAAATTGGGAATATTTCAGAGCTACGTGTCCTTTCTCTTGGATATATGTTTGGAACAAGCACGATGAAAATGCAATGGCTGTCAGGTCTTCGTTGGTTGCGTCATTTGGATATGAGTTACATTTGTTGGATTAATCTTGATGGGTCGGGTTACGGGTCAACATTGTTTTAATTTAATCACATGTTTTTAGTGTTTAATTAGATCATGGGTAGAAGTAGTGGGTCTAGGTTGTAGGAGTAATGGGTTAGACATGTGGGAACATGGTTTCTCACATAATGCATGTTTTTAATTTTCTTTGGTGTATTTATGTATCCTGAATTGAATGAATGAAAGAAGAAAAACTCTTGAAGCAGTAAATTACTTCTCTTGTACGTAAGGTTGAGTGCGTGTTTTATGTGTTTAAAGGGGCCTGAACCAACAATCGGCATCAGAGCGAAGGTTAATCGAGGGCTGTTTTGAGAGTCGTTGGCAAGAAATCGAGTAGAAGTGGGGCAGCCCACTAAAACGCAGCGCCATGAAGATTTAAACGGAAAATGCAACAAAGAAAAGAAAGCAAGAAGCTGCTCATTTGTGATCAGTAGCAGCAAGACCGAAGAAGATAGAGACCGAGACCAGGTGACGACCTAGACCGGAGGTGCGTCACCGAATACCGGCGAAAGAAGACCGATTGCTCGCCGGAGACCGTGAAGAGACCGACGAACCGCAGGTTCAGCCACATAGAAAGAGACCGACGGCTGAAAAGTCTAGACCAAGACCGACCTGTCGGAAAGAAAGACAGAGACCAGATCTTTTTCGAAAGAAAATTTAGACTAAAGTCGTGAACTCGAGACCTAGGCCGAAGGGGTTCACAGTAGACCGAGAGAAAGAAAGAGGTTGAAAAGACCAAAGAAAGAAGGCCGCTGGAGTCCTCGCCGGAAAACTGAAGCAAGACGAAGAGCTGAAGATCAAAACTAAAAGAAAGAGGCAGCGGAAATTACATACAATGTGATTAGCCGAGAGAAATTGAAAATTACATTAATGATCGAATATATATTGCAAGAAGCAGTGGTCGGATTTTGGATCGATAAAAAAAAAAAAAAAAAAAAAGAAGACGTAGCATCCGCCGCAGAAGGAACAAACAAAACAAGCACACGTCTTTTGTTGTCTGATGTGAAGCAAAGAAGCAAGATTTTTTTTTCTGTTGTTATATGGCCAAAATAAACAGAAAAAGAAAGGAAAGAGCACAAGATGTGAGCAACCAACCATCTCAAAATTTGTGGCTTCAAATTAAAGAAAGTATTTTTTGTTATTGCACCAATCAATGAACAAGAAGAATGCAAGGTCAGATAGTGAGAGAGCAAGTTAAGAAAGAAAACCAATTCCGGTGTTAGCAAGAAAAGCAAGATCGAAAGCAAGTAGCAAGATTGAATCTTTGTGATTCGTATAGCAAGAGCTTAGCAAGTGAAAGTATCGAGCAAGAGCAAGAAGATTCGACGCAAGCAAGAATGGTTCGAATCGAGAAGCAAGAAGCATGACCGACATCAAGATTAAGGGGGTGAATGTTGGATTAATCTTGATGGGTCGGGTTACGGGTCAACATTGTTTTAATTTAATCACATGTTTTTAGTGTTTAATTAGATCATGGGTAGAAGTAGTGGGTCTAGGTTGTAGGAGTAATGGGTTAGACATGTGGGAACATGGTTTCTCACATAATGCATGTTTTTAATTTTCTTTGGTGTATTTATGTATCCTGAATTGAATGAATGAAAGAAGAAAAACTCTTGAAGCAGTAAATTACTTCTCTTGTACGTAAGGTTGAGTGCGTGTTTTATGTGTTTAAAGGGGCCTGAACCAACAACATTGACCTTAGCAAAGCTACTGATTGGTTTCAGGTGATTAACACCCTCCCTTCTTTGGTCGAACTGCATTTGTCTAGATGTTGACTCTATGATATACATCCCCATGTTCCCAGTCTTAATCTAACGTCCCTTTCCCTGCTTGATATTTCTCTTAACGATTTTGTTAACACTTCTGTTCCAAAGTGGATTTTTAGTCTAACAAGCCTGGTTTCATTGGATTTAAGTGATTGCAACTTTAACAACCCTCTTCCTAGTAATATTTATAGCTTCCGTAATCTGACTTCTCTGGAGTCGCTTTACACCAGTGGGAATAATCTCATGAGTTCTCCATTGGTATTAAAGCACTTGTCTGGTAACTTGAAATTTTTAGATATTAGTTATTGTGGTGTTTCGAATTCAGCACTTCATTCCCTTCATAACTTGACCTCTCTTCTAACCCTTTACGTGTATGGAAACCAACTCACCAAGGCAATACCTAATTCGTTTGGTAACCTTTGTAACTTGAGAGAGATTGATTTGTCATTCAACAATTTTGGTAACATTGGTTTAACACTCCTTCTCAAAAGTTTTTTCGATTGCAAATCACCGAGTTTGGAGTCATTATTTATATCATCTTCAGGACTTTCTGCTCCAATTCCTAACTCCATCAGACGATTGTCATCATTGAAGTGGTTATATCTTGACGGTAATATGCTGAACGGAAGAATTCCTGACTCGATCGGACAATTATCATCACTGGAGGTGTTGTATCTTCCAAATAACCAACTCAGCGGTAGCCTTCCCGTTAGCCTGAGTCAACTTTCAAAGCTGACTACGTTATCCTTTTTCAACAATTTGTTAACGGGTGTTGTGACAGAAGCTCACTTTGCTAAACTGGTGAGCTTAAAACATCTATATGGAGAAGGCAACAACTTAACCCTAAAACTGCAAGTTGCGAACTGGATCCCCCCTTTCCAAATTCAATTTTTGTTTTTAAACTCATGGGATTTGGGGCCTGAGTTTCCGTTATGGCTTCATTCGCAGAGGGATTTAAGAAATCTGGACATAAGCAATGCAGGCATTTCATCACCCGTGCCTCCTGAGTCATTTTGGAGATCATTCCCCAATCTAACTTATTTAGACATGTCGCAAAATAATATAAATGGTACATTCACTTTGTTTTTCCCAACAAAACTTGAAGTACTCGACCTAAACTCTAACCAGTTTACAGGAACTCTACCTTCTTTCTCCACTGGTTTGTTCGTGCCTCCATTTTTGGATTTGTCAAATAATTCTTTGATGGGATCATTACATCATTTTTTGTGTTTTAATGGTGTGGAAGAAACACAACTTCTTTCTTTGGGATATAATCATTTGTCGGGTGTCATTCCCGAGTGCTGGAACAGGTGGTCGAGTTTGCGTGTCCTAATTCTGGAAAATAACAATTTATCTGGTGAGATTCCAAGGACATTAGGTTCTTTGTTGAACCTACAATGGTTGAATATGCATGGAAACAATATCTCTGGAAGATTACCCTCTTCCCTAATGAACTTGTCATCGTTAAGTATTCTTCAACTTGGCAAAAATGAACTTGTTGGAAGCATTCCACCATGGATTGGAACAAAATTCACTTTTTTAAGAATTCTCAACCTTAGGTCCAACAATTTAGACGGAAATATACCTGACGAACTATGTTATCTTTCACATATACAAATTATAGATCTTGCTAAAAATAATCTTTCGGGAATTATTCCGAGATGCTTCAACAACTTTAGTGTTCTTACGGGGATAATTTACTCAAATGAATTTTACATAAGTTTGGAAGTGGGGGCACAGTCTATTACTCCTAGTGATGAATTGGTGATGAAAGGACAAGAGTACACCTACAAATCATTACTTAGACTAGTGACATTGTTGGACCTTTCAAGCAACAACTTTTTCGGACCCATCCCAAGTGAGCTTACATCCCTTCAAGAGTTGAAATCACTGAATTTATCAAGAAATCAATTGAGTGGAAAGATCCCGGAGAAGATAGGAGACATGAACGCACTTGAATCATTCGATTTATCAATAAACAACCTATCTGGGGAACTTCCCGTAAGCTTGTCTAGATTGAATTTCTTGAGTAGCTTCAATGTGTCCAGCAACAATTTTACAGGAAGAATTCCAGTTAGTACTCAGCTCCAGAGCTTTAATGAGTCTAGCTTTTTAGGTAACCAACTTTGTGGTGCTCCACTAAATGATCTTTGTGTACCCACTGAAATACCTGCTCATTCAACAAGAGATGAAAAAGAAGACAATATATTAGAATGGGGGTTGATTATTAACATTGTGCTTGGATTTGTTATTGGATTTTGGATTGTTTTGGCTCCATTGATACTTAGCACATCATGGAGGACTATATATTTTCGTCTCATGAGTAAATTGATCAAGGTATGATTTATGATGCATAAACTATAATTAGTGATGTTGTAATAGATTTAATATTCTACTTTAAAAATTTTAAACTTTGCATTCAAGTAGAGTATCCTTTTAAATATGAACAATGGAACTAGCTTATTAAACATGAACAAAATAACTCGTCATTGTAATATTGTATATGAGCTCGTGCAATAATGTTTTAAAAGAGTTGCGAACGGGTTGGTTGTAAAGTACAACATAACCAAATGTAGCGTACGATGGAAGTTGAAGCTAAGGAAGAAGAATTGGATGTATCTTTATGTTAATAATAAAAAGGATAAATGTGTGGGTCATGTCTATAATTAATTAGTCATTCTGGTACAAAGACAAGTTGGGCACATAACCACCAAAACAACATGCATAACATTTGAAATCCAAAAATGTGTTTATAATTGAATGTAAAAGAAGTAGAAAACACTTAATTTCCATGCATCGGAACAGTTAGAGCATCTTTGAGTTGTTGATAGTGATCAAAGAGGTTAATTTACAATTTGAAGATGCAATCGATCAATAAGAACAAACATGTTTTTAACCCTGGCACTTAGTGGCAAGGTGGGCCACATGATGAAACTGATGTGGTAAATGGTATACTTGTAAATTATGTAAGCAATGGCAAAATGATGTTGCGAGTCTGGTGAAGACATTGAAATTGAAATTGAAACGATTACGCACTGAGGGAGAAACATAAGTTACGTAGTTGTAAAAACGACTACCACATAACAGAAACCGAGTTTTCTTTACCCTCATGCCACGACCTAATAACATTAGGTGAATTAATTACATAGAAAAAGGAAAAAAAAATAACTTAGTTAAGCAGATTAACAAAAAAAATAAATTAAAAATTAGAGGTCTCTAGAATCAAACCTATGACCTCTCAACTCAAACCAATAAGTCTTACTAGCTATAGAAATATTTTTTTTGATAATATAGTTAAAATAAAGATGCAAAATACTTGAATTGAAGCTAAAAAAAAGAGAGAAAAAAGGTTTTAAGTTACATGAATAAAATCTGTAACCTTCCAATTAAAAATAAAACATTATTTCTAGCTTAACAAAGACAACATTTATTAATTTTGCTGAAAGCAAATATAACCTTCAACTTTTGGGTTAAAAAGGAAAAAAAAAGGTAAACTCACTCGAAAAAAAAGTTGTATACGACGAGAGTCAAACCAATAACCTTTTCAAGTGAAAACCATCTACTCCAACCAACTTAACAAATGTTAATTATGATGAAAACATATGTATGTAATCTTACATACCTTTTTGGTTAAAAAAAAAAAGGAAACCATCCTAAAATATTAGATGCAACATGAGTCAAACTAATGTCCTTTCACGTGAAATTTAGACGCTATAACTAACTTTACCAACTCAACATAGGTTAATTACGATGAAAACATATGTTAAAGCCTAAATTATATTTTATGTAACTTATAACTTAGAATTATAAGAATTATAATAAACAAATATACCAAGTGAAATCTCACTGTGTGAGGTCTGGAAGGGATAAATAAAGACAGACTTTACCTCCACCCTAAAATGTGGTAGAGATGTTGTCTCGTAAGAAACCCTGGCTAAAAAAAGTTATTGTTTTTATTTTGAGTTAGGTATACAAATGTACTATAGTCATATACTTACTTTGAGACGCTCTTATGAAAAATAGAAAAGAAAAGCAAATATAAAAATATACATATAATTAGTTTATGAAGTATCTTTCCTATATAATAAGTTTAATAATTAGGATAACCAAATATGAAAATATTTTTTTGTGCTTATATATAAAAATACATAAAAAATAAATAAATTTTGAAAAATAAAAAAGGTGGCTCTACTCGGCTCGGTTTGTAAACGGGTCGAGTCCGAGGCCACCTTTGTTCAGCTCATTTTGTTTACAACTATATTCATTTCATTATTCAAATAAATATGAAAAAAATGTTTGTTTGTTTATTTATTTACGTTTGTGAACGATCATTCATCCATATTTCTTCATGTTAATTCACTTATAGCCAGTTATGTTCATTCGGGTTGAAAGCAGACCGAAAATGTTTAGAAACCACAACTATTGATAGCAAGTTAATTGCTTGTATTTATGTACCTTAATGGTTAGTGATGTGATGTCACACCCCCAAATTCCCACTCGTGGCGTATGTCCACGTGGGTGTGACGTGTCCAGAATCACAGCTCAAGGTCATATAGAACACCTCTATATGCGTTTATAATCCAATGTTTGACACATACACATAATAAAATAGTTTGCAGCGGAATAAAAGTCGTCATAATATATTGCAGCGGAAAATCAATTGTTTGACATATGCAGCGGAATTAGATAGTTTAACACATCATTGTTTAACAGAATAAAAGTAAATTGTTTTCAAAGTGATAAGACAAGATGCATGCAAGTTCCTAATGCTCGTTTCCTTAAATTGTGCGTTCTTGTCCTCCGGCTAGTCACGCTAGTTACCTGAGAATACAAGTTAGAAAAGTGTCAACACAATGGTTGGTGAGTTCACAGGTTTTGATATACATATAGTAAGAAAGTGTGTCATGCTGTTTATCAATGTTAGTACCGAGCCCTAGGCCCAAAGTGTCAGTGCGTCACTACCGAACTAGACTTGTTTGCTCTTGCCTCCGCTATGCCTCGTACACATAGCAAGTTAGGTCAGAATTTGCACGGGTTATGACACTCAGTCAACATGGTGCCCCGTGGGGTTAGTCATTCCCTAATGGATCCATCCAAATCTACCACGTTGTTCGTACATTAACGGTAAGACTTTGTGAGGGCTTGTAACGAGTTCAACACTTAATGTTTGTCCAATAAACCAGCATACACAATAGTGTTTGTACAGTAATAAATGTTTGACTCGATGCAACTAGTATTCTCCCCCTATTTAAAAGCATTTGAAAAAGAGTAAAGAGGGGCCGTAAACTCACCTTAGTGATATGATCGTACGTAAGCGTAAGCTCCTGAACGTCAAGTAGCACGTCGGTCACTGGCGACCTATATCGTATACCGCATGTGAGTTCGCATAAGTGACCGTGCTAGTGTTAGTGCTCGTGTTTGTGTCCAACAACCCTTGGTTGTTCATGTTTGTCCGTGTCGGTCCACAATGACCGTGTTTGCTCGTGTTGGTCCATGTTGACCGTGTTTGACCGTGTTTGACCAAAGTTGACCGTGTCAAGTCAACGACCCGTTGGTGAACCGTGTGACGGTTTGTGAATCGTGTAGCAACGTGTAAGTGTTTTGTCGTGTGCGAAACGCGTAGATCGCGTTAATGGACAACTTACTATTTATAGTAAGTTTCCATTTATAGAAAGTTCACAAGCATGACGGTTTTATATTTCTAGCATGTTCAATAGTCCTACGGGATCATGCTAACACATAGCACATTATCATACAAGTTCATATACGTCGTTTATAGCATGTTAGTGCACAAAAGTTTCCTAAAATGGAAAGTTTCCATTTTTAGCATATGTGACATCGGAAACCATCTAACTTAGCATCTAATACGCATATTATAACACAATAAGTCATTTAGCATGCTCAAATAACACAACATGTTGACAAATCGGTTTTTCTAAAAATAAAGTTACTATAAATAGTAACTTTGTGGTTTTTGCATAAAAATGACCATTTAACATTTCTAACTCATTGTTCATGTCACAAATCATCCTAATATATCTTCTAGCAACATTTAATCATGTCAACATAACCAATTTTATCATCTATCAACATTTCAACTAGCAAAGTTTCTAAAAATAGAAATAACCCTAAATATGATCATAGATATCATCAAGACCACTTTCTAATACATCAAATCATCATGATATCATTCTAGCAACAATTCTATATACATGCATGTTCATCATAAACCTCAAATCATCACTTTGTAACTAAAAAGTTACTAAAAATAGCAAGTTTGTCTCTAAATCACATTTTGACCATTATAATCACAATCTAATCTTGCAAGGACACTTATACATTATCATGAATCATTTCAATATCATCAAAACTATCTAAAATGCCTTAGATCATACATGCATGTCCATATCTCGTCACAAAACATCACTTTGAACAACAAGACCCATACACAACACCATGGATCATCATAGATCATCATTTAAACACCTTAGATAATCATAAAACGCATTAAAATCAACAAACCCAGAAATAAATCTCGTGCATGTGGGTCATAGGTGTTTGCATGTGCGATCTAACACATGTATGTGAGCTTGTGAGTGTTTAGAGTGCATTTAAACCATAGAACTACCTCAAATGCTCTCCGATCTGATGAAATGTGATGCTACAGCTCCTGGAGTTCTCAAACTCTTCTCCTAGCCGTGAGGATGGTGGTGATAGTGGTGCAAAGCTTCAACAATGGCTTCCTTCAAGCTTGAATCTCAACCCAAGCTTCACTATGGTGTCAATGGAGGTTCTTGGAGTGTTTCAGAGGTGTTGTAGGTGTTCTGGGACAGATAAACTCGAGGGGTGGCGTCTGGGTGCGATTAAAATGATGAGGGTAGGAGAAATGATGGATTTTGGAAGTTTAAAAAGGTGTTTGGCGACTGAGGCGACTGAGGCGCCCCAGGCGTATCGCCTGGCGTGGGCGAACCATATTGTACGTTACGCGCGGATCCGGTCGGACGAGGCGCTCAAATTCCACCCGCGCGCATCGCCTGTCGCGGGCTTCCCGGGTCAGGCGTACCGCCTGGCCTGGATTTCAAGCCCAATAAGCTTGTTTTTGTTGTTCTGGCCCAATCTTGCCCTTTTCTCGATCATAGAACGTCGTTCGAGCATCGTTTGGACTCTATCGGTCAATTATTAGCCATAATTGACTTGTGACAGTGTTTCGTGAAGTTCCGAGTGTTGTGCTACACAATGTGTTAGACGTTCACCAACGTTCGTGTATTTTGACACGTGTGTGTTGTTTGTCGATAATTCCACGAATTATCTTGTCAGGTGTCTGTGTTTGTACTGTCGTGCCACGTGTCACACTAAATTAATCTAATTCTAGTGCCACGTGTACATAATGCATTTAAATAAACATTTAAATAAAATCAAAGCTGACCTGGAATTTACGGGGTGTCACATCCTCCCCATGTTAGAAAGAATTTCGTCCCGAAATTCAACCTGTGTTGTCAGTGTTTGTCTGTTCCGTGAACAGGTGTGGGTACTTTTGTTTCATCTGGTCTTCACGTTCCCACGTGAATTCCGGTCCTCGTCGCGAATTCCATCGCACTTTCACAATTGGTATCTTGCTGAGTTTGAGCTTCTTGGTTTCCCGGTCCATAATTTCCACCGGTTCCTCCACGAAGTTCAATTGTTCGTCGATTTGTATTTCCTCGAGAGGAATAACAAGTGTCTCATCAGATAGGCACTTCTTGAGGTTCGAGATGTGGAATACGTTGTGTACACTGCTCAGCTCAACTGGCAGGTTCAGTTCGTAGGCTACAGGGCCTATTCGTTTGGTGATCTCGAAAGGTCCAATGTAACGAGGGTTCAACTTTCCTCGTTTGCCAAATCGAATGACTCCCTTCCAGGGCGAGACCTTGAGTAACACTCTGTCCCCCACCTGGAATTCCAATGGCTTTCGTCGTTTATCAGCATAGCTCTTCTGTCTGTCACGAGCTGCTGCCATTCGTTTACGTATTTGCACGATCTTTTCAGTTGTTTCGCGCACAAGCTCTGGGCCAGTCAGTTGGCTGTCTCCAACTTTTGCCCAGCAGATGGGCGATCGACACTTACGTCCGTAAAGTGCCTCGAATGGTGCAGCTTGAATGCTTGTGTGGTAGCTGTTATTGTACGAAAACTCTACTAGTGGCAGATGAGATTCCCAGCTACTCCCAAAGTCAATAACGCAGGCTCGGAGCATGTCTTCCAGTGTCTGTATCGTTCGCTCACTTTGCCCGTCCGTCTGAGGGTGGTAAGCGGTACTCATGTCCAATCTCGTGCCCAAAGCCTTATGTAAGGACTTCCAGAAATGCGACCTGAATCGACTGTCGCGATCAGATGTGATTGAGATTGGCACTCCATGTCGAGTGACCACTTCCTTCAGATAGATACGAGTGAGTTTGTCTAGCTTATCAGTCTCCTTGATAGGTAGGAAGTGTGCGGACTTTGTTAGTCGGTCTACGATAACCCAGATGGTATCGCAACCACTTGCCGTCTTAGGCAGTTTAGTGATGAAGTCCATGGAAATCTGCTCCCATTTCCACATTGGTAGTTCAGGTTGTTGAAGTAACCCTGATGGCTTCTGGTACTCAACCTTGACTTTTGAGCACGTTAAGCACTTACTCACGTATGTTGCTATCTCAGCTTTCATGTTTGGCCACCAATAGGTTGTCTTCAAATCATGATACATTTTGTCAGAGCCTGGATGTATGGAATACCGGCTCTTGTGTGCTTCGTCCAGCACTACTTCTCTCAATCCTCCGTAGCGTGGAGTCCAAATCCGATCCATCAGATAGTAAGCTCCATCATCTTTTACCTTCAATTGTTTATCCATGCCACGCATGGCTTCGAGAGGGAGGTTTTCTGTTTTCAAATCTTCTTGTTGGGCGAGTCGGATTTGATTTGGTAACTCAGAGTGAATCGTGAGTTGTAGGGCACGCACGCGTTTGGTTGTTTCTTTCCGGCTCAACGCGTCGGCCACTACATTGGCTTTGCCTGGATGATACTTGATGGCGCAATCATAATCACCTATGAGTTCAACCCATCTTCGTTGTCTCATGTTCAACTCTTTCTGATCGAAAATGTGTTGTAGGCTCTTATGATCGGTAAAGATAGTACATTTTGTGCCATACAAGTAGTGTCGCCAGATCTTTAACGCAAACACTACGGCTCCCAACTCAAGGTCATGAGTCGTGTAGTTCTTCTCATGCACTTTCAGTTGTCGTGAAGCGTAGGCTATCACTTTCTCGCGTTGCATGAGCACACAACCGAGTCCTTGTTTCGAGGCGTCACAATACACCACGAAGTCATCGCATCCTTCCGGTAAGGATAGGATAGGTGCAGTGCATAGTTTCTGCTTCAATAAGTTAAATGAAGCCTCCTGTTTATCTCCCCAGTCAAACTTCTTGTCCTTATGAGTCAGGGAGGTCAATGATTGAGCAATCTTTGAGAATCCTTCAATGAATCTCCTGTAGTACCCGGCCAGTCCAAGGAATTGTCGCACCTCAGTTGGAGTCTTGGGTGCTTCCCAGTTTTTGATAGCTTCAATCTTGGCTGGGTCTACGTGTATCCCTTGTTTGTTAACCACGTGTCCAAGGAATTGGACTTCGCGAATCCAAAAGTCACATTTTGAAAACTTCGCGTACAGTTGCTCTTTCTTTAATAGTTCCAAGACTAGCTTTAGATGTTCAGCATGCTCCTCCTGATTCCTTGAATAAATCAGGATGTCGTCGATGAACACTATCACGAATTTGTCGAGGTACGGTTTGCATACCCTATTCATGAGATCCATGAATACTGCTGGTGCGTTGGTCAGTCCAAAGGGCATAACCAAAAATTCGTAGTGTCCGTATCGGGTTCTAAAGGCAGTCTTAGGAATATCATTCTCCTGTATCCTCAATTGATGATAACCCGATCTTAAATCGATCTTTGAATAGTAGTTTGACCCTTGCAACTGATCAAATAAGTCATCTATTCGTGGTAGCGGGTATCGATTTTTGATCGTTACTTTGTTCAACTCTCTGTAGTCAATACACATACGGAATGATCCGTCTTTCTTCTTCACAAATAAGACCGGTGCTCCCCAAGGTGAGAAGCTCGGCCTGATAAATCCCTTGTCTAACAGTTCCTGCAACTGATTAGACAGTTCCTGCATCTCTGTCGGTGCTAATCGGTATGGAGCTTTAGCGATCGGTGCTGCTCCTGGTGTGAGGTCTATCTGAAACTCAACTTGTCGTTTCGGAGGCAGTCCAGGTAGATCCTCGGGAAATACTTCAGGAAAGTCGCGGACTACAGCTATGTCCTCAATCTTTCTCTCTTTCTTCGGTTGTTCCGCAATGAGGGCTAATATTGCGGTGTATCCCTTTTGAAGATACTTATTTGCTTTCATGCACGACATAATGTTCAGAGGCACTCCTCGTCGTTCCCCCTGAATCGAAATCTGTTCACCGTTCTGCAACGTCACTCGTACAATCTTCTCATTGCATACAATCTCGGCTTGGTTAGCGGATAACCAATCCATTCCGACGATCACATCAAAACTTCCGAGAGTTACTGGCATCAAATCGATCTCAAGTTCGTGACCCGCCAATGCCATAACGCATCCTCGAAATATGTGTTGCGTTTCAATTAACTTGCCGTCGGCTAACTCTACAGTATATTTATAGTCTAATGGAGTAGGGGTAATGTCTAGCAATTCACTAAACTCACTAGATATAAAACTCCTATCGGCACCGGTATCAAATAATATGCTAGCGTAGACATTATTTAAAAGAAACGTACCGGTTACGATGTTTGGGTCATCTTTGGCTTCCCCCGAGCCAATTACAAAAGCCCTTCCCTTGGCCGCTCCTCCTCCGGCCTTCTTCAGTTGAGGACAATCCCTCCTCATGTGGCCCGGCTTGCCACATTCATAACATCCTCTGAGGGTGTTCTGGTTGTTGTTGTTATTCTGATTCTGGTTGTGGTTGGGATTGTTGTTGATAGGAAACCTTGATCTGCAATCTTTGGCCATGTGGCCTTGTCTTCCGCACTTCAGGCAACGGTATCGCTCGCATTGCCCGGAGTGATGGTATGAGCATCGGTTGCACAAGGGATATTTCCCTTGGTACACACCCTTTCCCTTGTCATCGGGTTGGGTGGCAGTGAAAGCTCTGGCTGGTGCAGATCTTTGTTGTTGCTGGAGTTGATGAGTTTGATGGTGGCTGGGTTCCCACTTCCTCTTCTGGCTCTCTTGAGGCTTCACATGCTCGCCTCGCTTCGGTAGTTTGCCCTGTGCTACAGCTTGATCAGTCAGCTTATGGGCCAGTCTGATCAGTGGTTGGATGGTGGTGATGTCAGATGCCATTACTATGCTTTGAAATTGCTCGGGCAGTCCACTGATGAACTGCTCGATCTTCTTGTATTCCGGCGTCACCATAGCCGGGCATAGCTTACACAGTTCATGGAATCGAGTGCAGTATTGCTCGATCTCCGATCCCACCATCTTATGCACCCAGAATTCAGCTTCCAGTTTGCGGATCTCATCACGAGGACAGTATTCCTCTTGCAGCAGTCTGGTGAAGTCAGTCCATGACATGGAGTTGGCACCGTCCAACCCCAAGGTTTGAACATGGGTATTCCACCATGTAAGAGCTGGTCCTTCCAGAGTACCGGTTGCATACTTGACCCGGTTTTCTTCAGAACATTCGCACATAGCGAACACAGATTCCGCCTTTTCCACCCAACGAAGCATCCCTACAGCTCCCTCAGTTCCCTTGAATTTGTGGGGGTGGCAGTTCAGAAAGGATTTGAAAGAACATCCTTTGTTGTTGTTGTTGCCTTGCGATCCTGTTGGTCAGAAACCAATGTCGTGTGTTAGTGCATGTTAGCTACACTATGTTAGTCATGTTAGGCAAGCGTTGGTACCGTTGTTAGTGCCACTAGTTTCGCTAGCGTGTTTGTTCGCCTCGTACTCTGCGAGCATCCTGTTGAATCTACGTTCAACCATCATATTGATTCTTGCCTTCTCGGCCTTACGTTTGAGTCTTAGGGCATTAGCTCCTCTTCCCGACATGTTCTATACGGAAGGTTAGAATATTAGTTAGCATAAGTTAGAGTGTTAGCCAATGTCACAAGAGAAGTTAAGTCAGGTGTCATGTCAGAAGTCAGATCATATGTCATGCTAGTAGTCAAGCCAGATGTTATGTTGTCAAGCAGTCATCGTCATAAATGTAATAAGTGAAACATAACTTTCATTAATAACAAACTTGAAGTACAATAATTTAAAAGGAGATAATAAGTTCGTCGAGCACATCCCGCTCGTATAGGCCAAAAGAAAGTACAAAATACAACAGTCCTCTAGTCCGAATCCATAGAGACGTGTGATATGTCGCTGGCAGCGTCTCCGTCATCATCATCCTCCTCCGGATCCTCATTAGGATCCTCATCAAAGTCCTCTTCTTCGAGGTCCTCGGCCTCGAATTCGGGACCATCGTCCTCAGCTGGCGGCTCCTCGATAAACTGTGCAGCCCATGCATTAAGCAGGGCATCACTGGCCTGCACCATAGCCTGAGTCTCGGTGATGTCCGTCCGGTTCTCCGTGATACGTACGTCGTGCTCCTGTACGACATCAACGACCTGTCCATGCTGGGTCATCAGTTGAGACACTTGGAGACGTAGAGTCTCCACCTGCCCCTCCAATAGGTCGTTTCGCCTTTCCAGGCGATCGTTCTTCTCGCGAAGAACTCGGACCTCGTCGGACAGCTCGGCGTGTCTATAAAGCTCCCGCCGGGGTACGGCAACATGAGCCGCGAAGGCTCTCTCCATTGGCATTCCAAATGCCGGTAGTCGTGGACCTTCAGAGGTATCGCCCGTGTGCCGTGGGGTAGGCACCCGCTCTGCTACGACCCAGTCTCGTTGGAGGGTAGGCAACCATCCCCAGTATCGATCCCGTGCCAGCATCTGGGCTCGTCTCTCCATCTCCGCGTCAACCTGGGCTACGATGTCATCGATGCGTCGCCGACTCTCGGCAGCCATGTCATCCGTGGTCGGGTGTCGGTCGGTGTTCCTGTTAGTGTTGTTGTTGGCCATCCTGTAAGTTTTACGTTAGTGAGTAACAGTTCAATATAAGCAAGAACATCATCAATGTGCAAGTTCTACGTGTAGTGTCTAGAGTTTGAGCAATGGCTATAGTCTAAGTTTACTACATGCAAACCTAGTTCCCTATAACCAAGGCTCTGATACCAGTCTGTCACACCCCCAAATTCCCACTCGTGGCGTATGTCCACGTGGGTGTGACGTGTCCAGAATCACAGCTCAAGGTCATATAGAACACCTCTATATGCGTTTATAATCCAATGTTTGACACATACACATAATAAAATAGTTTGCAGCGGAATAAAAGTCGTCATAATATATTGCAGCGGAAAATCAATTGTTTGACATATGCAGCGGAATTAGATAGTTTAACACATCATTGTTTAACAGAATAAAAGTAAATTGTTTTCAAAGTGATAAGACAAGATGCATGCAAGTTCCTAATGCTCGTTTCCTTAAATTGTGCGTTCTTGTCCTCCGGCTAGTCACGCTAGTTACCTGAGAATACAAGTTAGAAAAGTGTCAACACAATGGTTGGTGAGTTCACAGGTTTTGATATACATATAGTAAGAAAGTGTGTCATGCTGTTTATCAATGTTAGTACCGAGCCCTAGGCCCAAAGTGTCAGTGCGTCACTACCGAACTAGACTTGTTTGCTCTTGCCTCCGCTATGCCTCGTACACATAGCAAGTTAGGTCAGAATTTGCACGGGTTATGACACTCAGTCAACATGGTGCCCCGTGGGGTTAGTCATTCCCTAATGGATCCATCCAAATCTACCACGTTGTTCGTACATTAACGGTAAGACTTTGTGAGGGCTTGTAACGAGTTCAACACTTAATGTTTGTCCAATAAACCAGCATACACAATAGTGTTTGTACAGTAATAAATGTTTGACTCGATGCAACTAGTATTCTCCCCCTATTTAAAAGCATTTGAAAAAGAGTAAAGAGGGGCCGTAAACTCACCTTAGTGATATGATCGTACGTAAGCGTAAGCTCCTGAACGTCAAGTAGCACGTCGGTCACTGGCGACCTATATCGTATACCGCATGTGAGTTCGCATAAGTGACCGTGCTAGTGTTAGTGCTCGTGTTTGTGTCCAACAACCCTTGGTTGTTCATGTTTGTCCGTGTCGGTCCACAATGACCGTGTTTGCTCGTGTTGGTCCATGTTGACCGTGTTTGACCGTGTTTGACCAAAGTTGACCGTGTCAAGTCAACGACCCGTTGGTGAACCGTGTGACGGTTTGTGAATCGTGTAGCAACGTGTAAGTGTTTTGTCGTGTGCGAAACGCGTAGATCGCGTTAATGGACAACTTACTATTTATAGTAAGTTTCCATTTATAGAAAGTTCACAAGCATGACGGTTTTATATTTCTAGCATGTTCAATAGTCCTACGGGATCATGCTAACACATAGCACATTATCATACAAGTTCATATACGTCGTTTATAGCATGTTAGTGCACAAAAGTTTCCTAAAATGGAAAGTTTCCATTTTTAGCATATGTGACATCGGAAACCATCTAACTTAGCATCTAATACGCATATTATAACACAATAAGTCATTTAGCATGCTCAAATAACACAACATGTTGACAAATCGGTTTTTCTAAAAATAAAGTTACTATAAATAGTAACTTTGTGGTTTTTGCATAAAAATGACCATTTAACATTTCTAACTCATTGTTCATGTCACAAATCATCCTAATATATCTTCTAGCAACATTTAATCATGTCAACATAACCAATTTTATCATCTATCAACATTTCAACTAGCAAAGTTTCTAAAAATAGAAATAACTCTAAATATGATCATAGATATCATCAAGACCACTTTCTAAGACATCAAATCATCATGATATCATTCTAGCAACAATTCTATATACATGCATGTTCATCATAAACCTCAAATCATCACTTTGTAACTAAAAAGTTACTAAAAATAGCAAGTTTGTCTCTAAATCACATTTTGACCATTATAATCACAATCTAATCTTGCAAGGACACTTATACATTATCATGAATCATTTCAATATCATCAAAACTATCTAAAATGCCTTAGATCATACATGCATGTCCATATCTCATCACAAAACATCACTTTGAACAACAAGACCCATACACAACACCATGGATCATCATAGATCATCATTTAAACACCTTAGATCATCATAAAACGCATTAAAATCAACAAACCCAGAAATAAATCTCGTGCATGTGGGTCATAGGTGTTTGCATGTGCGATCTAACACATGTATGTGAGCTTGTGAGTGTTTAGAGTGCATTTAAACCATAGAACTACCTCAAATGCTCTCCGATCTGATGAAATGTGATGCTACAGCTCCTGGAGTTCTCAAACTCTTCTCCTAGACGTGAGGATGGTGGTGATAGTGGTGCAAAGCTTCAACAATGGCTTCCTTCAAGCTTGAATCTCAACCCAAGCTTCACTATGGTGTCAATGGAGGTTCTTGGAGTGTTTCAGAGGTGTTGTAGGTGTTCTGGGACAGATAAACTCGAGGGGTGGCGTTTGGGTGCGATTAAAATGATGAGGGTAGGAGAAATGATGGATTTTGGAAGTTTAAAAAGGTGTTTGGCGACTGAGGCGCCCCAGGCGTATCGCCTGGCGTGGGCGAACCATATTGTACGTTACGTGCGGATCCGGTCGGACGAGGCGCTCAAATTCCACCCGCGCGCATCGCCTGTCGCGGGCTTCCCGGGTCAGGCGTACCGCCTGGCCTGGATTTCAAGCCCAATAAGCTTGTTTTTGTTGTTCTGGCCCAATCTTGCCCGTTTCTCGATCATAGAACGTCGTTCGAGCGTCGTTTGGACTCTATCGGTCAATTATTAGCCATAATTGACTTGTGACAGTGTTTCGTGAAGTTCCGAGTGTTGTGCTACACAATGTGTTAGACGTTCACCAACGTTCGTGTGTTTTGACACGTGTGTGTTGTTTGTCGATAATTCCACGAATTATCTTGTCAGGTGTCTGTGTTTGTACTGTCGTGCCACGTGTCACATTAAATTAATCTAATTCTAGTGCCACGTGTACATAATGCATTTAAATAAACATTTAAATAAAATCAAAGCTGACCTGGAATTTACGGGGTGTCACATGTGAAAAACATGCTTAAGAATATCAATTATAAAGTTATTGAGCTCGCAAATTATGATTTAAATAAAGTTTCATTTAATAATAGATTAATAGGTGTCATTGTATTGCCATGTGTTGATGTGTATCATGAAATGAGAGTTATATGATGTAGATAAACATGAGATCATAACCCAACATGTGACTTGTTTGCCCCTACAAACACATACAAAACTTGTTAATTGTAACCAAGCATTATATAAAATTTAATCATCTAGTTTCCCAAAAGTAGGGGGACTTACATGTAATAATTAAATCAAATATTGAGACTCTTTAGAAGTATTAACATATCAAATAATTAATTCAAAACATATACACTAGACATAATGTTTTGAGAAAAATTTTTTAATTGGATAGAATGGTTTATACTCCAAATTAAAATACAAAACAGTAAATAAGGCTACGAAACTCACGTTATGGTGGATGAGTTGGTGTTTCTTGTTCACAAGTTGGCACCAAATAACCTTAATCAAGAGAAGATACAAATAATAGCAAATAGTTTCACCATATTGTATAGTAAATAAGTCGGGTTAAAACTTTTACTCTCCTGACTTTGATTCTAGTTTGTTGTTATTATTCAATCATGTGAATTTTATTTGAATCACATAACATTGTTGACAATTTTTAACGTGTGTTGTATAATGTTGTGTCCATTTTGCATGGTAAAGCTAGTTTTGTAAAAGAACAAGACCTTAAAACTTTACTTAAATTGTTTCAAGTTCTTATGTCACTTTATGTTAATCATTGGACTTATCAAATATTTTATTTGACATGGTTTTTCACAACTTTTATTCACATATATTAACATGTTTTGGATATATTTTCCATAATTTATTGAGTGTCTTAAACCCATTAACTGATTAGGACAAGCGTAGTGATCGATGTCAAAGTGTCAACAAAAATAAGAGTGAAACTCAAGTCCTAGCAACCTTATTAGATAGGGTAAGTCGGGTGTCAAACCATGAGGAGTATTGTGGAAAGTGTTTGTGATTATCACTACTTAACTAATTAACAAATATAAAATCAATTGAAAGGTTTGTTTGTTAAACTTGAAAAACAATTGCAATTAACTAAAAAGGTTTTAAACAATTATGAAAAAGGTGATTCTCCCGGGATTTGGATTCAAAGATAGATAATTAACATAGTTTTCAATTGGGAATTCACATAGACATGAATGTATGAATTTATTGATTGTGACACACAAGGACCATTTTCTTCGATTGCAAAACAATGGAAGATTATTACAAGAACATCAATTGAAAATAATTAAACCAAAACACAACTTAATATATCCTAATTATTAGAATTCTCAGGAATTGGAAATCAATGAATAAGGTTCAAATCAAATCCAATCGTTTAAAATCAAAGAATCAGACAACTAGCAAAAAACATCGAATGCTTAGATTGCATGTCCCAAACAAAAGAGAAAACTAAATCAAATCGTCTACCTACAAGAATCCTCCGCCTGGAGGAAACCACTAAGAGATTAGCCGCTCATGACACCGAATCAATCTTCAAAACTTGATTGGATCTTCATCATGGATGTTTATGGAATGATTGGATGGATTGGAATGGTGGAAAAGCTTCAATTTTGGCTTCTAAGATCGTCCAAAGTCGTCCCAAGTCAAATGGAATGAGTTAGGATCCTTAAAATCCTAATTTTTGAGGTTTAAATACATGCCGGCCAGACCCTCAAAAACTTGTTTTGTTCGTAACTTTTGCGTTTCAAGTTCGTTTCGCTTCCTGTAAACGCCCAATTCCTCGTCTTCAATCCTCTATCATATAAGCTCAAAATACTTCATTCCTAATCATCTTTTATCTTTCCAAAATTGCTTCCAATCTGTGCATTTAACCTACAAAACAACCAACTCACATAATTATCTAACTTCAACCAATTACGCACTTGATTATGTATAAAATTTAGCGTTAAACACACATAATTATCATTCCAACCCACATCCATCACGTAGGCCATCAAACAATTGTATCTGTTGGCACATCTAATTTGTGTGAGCTTTTGAAGGTTGAATCCTCTATTAAATTAAGTGAGGTTAGTGAGATTTTACAGAAAATATATAGAGCTAACTTGTTGACATAAGAATCAGGTTCTTTAGATGAATGAGTAAAGATTTCTCAAAGTCTACCAAACAATTTGTCTAAACAACTCATTAACATTCTCGTGTTCTCGTCTTAGGTCGACTTGTTAGATGTCAAACCTCCGTTGAAATTAGTAAGACCAATCTTGATTAAATCTAACATAACAAATAAATTTAGACATCACTTAATTTTGAAAAGTAAATTTGTAATTTATGTTGAAATAAAGTTGATTAAAATTTCTAATTAGAGCATTATAAGGAATTTATATATAGATTTCTTAATGTAATTCTTGTTTTTTCAAAAATACTTCTATTTTGCAACTTTTTTATGTTGATTATGATGATATTTAATAGCATATTTTGTGTATATTATGGCTTTTGTAGACATGCACAAGAAATCAGTTTTAGTAACTGAACCTATAAGAAACTGGTTTTTGGTTTTGGTGATAACCGGTTTACAAGTTTGGAGGCCAAACTGGTTAAGCAAAACCAGTTTTTTAGATACCGTTTAGCCAATTTTTTTCCTCAATAAAGTAGTAGTTTCCAAGAGTTGGAACCAATATCTAGCATTAACCAGTTAATCGGTGTTTTAAAAATCGAATTATAACCGTTTGAAAAGGTCATATGGCCGTTAAACCCACTTTTGTGGACCATTTTGCCCCTAAACGAATGTATAAATACGCAAGATGGTTTGATCACACAACTTGTCTACTACTCTAACGTTAAAAAACGCAAAATAAATGTTCTAAAAACGCTCAAACCCATAGATGTACCTACTTAATGGGTATGGGGTCGAACGACCCCATGAACTTTTGATTTTTAATGTTGTATATACGATCTAATCTCGACCGAATCCCAAGAAATTTTGTCACCGACCCCATGAAAATTTGACAAATAAGATGAAACCCAATTTAAATCATTTTAAATCCAAAAATAATGAAATAATACTCAAATAACGCAATATGCATTACTTGTGATTAAAGTCGGTTGGTAATTAATAGTTTAACTCAATACCTAATAAGTCATATCATACTTAAAAAAAAAAATAAGACCCAAATTTGTATATCGAATGATTGAATTTGATGTCCAGAAATATTGTTTGGATCCCTACTAAAAAATAGGCTAAAGCAGTAACTTACTTATATACACTTTTATCCATTACATCAGACCAACCACAATTTATATATTGAGTGATTATTGTACAATTTCAGAAGTTGAAACTTATTAGCATGATGAAAAATTTAGTTGATTTGTAATTTAAATAGTATTTTTTTTAGAATCATGTCAAAAGAAAATCAATTTTATCATATCATCATAATCAATGAGATGATCATATGACGTGCTTTTATTATGTACTTGTAATTTAATTTAGTTCTTTTCATTTTTTGTGTGATCCGACCCGACCCAGTTCGAAAATATTTAACGACAAATAACTACTTAAATTCGGACACCCATAAAAAAAATTTCTTGGTCTGTCACTGCTCAAACCTATAAATTTATATCATTCTCCCATGAATATGATCACATTCTGTTGGGTCTAGAAAAGTCAAGACCAACGATTAATTTGGATAGATGGAATGTAAACAAGAAGTATTATGTATTTGTTGATTAGGGAGCAACGAGTCACCGCGAAAGCCACTGAAAAGCTCAAGATTATGAAGACACTCGAGATGACCCGAAGACTTTAGCAAATGATAATACGATTTATTTGTTTATTATTTATTATCATGTGTTGCACTTTATTTATTTTCTAGGGTTTGGGTCATGTGACATATAAATAGAGGATGTTCTTTATTTTGTCAAAACAACACAGACAAGAGAGTGTGTGAATGTGTGCTTCAATGTAATCTTGAGAGAGCTCTCCCCCATGAACTCCATGGATTCTTTATCCATGGAGTTTGAGAGCATGTGAGGGGCAGGTAATGTAATCTTGTTGACTAATGAATCTTATTTCTTTACATTGTTAGTCGTTACATTACATCTCAGATTCGTTTTTGGTTGTGTTCATCAACATCTTCACCCATCTTCAAGACTTTCTCTGTTCTTCAACTGCTTAATCTTCACAAATCGGGTAGGTCCTATTCCGCAACCGTTTTTACACATTCTAAGTTTTTACTGGACCAATTAGTTTGACTATATCTTTAAAAGGCCAAAAATCATATTCCGATACAATTAAGTATCCTATTGATTAGTGGAGTGTTACACTGTTGGGCTTTATCATCCTAGTGATTGCTTTTATAACCTCTCATTTTTGTAAAACAATACGATGAAGACGACATATGAGAGGCCCCGAATCCCGGGAGTCCCCTCGGTTGGCACACATCAAACCCATAGCCCTTAAAACATACTTACTTTATTACAGCAGCGGAATTTAAGGTGATTATATAAAATATTATACAGATCTAGACAAACTTTCATACATAACCCACGTCTATATAAGTCTATAACATAGCCAGTTCATGCCAGGGTAGTTCTCAGGGTATGCCACGAGCCTTACTGCAATTCTTCCTCAACACCATTCAACCTGACATGCATGCTAAAACAAGTCAGCTTTCGCTGGTGAGTTCTAAGTAACTTTTTATAAAAATACAATCTTTATCGTACATAAAGCATCGGCATTCACTGTTGACCGAAGTCAACAGTCTCAATCATGCTGAACATATAACATTTCATATACATAGCATACATGACATCATAAAGTCAATCACACAGTGCATAAACGTAGCCTGTCCTGTTGACCGAGGTCAACATGCTTGCCCAAGACTTCTTAAACTACCAACCCGAAGTTGATAACTTATACATGCACAAGATTTCCTTAACTGGCGACACACAGTCGGCAGGCCTGTTCTTGCACAGGACTTCTGCCTGTTCTTGCACAGGACTTATGCCTGTTCTTGCACAGGACTTTTTAAACCATCAACCGAAATTGACGGCTCATACCGGTACAAGACTTCTTGACATACATCATTCATACATAACATGGTTTAAAGCGTGAAACCATCATAATCATAAACGGTTTTTCGCACCGCAGTGCTCAGGTTTTGCCCAACCGCAGCCGTGACTTCATTATCACATTTCCTGCTCGACCTCGGTCGATGTTTTTTTTTTAAAAAATCATTTTCCTTCTCAACCTCGGTTGAGAATTCAAACATTCTTTATACTCTCAACAGCAGTTGAGACTTAAAACATTATTTACTTTAAAACATTATTTACTTGAAAACATTATTTACCTGACCTTAATCAGGTTAGCGTCACTTTCATACAATAACTTTACAACTTGAACATTCTTTACTTTAACATATTCTCTTATCTGACCGTAGCCAGATAAAACAATCATTTACATAAAATAACTTTATAACATGCATATCAGCCCTAAAACTTTAAAATAGTAAAAGAGGGCTCATAGAACTCACAATCATTTCAAAGATATTTATCATGCATGCACATCAGCCCTAAAACATTAAAACAGTAAAAGAGGGCTCATAGAACTCACCTGGTCTATGCTTTTATCGTACAATTTTAGCTCCTCAATTCTTATCTTACGTAACCGCCAATTTCCTAATAACATCAGTACCCTAATGGGATTACTTAACGTATCTTTATATTTTCCGGTATTGACTCGAGTCTTTTATTGGACAGCATGACGGCTTATGCTTTTCGGTTTTCTTAAAAATATTTGGGCAGTATTTCGGCTTATAAAACTTTATTTTAGAGTTTTAAATTTGACAGATCCTCGTCTTATAAATATATATTTTTATAAAATATTTGGGCAACATCTCAGCATACTTCGTGTTTTACAAAAGTATTGAAAATAGCCTCCACGCATAATATTAGTGAGGTTTTAAACACATAATATCTCGACCATACTAGTTAAATAATTATTTTAAAATAAGAATATAATAGGTGGTTACCTCAAAGTAGCTCGTACCAATGCTCGCTTAACAATCTTTGAACGAAATTCTAGTAACTACCGTACCCGCTCAAGGGTTTTAGGAGAGTATTTTGACAGAGTTTTGTTAGTTAAGAAAAATGAAAATTTGATCATCGACATTCATCTATTTATAGACGAAGATTCCTTCGTCATTAAGAAAGAATATATATATATATATATATATGGTCAAGTTCGACGTATTTACATTTCGACATATGTTTAATTGATTATTTTATTATTATTATTATTATATTATTATAATTAATTTAGCTTAAATCTTGTTTTTCACTTATAACTTTTTGCATCTGATGTTTTAAAAACTTTCGTATATGCCGTTGAAATCTACTAATTATTCTCTACATTTCTACCCAAGTTTCGTTGAAAACGGAGTGGGTCAAAAATAATATATTTTAATATTCACGAGCTTATATCTTGTTCATACATTATCGTATAAGGGTCCGGCTTATATTAATGTGATCGTAATTACTTCAGGATTGTTCATAAAAATTTCGAGCCCAAACGGTCACAGAAATTTTTACACGTTATTAATAGGCCTTATAACGTGTCCATACTTTACCAGATATTTTTATCGTTTATATCCTTTTGATCATAATTACTTTACGAACGTTTATATAAATTTTGGACATAAACGGTTACCGAAAGTTCGCACGTTTATTATTAGGTTGCTAAATTTTAGGTTGTTACAACATACCAACAACACATGCCTTTACTTATCAGACAAAACGTACCACAAAAAATTTCAAAACAACACAAAGCTCTTAAATAAACCAACATACGAGACATGCAAACCCCATGAAAACAAACGAGTTGAACCCGATAGTCATGGCCCCAACAGAACTAGGGACAAATGATGACGGGTTGTTATTTTTTGACGAACTGGTGTTAGTGGTGATGGTAGGGGTAGTAGGGGAATCACCGCCAGGTTCCGCCTCGGGGGCGTCCATCGGCTGTCTTTCCATCGACGACCACGTGAAGCTTCATTCCAGCATAACAGTGTAGCCTGTTACCGCAGACGAAGTACCTATCCCCGGGTTTGGTTAACGCAAATGTTGTGTTCCCATTACTACTTGGTTGTAGTACATTGGTCGTGTTGCAACCCTGGTAACTGGCCCGATTCACCTCAGCCACACTATGACTTGATGAATATTGAAATACTTCAAAAGGCACAAAGATACGAATTCAAATTAGTGAAAGCAACAAACAAAATTCGTCTTATATTAACATAGTTTTTATCAGTTTGGATATCTGTTTATTTGATTTTAAAATATTTTTGGGCCCAACCGAAAACCAAACCCAACCGAATAAGAAAAGTCTCTAACTGACCCAAATCTAACTAATTAAACCGATTAGTTAGGTTTATTTGGATTGGTATCCGAATAATGCAAGATTTGTGCGACCAAGAACCTAACCGAAAGCCAAATAAGCAATTTTGATATAGTTAAGAACCAACCCAAAAACCAAATTGGCAATTTTCTTGTGCTTTTTCAATTATGGATACAATTTGTTTCTTTTTCACCTGTGCGAGATGCACACCCCTGCTTATATATAATACCAACGTGCTTTTGAGAAATAAAATACTAACTAAGAACATCACCGACGACAAAACGTTTGTCTCGTGCCCATGAGTCAACGTCGGTGCTTATGTCCCAACCGGACGAGTCACCAACGGTGTACGTTGTGGCTAGACATCTTGACGCAAAAGAAGTGATGACTAAAATAGTTAAAAATAGGCAGGCCGGGCTTGCCATTTTTTTGAAATGGCATATCAGATAAAAATGTGATGTTGATCTTGGCGTTATATATGTATATCAAACAATCAAGTGGTGGTTCGATATATAATTAGATTACCAAATTTCTTGAAAAATGATCTTTTCCAAGTTAACTGTGGCCTATGGTTGATGATCCATTTAGAGAAGAATACGTGTGTGTAAGGTCAGATTGATATAATCTGAATTCACTCGGTGGATGTATTAAGAGACGCAAAATTACTATATTTTGATTTAACACAACCCTGTTTCAAGTCGACCAAACTTAGTCAGGTGACGTTTGTTTTTTCAGAGGTAAAATGTCTACAGTTTGCAGACCAAATCTATAGATCTCTGTAGCATAAGAGCTGGACAAAACCTTTCCAGTATGTTAAAAAAACATCGTTTTTAACGTCTGCTTGTAGTCGTGATTGGAAGATGAAACTGTTTTCAACGCGAAGGGGTGAGATGGATGGCCCACGACGGTGGAGGACCGTCAATGGTGTAGGAGCAACAGTTGGAAGGAACTGAAGGTCACCTGTTATTAAGTCACTGATAAGATGATTTAAAGAAATAATGAATACATTTTAGCTCATAGAGGGCTCATAGAACTCACCTGATCTATGCTTTTATCGTACAATTTTAGCTCCTCAATTCTTATCTTACGTAACCGCCAATTTCCTAATAACATCAGTACTCTAATGGGATTACTTAACGTATCTTTATATTTTCCGGTATTGACTCGAGTCTTTAATTGGACAGCATGACGGCTTATGCTTTTCGGTTTTCTTAAAAATATTTGGGCAGTATTTCGGCTTATAAAACTTTATTTTAGACTTTTAAATTTGACAGATCCTCGTCTTATAAATATATATTTTTATAAAATATTTGGGCAACATCTCAGCATACTTCGTGTTTTACAAAAGTATTGAAAATAGCCTCCACGCATAATATTAGTGAGGTTTTAAACAAATAATATCTCGACCATACTAGTTAAATAATTATTTTAAAATAAGAATATAATAGGTGGTTACCTCAAAGTAGCTCGTACCAATGCTCGCTTAACAATCTTTGAACGAAATTCTAGTAACTACCGTACCCGCTCAAGGGTTTTAGGAGAGTATTTTGACAGAGTTTTGTTAGTTAAGAAAAATGAAAATTTGATCATCGACATTCATCTATTTATAGACGAAGATTCCTTCGTCATTAAGAAAGAATATATATATATATATATATATATATATATATATATGGTCAAGTTCGACGTATTTACATTTCGACATATGTTTAATTGATTATTTTATTATTATTATTATTATATTATTATAATTAATTTAGCTTAAATCTTGTTTTTCACTTATAACTTTTTGCATCTGATGTTTTAAAAACTTTCGAATATGCCGTTGAAATCTACTAATTATTCTCTACATTTCTACCCAAGTTTCGTTGAAAACGGAGTAGGGTCAAAAATAATATATTTTAATATTCACGAGCTTATATCTTGTTCATACATTATCGTATAAGGGTCCGGCTTATATTAATGTGATCGTAATTACTTCAGGATTGTTCATAAAAATTTCGAGCCCAAACGGTCACAGAAATTTTTACACGTTATTAATAGGCCTTATAACGTGTCCATACTTTACCAGATATTTTTATCGTTTATATCCTTTTGATCATAATTACTTTACGAACGTTTATATAAATTTTGGACATAAACGGTTACCGAAAGTTCGCACGTTTATTATTAGGTTGCTAAATTTTAGGTTGTTACAAATCTACCCTCCTTACAAGAGGTTTCGTCCTCGAAACCTGTTATGTTTCAAACAAATATGGGTAGAGTCGTTTCATCTCATCTTCAATCTCCCATGTAGCCTCAGATCCTTTTCGGTGCTTCCATTGAACCTTAACTTGTCTAATCGTCTTGTTACGTAATTGTTTTTCTTTTGTGTCAACAATGGCAACTGGTTTCTCTATGTAGTTTAACTTTTCATCAACTTCAATGTCATCTAACGGCACATGTGCTACATCCTCTGCTAGAAATTTTCTCAGATGTGAAACGTGAAATGTCGGATGAATTCCACTCAGTTCATCCGGCAATTCTAATCGGTAGGCTACCTTACCGACTCGTGCTATTATTCGAAAAGGTCCAATAAATCTCGGACTCAGCTTTCCTCTTTTCCTGAATCGGATAACTCCCTTCCACGGTGAAACTTTTAACAATACTTGATCACCTACTTCAAATTCTATTGGTCTCCGTCTTTTGTCGGCATAGGATTTTTGTCGATCCTGTGCATCTTTCATTCGCGCTTTAACCAGTTGAAGCTTTTCATTCAATTCAATTACTGCAGCTTTGCTCCCCACTTCTTTCTGCCCTACTCCTCCCCAACACACAGGTGTTCTACAGCGTCGCCCGTACAACGCTTCATACGGTGGCATTCCAATACTAGCATGGTAGCTGTTGTTGTATGAGAATTCCACTAGTGGTAAATGATCATCCCAACTACCACTAAAATCAATAATACAGGCTCTGAGCATATCCTCTAAAGTTTGGATAGTCCTTTCAGACTGTCCATCAGTTTGAGGATGATACGCAGTGCTGATATTGAGTTTTGTGCCCATTGATTCATGAAACTGTTTCCAGAATCTTGAAACGAATCGCGTGTCCCGATCTGACACTATAGAAACTGGAACTCCATGTCTGGTAATTATTTCTTTCACAAATAATTCAGACAGTTTCTCTGATGTATAAGTCTCACGTATAGGCAAGAAATGAGCACTTTTCGTTAATCGGTCTACAATCACCCAAATAGTATCATGACGTTTCGCCGTGAGAGGCAACTTGGTAATAAAATCCATGGTGATATGTTCCCACTTCCATTCTGGGACTTCTAGAGGTTGCACATACCCATAAGGTTTCTGATGTTCAGCTTTTACTTGCGCACATGTCAAACATTTGTTTACGTACTGCATCACATTAAACTTCATACCTGGCCACCAATAATCCTTTCGGAGGTCTTGATACATTTTCGTTGCACCAGGATGAATAGAGTAACGTGACTTATGTGCTTCGTCTAGAATCCTTGACCTGATGTTCCCGTTTCGTGGAACCCACATTCGACCAAATCGAATCTTAACACCAAATTCATTGTCTTCTAAATTTTTAACTTGACCAAAGATTCTTTCGAACCCAACATTTTCTTCCTTTAATCCTTCCTTCTGTGCGTCCTTGAGTTCATTCAGAAAATCTGGTGTTATCACCAAACTATACGACTTAACTCGTATAGCAGAGTGTTCGGTCTTGCGACTTAGAGCATCAGCCACCACATTTGCTTTTCCCGGGTGGTACAAGATCTCACAGTCATAATCCTTCAGTAGCTCCAACCATCTTCTTTGTCTCATATTCAAGTCTTTCTGTTCAAAGAAGTATTTTAAGCTTTTATGATCTGTGTAGATTGTACATTTAACTCCATATAGGTAATGCCTCCAAATTTTTAAAGCAAATACCACAGCAGCCAATTCCAAATCATGTGTTGGATAATTAGCCTCGTGGGTTTTCAATTGTCTTGAGGCATACGCTATTACCTTTCCTCTTTGCATAAGTACACAACCCAAGCCTAGATAAGACGCATCTAAGTATACCACCATATCTTCATTACCATCCGGCAATGCTAAGATAGGAGCTTCGGTTAACCTCTTCTTTAATTCTTCAAAAGCTTGGACCTGAGTTGGACCCCAATCATATTTTACTTCTTTCCTTGTCAATTTTGTCAACGGTGTAGCAATCTTAGAAAAATCCTGAATAAATCTTCTGTAATAACCTGCTAAACCAAGAAAGCTACGTACTTCCGTTGGTGTTTTCGGAGGATTCCATTTCGTTACTGCTTCTATTTTAGCTGGGTCCACCATTATGCCTTCTGGGCTAATAACATGACCTAGGAATTGCACTTCTCGTAACCAAAAGGCACATTTGGAGAACTTGGCATACAACCTTTCTCTTCTTAGCATTTCAAGTACTTCCCGAAGATGACATGCATGATCACCTTCACTCTTTGAGTATATTAAGATGTCATCAATGAACACAATCACTGATCGGTCTAGCATGGGTCTGCACACCCGATTCATCAAATCCATAAACGCTGCAGGAGCGTTAGTTAACCCAAAAGACATTACAAGAAACTCGTAATGTCCATAACGTGTGCGAAACGCTGTCTTTGGAATGTCTTGTTCTCTTACCTTTAGTTGATGATACCCCGATCTGAGATCGATTTTAGAAAACCAACTTGCCCCTTGCAATTGGTCAAACAGATCATCAATTCTTGGTAACTGATACTTGTTCTTTATCGTGAGCTTATTCAATTCTCTATAATCAATGCACATTCTCATGCTTCCATCCTTTTTCTTTACAAACAACACTGGTGCACCCCAAGGTGACACACTTGGTCGTATAAAACCTTTGTCTAGAAGGTCTTATAGTTGGGTCATTAATTCTTTCATCTCTGTTGGAGCCAGACGGTACGGTGCCCTGGCGACCGGTTGAGCTCCTGGCACCACATCAATTTGGAATTCGATTTCCCGATCAGGTGGAATTCCTGCCAAATCCTCAGGAAATACATCAGGAAAGTTACACACCACGGGTACGTCTTCCAATTCTTTTACCTTAGATTCTTTATCGATAACGTATGCCAGATAAGTCCCACACCCTCGCCTCATAAATTCACTTGCCTTAATCATTGAAATGACTTTAGGCACATTGAACACTTTATCCCCGTAAACCGTTACTGAACTCCCATTAAGAGCCGTTAAGAAAATCATATTTCGTCGACAAACAATGTTAGCCTCATATTTGGCCAACCAATCCATGCCCAAAACTACATCAAAACCTCCTAACGTAATCAGAAACAACTTAACAGGGAATCTATGACCTTTTATATCAATGTAACAATCATCATCAATGGCCTCCGTTACTCTAGTCGATTTACCAATAGCAGTTTCTATATTAAAGGCATGTTCTATCTTTTTAACATTTGCACACAGTTTATCACAAAAAGCAATAGCCACAAAGCTCATACTTGCACCAGAATCAAATAGCACTGAAGCAGGGATATCATTAATCAAAAATGTACCTGTCACCACATCAGGGTCTTTGGCTGCCTGATCTTTAGTCATAGTAAAGGCACGAGCTTTTGCCTTTTGCTTCTCCCCTCCCCTGCTACTTTCAGGTTTGGTAGATTCAGTAGTTATTGCCTTCGGTTTAAAGCAATTCTTGCTCACATGACCGAATCCACCACAATTGTAACACTTTGGCATATTCGGGCAATCATAAGAGAGATGTCCAGTCTTTCCACAACGGTAGCACAAAGTAGTCCCCGTAAGACATTCACCCCTATGTCTCTTTCCACACTTAGAGCATGTTTCAAATTCTTCCGTTCTAAACCTTTTCATAGCAGGTCCTGATTTGTCATTTCTGTTTCTTTTAAATTTAGGTGACCACTTTTGCTTCGGTTCCTCCTTTGTTGGTTCAGCTTCAACAACATCATCCCAGACAATGCCGCTAATTTCTACAGCCGATTCAAAAGTTCTAGGAGCATGCGCCTTCACATGTGTTCGGACTTTAGGTGGTAGTCCTTCCACATATAACTTCAATCTGCGTTCCTCTGTGCTTACCAAATGAGGAACCAGTCTTGACATTTCATTGAATTTTGAAGTGTATTGCCGATGATTCATGCGTCCAGCTTTTAATGTCAAAAATTCCCGCTCAATTTTATCAATTTCATTCTTTGGACAGAAGTGCTTTATAACTAATTCCTTCAAATCCTCCCATTTCAAACCCTCCACATCAGTAGTGGTTTTTGACTGCTTGACAGTGTTCCATCAATGTAAAGCTTCTTCAGTAAATGAATGAGCTGCAAATTTCACAGCTTGGTCTTCCCGGCATTCACTGATAGTGATAACCGCCTCCATAGCCGAAACCCAGTGGCAGGTGGCCACTGCATCCTTCTTACCATCAAAGGATGGTGGACTGCATCCTTTGAAGGCCTTGTAGTCACAACCCTTCAGTTTCTCTGACACAGAATCACCGTTCTTAGTTCCGGTGATCACAACTTCATCTTCTTTGGTGCTCTCCTTAGTTCCTTCAGATTTATCTTTCAGAGTATCCTTCAATGCTTTTGTAATTAAGGCTGGCAGCTTATCATCCAAAACTTTAGAGACCTCATCAGAAATAGCCTTCACTACGATAGGCTCTAGAGTAAACTCGTCTTCATCTTCCGGTTGCTCGTTGTGCTCGTGGTCGTCTTCGTAGACGGGTTCTTCATTCTCACTTCGTGGTTCTTCAAGTTCCTGTGGTTGCTTACGTGGTCTACCCCTTTTTCCAGCCATCTAACTACCTACAGGATACAACAATTGAAGTGTCAGTACAGGATCAGTTTAGCACGAAATAAGCTTTGTAAATCGTTAATGACGTTGATCAAGTGTTATTAACCATTTACCCAACTCATAAGCTCTAAACATTTCCCATCCCATCACCTCAACGTGCATGACACTAGCTACCTTCCTAACCTTGCACCTACGTCTTAACTAATACATAACGTTCAGCTCATGGCATCAAACTACCCTTAACTGGCATTCTTGTCATTCTGTCCCATTTTCAGTTTAAGTCCAGGCATTAGGAATGACCGGATCTCTCAAACAATGGCTCTGATACCAACTTGAGAGGCCCCGAATCCCGGGAGTCCCCTCGGTTGGCACACATCAAACCCATAGCCCTTAAAACATACTTACTTTATTACAGCAGCGGAATTTAAGGTGATTATATAAAATATTATACAGATCTAGACAAACTTTCATACATAACCCACGTCTATATAAGTCTATAACATAGCCAGTTCATGCCAGGGTAGTTCTCAGGGTATGCCACGAGCCTTACTGCAATTCTTCCTCTACACCATTCAAACTGACATGCATGCTAAAACAAGTCAGCTTTCGCTGGTGAGTTCTAAGTAACTTTTTATAAAAATACAATCTTTATCGTACATAAAGCATCGGCATTCACTGTTGACCGAAGTCAACAGTCTCAATCATGCTGAACATATAACATTTCATATACATAGCATACATGACATCATAAAGTCAATCACACAGTGCATAAACGTAGCCTGTCCTGTTGACCGAGGTCAACATGCTTGCCCAAGACTTCTTAAACTACCAACCCGAAGTTGATAACTTATACATGCACAAGATTTCCTTAACTGGCAACACACAGTCGGCAGGCCTGTTCTTGCACAGGACTTCTGCCTGTTCTTGCACAGGACTTATGCCTGTTCTTGCACAGGACTTTTTAAACCATCAACCGAAATTGACGGCTCATACCGGTACAAGACTTCTTGACATACATCATTCATACATAACATGGTTTAAAGCGTGAAACCATCATAATCATAAACGGTTTTTCGCACCGCAGTGCTCAGGTTTTGCCCAACCGCAGCCGTGACTTCATTATCACATTTCCTGCTCGACCTCGGTCGATGTTTTTTTTTTAAAAAAATCATTTTCCTTCTCAACCTTGGTTGAGAATTCAAACATTCTTTATACTCTCAACCGCAGTTGAGACTTAAAACATTATTTACTTTAAAACATTATTTACTTGAAAACATTATTTACCTGACCTTAATCAGGTTAGCGTCACTTTCATACAATAACTTTACAACTTGAACATTCTTTACTTTAACATATTCTCTTATCTGACCGTAGCCAGATAAAACAATCATTTACATAAAATAACTTTATAACATGCATATCAGCCCTAAAACTTTAAAATAGTAAAAGAGGGCTCATAGAACTCACAATCATTTCAAAGATATTTATCATGCATGCACATCAGCCCTAAAACATTAAAACAGTAAAAGAGGGCTCATAGAACTCACCTGATCTATGCTTTTATCGTACAATTTTAGCTCCTCAATTCTTATCTTACGTAACCGCCAATTTCCTAATAACATCAGTACCCTAATGGGATTACTTAACGTATCTTTATATTTTCCGGTATTGACTCGAGTCTTTAATTGGACAGCATGACGGCTTATGCTTTTCGGTTTTCTTAAAAATATTTGGGCAGTATTTCGGCTTATAAAACTTTATTTTAGAGTTTTAAATTTGACAGATCCTCGTCTTATAAATATATATTTTTATAAAATATTTGGGCAGCATCTCAGCATACTTCGTGTTTTACAAAAGTATTGAAAATAGCCTCCACGCATAATATTAGTGAGGTTTTAAACAGATAATATCTCGACCATACTAGTTAAATAATTATTTTAAAATAAGAATATAATAGGTGGTTACCTCAAAGTAGCTCGTACCAATGCTCGCTTAACAATCTTTGAACGAAATTCTAGTAACTACCGTACCCGCTCAAGGGTTTTAGGAGAGTATTTTGACAGAGTTTTGTTACTTAAGAAAAATGAAAATTTGATCATCGACATTCATCTATTTATAGACGAAGATTCCTTCGTCATTAAGAAAGAATATATATATATATATATATATATATATATATATATATATATATATGGTCAAGTTCGACGTATTTACATTTCGACATATGTTTAATTGATTATTTTATTATTATTTTATTATTATTATTATTATATTATTATAATTAATTTAGCTTAAATCTTGTTTTTCACTTATAACTTTTTGCATCTGATGTTTTAAAAACTTTCGTATATGCCGTTGAAATCTACTAATTATTTTCTACATTTCTACCCAAGTTTCGTTGAAAACGGAGTGGGGTCAAAAATAATATATTTTAATATTCACGAGCTTATATCTTGTTCATACATTATCGTATAAGGGTCCGGCTTATATTAATGTGATCGTAATTACTTCAGGATTGTTCATAAAAATTTCGAGCCCAAACGGTCACAGAAATTTTTACACGTTATTAATAGGCCTTATAACGTGTCCATACTTTACCAGATATTTTTATCGTTTATATCCTTTTGATCATAATTACTTTACGAACGTTTATATAAATTTTGGACATAAACGGTTACCGAAAGTTCGCACGTTTATTATTAGGTTGCTAAATTTTAGGTTGTTACAACATACCAACAACACATGCCTTTACTTATCAGACAAAACGTACCACATAAAATTTCAAAACAACACAAAGCTCTTAAATAAACCAACATACGAGACATGCAAACCCCATGAAAACAAGCGAGTTGAACCCGATAGTCATGGCCCCAACAGAACTAGGGACAAATGATGACGGGTTGTTATTTTTTGACGAACTGGTGTTAGTGGTGATGGTAGGGGTAGTAGGGGAATCACCGCCAGGTTCCGCCTCGGGGGCGTCCATCGGCTGTCTTTCCATCGACGACCACGTGAAGCTTCATTCCAGCATAACAGTGTAGCCTGTTACCGCAGACGAAGTACCTATCCCCGGGTTTGGTTAACGCAAATGTTGTGTTCCCATTACTACTTGGTTGTAGTACATTGGTCGTGTTGCAACCCTGGTAACTGGCCCGATTCACCTCAGCCACACTATGACTTGATGAATATTGAAATACTTCAAAAGGCACAAAGATACGAATTCAAATTAGTGAAAGCAACAAACAAAATTCGTCTTATATTAACATAGTTTTTAGCAGTTTGGATATCTGTTTATTTGATTTTAAAATATTTTTGGGCCCAACCGAAAACCAAACCCAACCGAATAAGAAAAGTGTCTAACTGAACCAAATCTAACTAATTAAACCGATTAGTTAGGTTTATTTGGATTGGTATCCGAATAATGCAAGATTTGTGCGACCAAGAACCTAACCGAAAGCCAAATAAGCAATTTTGATATAGTTAAGAACCAACCCAAAAACCAAATTGGCAATTTTCTTGTGCTTTTTCAATTATGGATACAATTTGTTTCTTTTTCACCTGTGCGAGATGCACACCCCTGCTTATATATAATACCAACGTGCTTTTGAGAAATAAAATACTAACTAAGAACATCACCGACGACAAAACGTTTGTCTCGTGCCCATGAGTCAACGTCGGTGCTTATGTCCCAACCGGACGAGTCACCAACGGTGTACGTTGTGGCTAGACATCTTGACGCAAAAGAAGTGATGACTAAAATAGTTAAAAATAGGCAGGCCGGGCTTGCCATTTTTTTGAAATGGCATATCAGATAAAAATGTGATGTTGATCTTGGCGTTATATATGTATATCAAACAATCAAGTGGTGGTTCGATATATAATTAGATTACCAAATTTCTTGAAAAATGATCTTTTCCAAGTTAACTGTGGCCTATGGTTGATGATCCATTTAGAGAAGAATACGTGTGTGTAAGGTCAGATTGATATAATCTGAATTCACTCGGTGGATGTATTAAGAGACGCAAAATTACTATATTTTGATTTAACACAACCCTGTTTCAAGTCGACCAAACTTAGTCAGGTGACGTTTGTTTTTTCAGAGGTAAAATGTCTACAGTTTGCAGACCAAATCTATAGATCTCTGTAGCAGAAGAGCTGGACAAAACCTTTCCAGTATGTTAAAAAAACATCGTTTTTAACGTCTGCTTGTAGTCGTGATTGGAAGATGAAACTGTTTTCAACGCGAAGGGGTGAGATGGATGGCCCACGACGGTGGAGGACCGTCAATGGTGTAGGAGCAACAGTTGGAAGGAACTGAAGGTCACCTGTTATTAAGTCACTGATAAGATGATTTAAAGAAATAATGAATACATTTTTAACCTAGAAGAAAAGGGTGAGATGAGGAGGGAATGGGTTAGTCCAAGTCTACAATAAAAGATGATGGAAAGATGTTTTTAAAAGAAATGTCTTCTAAAAAACAAGCAGATTGCAAACTCTAACCTCTGCATGTGGTCTGTGCGGCACAAACAGAAGAGACCGTAATGAGTTTTTTTTTTTTAAAAAAACAAACACCACCATATATTGGTCTTTATACCCAATCTAAAACAACCTACCCCACCCCACCTAGAGGTGAACGAAATAACCGGTTCCATCCAAACCGGTCCGAACTGCCGGTTTGGCACAGGTTCGATATTTAACTGTCAAAACCGGTTCCTAAACTGATTAGAACCAATTTCAAACCCCTCTAAACCGGTTTCAACCCGTCCGAACCTGTCCCTATAGGTTTGGCATCTTCTCTCTCAAACAGCCGAACCGGTTTCCAAACCGAACCGGTTTCACCCCAAAGCGGTTTAGGACCATCATTGACCAAACCGGACCGGTTTCTAAGCCGAATCGGTTTGGCAAAAAATAGCAAAATACCGGTTTGTGCACCACTAAGTCACTAACCCCACCCCACCAAAAGAGAGCTGGCCCATAAGCATTTAAGGTCCAATTTAAAAAAATATATTGGGCTTGTTAAGTTAATGAGTTATTGGGCAAGTGGGCCTCTTAGTCTTAGCTGACAAAATTTACACGGGATGAGGCGATGGACAAATCTTCAATCGTCCGGAGATGAGCGGTTGGGCAGATCAAATCTTCAATCGTCGCAGGCCCTTCAAATCTTCAACAGTTCTACTTGCAAATTTCTGATTTCAAATCTTCAATCGTCAGTAGACAATACTCAATCGTCGGATGATTCTTACTGTGCCTTTGTGGCCTTCAATCGGTTTGTGGTTTTGTGCAATTCTTGTTTCAGTCTTTTCAAATTGCAGCCTTCCATCGGTTTGTGGGTTTGTGCAGATATGCAATCGATCTGACATCTAAAACCTAAGCCAATAACTCAAATACTCGATAAGTCGATATCTTAATTTCTCATAGGATTTTTTCAAGCGAAAACTGCAAAATGTCAATTTCATCACAAACTTATCCAAAATTTCCATTTAAAATGTCCATTGTCTTTACAAGGGGTGTGCAAAAAACGAATTAACCGATCCGTAAGCAGTATAACCGAGAAAACCGAACCAAATGAAAAACCATGGGTCAGTTAAACAAGCTTTTAATAACCAAAATTAGTGGTTCGGTTTTTATTATCAATTTTTCTATAACCACCATAACCGAACCGAACCACTTAAATGACTAAACAATATATAAATCTTTAATTATATTTATACTAGAAGATTTCAAAGTTTAAATAAATGTCTAATTTATGTTGCCTCTTAAATTCCCCCTAAAAAAGTTGGCAAAAAATATTTTCCTAATTTCATTTATCACTTTCTTATCATAATAAAGACTGGATTTAAACGTCCACCACTCATATTTTATCGAAATTTTGGCATTTCAGCATTTTGAATGTTTGTTTAAATTTTTGGATTAGATTTTATCGTTTTGCTCACATTTTTGTTAAACATTTATTTGAATAAATGGATATCGTTTTGTTAATTGATATTAATATTATTGAATATATTTAATGGTTAACTAACCGAAACCACCATAACCGATTGGTTATGGTTATCATATTGATTTAACCGACATCTTGGTTATGGTTATGGTTTTAGGTCAAAACCGAATCATGCACACCCCTAGTCTTTGCGGGGGTCGGCACCCCTCCATATACAGGTGGCCCATATTATCAACAAATCAAAAAGTATCATTTGTCCTCTATGGACCCCACAAATGACATAAATAATATCTCTTTAAATTTTAACCTTTAATATATACATTTATAAAGTTACATAACTTTTCTTCTAAACATGTGATTGATGCTGTGAAGTAAATTAAAATTGAGTCTAAAAACTCGGTCATAGCTACCCTTTAATAGTTATTAATCATTTTTAAATGTTTGAATCCATTGCGTTTACCTACTTTTTTGGTTACCTGTGTTGACCCGTATTGTGTTTAAGTGGTATTCATCTCAATCAATTCAATATGTTACTCATTTCAACCCATTATATTACAATTGTTTACCCAAACCAACCCATTTCTTTGACATGGGTACAAATTGACACCTCTAGATCCATTCCAATGTGTACCCTGACCAATTTCTGCAATGCGTCCATTTTTCAAACTAAAGACCAGCACTTCAAATTAAAATTTTGTAAAATATCAAATCTCTTTTAATTCATTTACAGATTTGTAGCTTACAGTTATTTGCTAAAACAAGATTTTATGATTTATACATTCATAATGACAAATAAAACACTAAGACCTTTCTATTAACATCTAACAAATAAAACTTGGAGAGTGCATCACCTACCATCAAAGAATCAATTGAATTGAGCCCTTCTCCTCCTTGGTACTTTCAGGAAACGCCCTTCTTTTTCTTCAATTTCTTCTTTGTATCCTCTAAATCCAGAATCAAGATAACCATAAAAATCAACCCTAAAGTTAAAAATTCAGCTGAATTACAACGCATTTCTATTCAGAAAGTAGCATTTCATGTTCAGTCATTTCATAAACTATAAACCCTTAATATAAAAACTAAAAGCAACCCAAAATACCGTCCATGGCCCATTCACGTTACATGATAGACCAAGTTTTATTTTTATAGGGGTAAATTATGATTTCTGTTAGGGCTGACAATTTCAGACACAAACACGTTAACACGACACGACATGACACGACTTTAACATGTTTCGTGGTTACCCTTAACATGTTCCGTGTCAAAAACAGGTCGACACATTAAGACCTGTTTATCATTCATGTCTAAACAGGTAAAACCCGCTAAGACCTGTTACCTGTTTAGACTCGTTAATACCTGTTAAGATCCGTTAAGACTTGTTAAGATCCATTAAAACCTGGTAAGACTTGTTAAGACATGTTTAAAATTTAAAATAAATAATATAATTTAATATGTGAATAACCGATTAGTTATAGAAAATTTCTAATTGTCTAACATTAGTTTTTAATGGGTTCCTTAACGGGTTCTTTAATAGGTTCTAACAGGTCATTTATAGTGTTACCTGTTACCAGGTTTCTTAACGGGTCATTTCGTGTTTACGTGTTTACCCAGTTCGTGTTTCGTATCTTAACGTGTCTTGTCTTAACGGGCCATGTGTAACAACTGTGCCGGAAACGTCGCCGGAACAGTGAAACGAAACAGTAAAGGCACGGTAACTCAGGTACAAACTATGCAAACTATTGATATACTATCAACTATGCAATGCTTAACAGTAAACTATTATGCTATTGTTTCTGAAATCTGATTAAACTTTACAGTTTAACAGTCAGAAACACATCAGACAACATCGAACAGTGAAACCAAGGCTTATTGATGTGCTGTTATGTGTAAACGTATGCGAGGTTAAACAAAACAAAACGATAACGATTGTTGTTACGGAATGCTAAACCGATGAGTTATTCGCATAGGTGACGATCTGTACGAGTGATTCTGATAGTTTAACGTTCTGAAATAATAACTGAAAAGTAGAAAACAAAAGTCGGAAAGCAAAACCATCGTCGTGTTCGTTCGGATGACGATTCGAACGAATACGCGCGATGGTGACGCGTTCTGACGAAACGAAAACGAAAACGATAAAAGTTACGAATGATCATAAATTCAAGGAAATAAGATATTTCCTATTTTACAATTTTGAAACTCATCATTTAATAAATTAAATAAAACTATTTTAAGAAATCGCGAACAAATTTATTAAACGCGTAAAAATAATAAAATCTGAGAAATAAATCGATACTACAATATTTAAAATAATTTCTAATAATAATTGTAGTTTAAATAGTTTAAAATAATTCTTTTATTTAAATCTACGAAAAACGCGTAGTTCGTTCCGGAAACGTAACGAAAACACGAACCGAGCAACGAAAACGAACCCGGACTCACTCGTGGTATAATTACCCTAAATGAGGGTATTTTCTCCTCACTTTCTCTTCATCTCTCTCCTTTGAAACCTAATCCCGGTTTTGGTTTTCAACTCAAGATTCAAACTTCAAATCATCATATCTTCTTTGTTTCTCAACGAAATCGAGCCATTCTTGAACCCACATGAAGCCCTTAGTCTCCTCTACATGAAAGTACAGCAGATCTAGAGCAAAACTCACTGAAAATCGAGGTATGAGGTCTTGAATGTCGCGAAAATTAGGGTTTTCTACACCCTTTTTCAACCTAAAACTCTAACCAGGTCTCAACATGTTACTCTTCGAGTCCACACCTCTCTAAACCTGGTTCTTGCATGTTACTAACATAAGATACCATTACCTAGTTTGATTTACCCTGGTTCGAACAACACATGCGACTGGAACAGCTCTCTGCCGAATGGCCTTTGGCCGAAAGTCCTCATTCGGCGGTTGTCACCCCTTCGCCACCCTCATTCGCTCGGACACCCAATCCATATTCGCTCTTCATACTCTCTTCACATTCGGCAGGTCCATTCGACACACACCCCTCAGTCGGCTGCCACCTCATTCGACCAGTCGTTTCATTCGAACCATTTCCATTCGACAACCATCTCAACTTCATTCGACCATTACACCACTCATTCGCCCAGATCTCATGCTCATTCGACCACTACCCTCATTCGGTATAGAACCATAACCTCATTCGCTCAGAAGATAGTCATTCGACCAGGAGAAATTCATTCAACAATGTGTTATTCGACCCATGTATCAACAAGATTCTCAAGGAACTAGGATAGCCTAGGGGACTGTTTTGAGCCCAACAACATTGGACTATAGGCCCATCTAGTTCAGATCCAACCCAAACATGCAATAGACCTCACCTTGGCCCACTGATTAGGCCAAGTCGATGAACCATATAATCTGCGGCCCAACTTCCCCCATTTGGGTCCAATGAGATCTACATTCATGGATGTGGCCACATAACTTGGCTCATGCAACCCTTATAAAACCAACAGGCCATGATTAGTTAGACTCATCAGTTTTCTGGGCCCACTAGTCTTTAGACAAGCCCAAGTTGTAACAGGCCTAGGAGATCCCTTCTCGGCCCAAATGACATAGACGGCCCAACAGCCCCCTTTCGGCCCACAAATTTCTGGCCCAGCTACTTGTTGGACCCAGACAATGTTTCAGGCCCAATAATTTCTGTTCATAGGCCATGAGCTATTTCGGTCAGAGACTAATCCCACATTCGGCCCACTTGTTTTGTAAACAAACACATAAAATTTAGTACTACAAAATCCGTGTTATGACTCTTTAATGATCAATTAATACCTAGAATTCTTTCAAGTATGCTAAAATGTTAAATTGACATGAGTCGAGTACATCAACACACTACAAAGAGTGACAACTCTTTCTAGTAAACTACAATTGAGGTCTAAGACAAATTAAACTTTTAAGTATTATACTTAGAAGCTTTTATGGGTTGAATTTCATCACAACTTACTATGACACGGAATTGAGCAAGACACACGACATAAGATCATACAATCAAAATGAACTATAACAATATAACCGAGGCCGAATGAAGATCACAATTGAGACTCTCGAGTGTTAGCCAATTTTATGGCTAACACATACACGCACACGAAGCTTTACAACTTAACTCACAAGTTATAAACAACGTGAAAACAATACAGGATCGTGAAAACACTATCAATTACAACAAAGAGCGCGTGCATTCTTGTTTGAGACAAAGCCAACTACCACAACTACAAGGTGAGTTCATTGTCCCTTTTCAAACTATTTTGGTTTTTAACTCGGGACTGAGAAGCATGTTATACATTTTAAAACAAATGTTTTAAATTAAACTAAATGCTATTTGATTATGCCAAGTGCTAAAGGCATAAGAGACTATTCAAACTAAATGCTATTTGATTATGCCAAGTGCTAAAGGCATAAGAGACTATTCAAACTAAAGACTATTTGATTATGCCAAGTGCTAAAGGCATAAGACACTATTTAAACTAAATGCTATGTGATTATGCCAAGTGCTAAAGGCATAAGACACTATTCAAACTAAATGCTATTTGATTATGCCAAGTGCTAAAGGCATAAACTACTTGCTAATACTAAAGCTATGTGTTAATACCAAGTGCTAAAGGTATTTACTATCTGATGATGCTATTGTGGATGCTAATGCTATGAGGTTATGCTACAAACTAATACTAGGAGTCATGCTAAATACTAAAACTACGGGTTAGACTAAATGCTAATATTACGGGTTTATGCTACAACTAACACTACGGGTTATGCTTAATACTAATGCTATGAGACCATGCTACTTGTAAATGCTATGGGTTTATGCTAGAGACTAATGTAAACACTACAGGCTAATGATGTTATAATGCTATGGAAATACTAAATACAAACATACATACATACACATTGAATACTTGAAGCTATGGATACTATAAACTCTTGAATGCTATGTGATTGCCATGCTCAAACAACGGTTTGGCCTCTCAGTGCTTGCCTTACCGGTTGTAAAGCTAGTTCTTGTGCACAAGTTACGTAAATGCTGGAAACTTTGAATGCTATAAACTATTGGCTATGGAAGAACAATAGTTGGTCTCTCAGTGCTTGCCTTCAGGTGTTCTTCCTAGTCGGGACTTGAAGAACAATAGTTGGTCTCTCAGTGCTTGCCTTCATGTGTTCTTCACAGTCGGGACTAGAAGGCATCTACTATGGTCTCTTAGTGCTTGCCATAGGGTGTCCTTCGTGGTCTGAATCGAGGAAACGGACTGATGGTCTCTCAGTGCTTGCCATGCAGTGTTTCCCAAAACTATTTACACACGTGAACAGTAACTAGAACGATATTGGTGACCTTAGTTGACTTTGTGTCATCATGGGAATCCTCTATCTCCCTCTATGTTACTAATTTCACTTAGTACTAGTATGGATTGATACTGAAATCCTTCAGTTGTCCATACTGGTGACTCTCAAACTAAACTCACGAATGCTATGGGTAAACTTACAAACGAAATGCTTAAACTATGTTGGGGAAACGAGATAGATGGCTAGGTAAAAGGCTTAATTATTATTAATAACAGTGTCATATCCGGGTTAGTATGTGGTGGGATGTTGGCTAGGGCTTGTTCCCTTACATATGCCCTATATATAAGCATACCGATTTGGATATTACATGTGGAGTTAATAAGATTAAGGTTTTACCGAAAGGAGTTTTGATAAAGCTATTTAAACTTATAAACTACGTGAACTCACCAACCATTGTGTTGACTTTGTTTTCTTACATGCTTTCTCAGGTGATGCACAGGTATAAGCTAAGGCTCAGGATTTTGCATGCTAGTCAGTCCAACTAGAGGACCTAGCAGACTTTTGGATAACACATCTTTTGTAGTTAATACGAATCTCTTTTGATATCTTGTACAGACACAAGATAGAAACATTTGATTCTTTTGGATAGGTTTACTTAGTTAAATTATCAAACATTGATATTGTAATTTAACTTTGTAATCCTACTTAAATGCTTTATTGTACTTTAGTTATTCTTAACATTGATGCTATGTAAACAATCTGATCAATCCGATTATCACTCACGATATCGCGCCCCGGGAACCTTCCGCCCGACGGGGACTCCGATTCAACCCCGCCGGCCCGGGGTGTGACAGATTGGTATCAGAGCTCAAGGTTATAGAGAATAATAGGTCATTTACTTAAATGGTTTGGCCTAGACTATAACTTAGGGACCCTCATATAGAGAACATAAGACTTAAGTTTGCATTATGTCTTCAGCATTCGATCACTGCACTAACCAATATCTTTTGGTTATGATCAGAATGCCGCCAAGAAGACAACCGTCTTCGCAAGTTTCTGCTCCACATTCATCGACACCTTCTCCTGCAGATTCACCACCGCCACCTCCTCCTCCTCCGCCTCCTCCACACTCTCCACCACCAGGCTCAAGCAATGTTCAGCTGATAGATCCTGCTACTATCGCCTTGGCGACACTTCTGAGCACTCAACTGACAAGCCAACTGAAAGATGTCATCCCAGAGATGATAAACCGGATTCAAAGTCATGGCAACAACTCTGGCCATACTACTGGAGAAGCTAGTGGAAACACTAGCCATACCTCGGACTGCTCCTACAAGTCCTTTGTAGGATGCAAACCTACAAGTTTCACCGGTGTTGAAGGAGCTGTTGGACTTATCCAATGGCTTGAAAAGATGGAGAATACCCTGGACATTAGTGGTTGTCCAGAACACCATAAGGTTCGCTATGCAGCTGGTTCGTTCAGCAAGCGAGCTTTAACATGGTGGAACGCACAGATCAGGGCAAAGGGAAGGGATGAAGCAATGGAAATGCCCTGGGCAGAGTTTAAACTTCTACTGAGGAATGAATTTTGTCCGAAGCACGAACTGCAACAGCTGGAGATTGAGCTCTCGAACCATGTTATGAAGGGAGCGGATCATATGACTTTTACCACTCGCTATCATGAACTGGTAGCTCTGGTGCCAGAAATGGTACCGACATTGGAAAAGCTGATTGACCGCTATGTTGCAGGATTACCCTCTTGCATCCAAAGCATTGTTTTGGCTGCGTATCCTGCTACACTAGATTCAGCCATCTCCCTCTCAGCCAAACTTACTGGGGTAATGGTGAAGTCAGGAGTCCTGAAAGACGACTCGGGAAAAGCTAAGGAATCCACTTCAAAGAAGCCCGAGCACCACCAGAAGAAAAAGCAAAAGGTCGTCAAGAATTATGTGATGGCCACCCCTCTTCAACAAGTTACTGCAGCACCTGCTCAGATTGCACCCAAGAACTATGTGGGACCGCATCCTCAGTGTGCACGATGCAGATTTCATCATCCTACTACAGCGCAATGCCGGAAATGCAACAACTGTGGCCGATTAGGTCACCGTGCTCAACAATGCCGTGCTCCGGCAACTCGTGCTGCAAACAATGCTGCTGTAGCACTTCCTCCACCACCAAGACCTGACAATCACAACAACCACAATAGGGGATGCTACAACTGTGGAGAAATAGGTCATTTCTCCAGAGAGTGTCCAAAGCGAGTACCACAAGGAGCTTAAGCACCACGTGGAAGGGCTTTTGTGATTGGAGCCAATGCTGCACGCCAAGACCCTAACGTGGTCACTGGTACATTTCTTATACATGACTCTTATGCATCTATTTTATTTGACACTGGTGCAGATCAGAGTTTTATTTCATCTGACTTTGCATGCCAACTTAATCTTACTGAGGAACCTTTAGATTCCCCATATATTATCGAAGTAGCGAACGGAAAGCAGGTTACAGTTAGCACTATACTTAGGAACTGCCCGCTTACACTCACAGATCACACATTTACCATCGACTTGTTGCCGATGGAGTTGGGCAGTTTCGACATCATTGTGGGAATGGATTGGCTATCACTCAATAGAGTTGAAGTCATCTGTTCTGAAAAGCTACTTCGGATTCCAGGGACGAATGATCGTGTATTGGAAGTTCGTGGGGATCAAGCAAAGAGAAACGTAAATATCATATCATGCATAAAAGCGCGTAAGTGTCTACAAAAGAAATGTGTAGCTTTCTTGGCTCATGTGGTGGAGAAACAAAAAGACAAGAAGACTATTCAAGATTTGCCGATAGTAAAGGAATACCCTGAAGTGTTTCCTGAAGATCTACCTGGTTTGCCACCTGTGCGACCGGTAGAATTTCGTATTGATCTGATTCCTGGAGCAACACCTGTTGCCAAATCTCCTTACAGGTTAGCACCTTCGGAGATGCAGGAATTATCTAACCAATTGCAGGAGCTACTGGATAAAGGTTTTATCCGACCGAGCTACTCACCTTGGGGAGCTCCGGTCCTGTTCGTGAAAAAGAAGGATGGATCTTTTCGGATGTGCATAGATTACAGGGAGTTAAACAAACTAACCATCAAGAATCGGTATCCACTGCCGAGGATTGATGATTTGTTTGATCAACTGCAAGGAGCTCAATACTTTTCAAAGATTGATCTACGATCCGGATACCATCAACTCAGAGTACAAGACGAAGACATACCGAAGACGGCGTTTCGTACCAGATACGGGCATTACGAGTTCATGGTGATGCCTTTTGGTTTGACGTGCACCCGCGGTTTTCATGGATCTCATGAACCGTGTGTGTAAGCCGTACTAGGATCAATTTGTTATTGTGTTCATTGATGACATATTGATCTATTCTAGAAGCAAAGCAGAACATGAGCAACATCTTAGAACGATCTTGGAACTGTTAAAGGAAGAGAAGCTCTATGCCAAATTCTCTAAGTGTGAGTTTTGGTTAAAAGAGGTTCAATTCCTAGGCCATGTTGTTAACAGTGAGGGAATACATGTTGATCCTGCCAAGATCGAGGCAATAAAAGATTGGGACACTCCGAAGACACCGACGGAGATACGTTCTTTTCTAGGCTTAGCAGGCTATTATAGAAGGTTTATCTCAAACTTTTCTAAGATAGCTCTGCCACTCACGAAACTAACACAGAAAAGCGAGCTGTTTGTTTGGGAACAAAAGCAAGAAGAAGCCTTTCAGACTTTGAAGCAAAAGTTATGCGATGCTCCGATCTTATCTCTCCCAGACGGTTGTGATGACTTTGTAGTGTACTGTGATGCCTCCCATCAGGGACTTGGCTGTGTACTTATGCAGCGAGACAAAGTTATTGCTTATGCCTCTAGACAACTGAAGGTTCATGAGAAGAACTACACTACTCATGATCTGGAATTGGGAGCTGTGATATTTGCTTTAAAGATCTGGAGACATTACTTATATGGCACCAAGTGTACCATATTTACAGATCACAAAAGTCTGCAACACATATTCGATCAGAAGGAACTCAACATGCGACAGCGACGTTGGGTGGAGCTTCTGAATGATTACGATTGTGTAATCAAGTACCATCCGGGCAAGGCAAACGTTGTAGCTGATGCCTTGAGTCGGAAGGAACGAGTCAAACCATTGCGCGTCAGAGCAATGGGAATGACCGTGCAGACAAGCTTACATGACCACATTATGCGAGCACAACAAGAGGCAGTTGAACGAGGAAACTTGAAGAAAGACTTAGATTGTGGAATGGAGAAACATTTAGAAACAAAACCCGATGGACTTGTTTACTATAAGGATCGCGTATGGATTCCTGCAGTAAATGAGTTAAGGAAGCTTATTTTTGATGAAGCACACAAGACCAAGTACTCTGTGCATCCTGGTGCTGATAAAATGTATCAAGACTTACGTGCATTTTATTGGTGGCCGGGCATGAAGAAAGACATAGCTGAGTATGATGGTCGATGCCTTACGTGTGCTAAGGTGAAGGCAGAACACCAGAAACCGTCAGGTTTACTGGAACAGCCTGAAATTCCACTATGGAAGTGGGAACAAATAGCTATGGATTTTGTTACCAAGCTACCCCGCACTTCCCGTGGACATGATACCATTTGGGTTATCGTTGATCGATTAACTAAGTCTGCTCATTTCTTGCCAATGAGAGAAACTTACACGATGGATAAACTAGCAAAGCTCTACATCAACGAGATAGTGGTACGACATGGTGTGCCATTGTCTATTATCTCAGATCGTGATAGCAGATTTACATCAAGGTTCTGGCAATCGTTACAGAAATCTCTAGGGACGCAGTTGAACTTGAGTACAGCTTATCATCCACAAACGGATGGTCAAAGCGAACGTACTATACAAACCCTAGAAGACATGCTAAGAACTTGTGTTCTCGATTTCGGTGGTAATTGGGATTCTCATTTGCCACTGATCGAATTCTCCTACAACAACAGTTATCATAGTAGCATCGGATGTGCACCGTTCGAGGCTCTCTATGGTCGCAAATGTCGATCGCCGATATGTTGGTCAGAAGTGGGAGATAATCGAATTACAGGGCCAGAACTTATACAAGAAACTACAGACAAGATTGCTCAGATACAACAAAGGTTACAAGCAACACGAAGTAGACAAAAGAGCTATGCCGATAAACGGCGTAAGCCGTTGGAATTTCAAGTGGGAGACCGGGTCATGTTGAAGGTTTCCCCATGGAAGGGCGTAGTTCGATTTGCAAAGAAAGGCAAACTAACACCACGATATGTGGGACCGTTCGAAATCATCGAACGTATTGGTCCTGTAGCATACAGATTGAGCTTACCGGATGAACTTAGTGGTGTACATGACGTGTTTCACGTCTCAAACTTGAAGAAATGCCTTGCTGATGAAACTCTTATCATACCAATTGAAGAAATTCAATTGGATGAACACTTACGTTTTGTTGAGGAACCATTAGAGATCATGGATCGCAAGGTTAAGCAATTAAGGCGAAGCCGTATTCCTATTTTCAAAGTGCGTTGGAACTCAAGGCGCGGACCCGAGTTTACTTGGGAACGCGAAGATCACATGAGAAACAAGTATCCTCAATTGTTCGCAGAGGAAGCCATACCCGATAGCAATACTTAAATTTCGGGACGAAATTTCTCTAACAAGGGGAGACTGTAACAACTGTGCCGGAAACGTCGCCGGAACAGTGAAACGAAACAGTAAAGGCACGGTAACTCAGGTACAAACTATGCAAACTATTGATATACTATCAACTATGCAATGCTTAACAGTAAACTATTATGCTATTGTTTCTGAAATCTGATTAAACTTTACAGTTTAACAGTCAGAAACACATCAGACAACATCGAACAGTGAAACCAAGGCTTATTGATGTGCTGTTATGTGTAAACGTATGCGAGGTTAAACAAAACAAAACGATAACGGTTGTTGTTACGGAATGCTAAACCGATGAGTTATTCGCATAGGTGACGATCTGTACGAGTGATTCTGATAGTTTAACGTTCTGAAATAATAACTGAAAAGTAGAAAACAAAAGTCGGAAAGCAAAACCATCGTCGTGTTCGTTCGGATGACGATGCGAACGAATACGCGCGATGGTGACGCGTTCTGACGAAACGAAAACGAAAACGATAAAAGTTACGAACGATCATAAATTCAAGGAAATAAGATATTTCCTATTTTACAATTTTGAAACTCATCATTTAATAAATTAAATAAAACTATTTTAAGAAATCGCGAACAAATTTATTAAACGCGTAAAAATAATAAAATCTGAGAAATAAATCGATACTACAATATTTAAAATAATTTCTAATAATAATTGTAGTTTAAATAGTTTAAAATAATTCTTTTATTTAAATCTACGAAAAACACGTAGTTCGTTCCGGAAACGTAACGAAAACACGAACCGAGCAACGAAAACGAACCCGGACTCACTCGTGGTATAATTACCCTAAATGAGGGTATTTTCTCCTCACTTTCTCTTCATCTCTCTCCTTTGAAACCTAATCCCGGTTTTGGTTTTCAACTCAAGATTCAAACTTCAAATCATCATATCTTCTTTGTTTCTCAACGAAATCGAGCCATTCTTGAACCCACATGGAGCCCTTAGTCTCCTCTACATGAAAGTACAGCAGATCTAGAGCAAAACTCACTGAAAATCGAGGTATGAGGTCTTGAATGTCGCGAAAATTAGGGTTTTCTACACCCTTTTTCAACCTAAAACTCTAACCAGGTCTCAACATGTTACTCTTCGAGTCCACACCTCTCTAAACCTGGTTCTTGCATGTTACTAACATAAGATACCATTACCTAGTTTGATTTACCCTGGTTCGAACAACACATGCGACTGGAACAGCTCTCTGCCGAGTGGCCTTTGGCCGAAAGTCCTCATTCGGCGGTTGTCACCCCTTCGCCACCCTCATTCGCTCGGACACCCAATCCATATTCGCTCTTCATACTCTCTTCACATTCGGCAGGTCCATTCGACACACACCCCTCAGTCGGCTGCCACCTCATTCGACCAGTCGTTTCATTCGAACCATTTCCATTCGACAACCATCTCAACTTCATTCGACCATTACACCACTCATTCGCCCAGATCTCATGCTCATTCGACCACTACCCTCATTCGGTATAGAACCATAACCTCATTCGCTCAGAAGATAGTCATTCGACCAGGAGAAATTCATTCAACAATGTGTTATTCGACCCATGTATCAACAAGATTTCTCAAGGAACTAGGATAGCCTAGGGGACTGTTTTGAGCCCAACAACATTGGACTATAGGCCCATCTAGTTCAGATCCAACCCAAACATGCAATAGACCTCACCTTGGCCCACTGATTAGGCCAAGTCGATGAACCATATAATCTGCGGCCCAACTTCCCCCATTTGGGTCCAATGAGATCTACATTCATGGATGTGGCCACATAACTTGGCTCATGCAACCCTTATAAAACCAACAGGCCATGATTAGTTAGACTCATCAGTTTTCTGGGCCCACTAGTCTTTAGACAAGCCCAAGTTGTAACAGGCCTAGGAGATCCCTTCTCGGCCCAAATGACATAGACGGCCCAACAGCCCCCTTTCGGCCCACAAATTTCTGGCCCAGCTACTTGTTGGACCCAGACAATGTTTCAGGCCCAATAATTTCTGTTCATAGGCCATGAGCTATTTCGGTCAGAGACTAATCCCACATTCGGCCCACTTGTTTTGTAAACAAACACATAAAATTTAGTACTACAAAATCCGTGTTATGACTCTTTAATGATCAATTAATACCTAGAATTCTTTCAAGTATGCTAAAATGTTAAATTGACATGAGTCGAGTACATCAACACACTACAAAGAGTGACAACTCTTTCTAGTAAACTACAATTGAGGTCTAAGACAAATTAAACTTTTAAGTATTATACTTAGAAGCTTTTATGGGTTGAATTTCATCACAACTTACTATGACACGGAATTGAGCAAGACACACGACATAAGATCATACAATCAAAATGAACTATAACAATATAACCGAGGCCGAATGAAGATCACAATTGAGACTCTCGAGTGTTAGCCAATTTTATGGCTAACACATACACGCACACGAAGCTTTACAACTTAACTCACAAGTTATAAACAACGTGAAAACAATACAGGATCGTGAAAACACTATCAATTACAACAAAGAGCGCGTGCATTCTTGTTTGAGACAAAGCCAACTACCACAACTACAAGGTGAGTTCATTGTCCCTTTTCAAACTATTTTGGTTTTTAACTCGGGACTGAGAAGCATGTTATACATTTTAAAACAAATGTTTTAAATTAAACTAAATGCTATTTGATTATGCCAAGTGCTAAAGGCATAAGAGACTATTCAAACTAAATGCTATTTGATTATGCCAAGTGCTAAAGGCATAAGAGACTATTCAAACTAAAGACTATTTGATTATGCCAAGTGCTAAAGGCATAAGACACTATTTAAACTAAATGCTATGTGATTATGCCAAGTGCTAAAGGCATAAGACACTATTCAAACTAAATGCTATTTGATTATGCCAAGTGCTAAAGGCATAAACTACTTGCTAATACTAAAGCTATGTGTTAATACCAAGTGCTAAAGGTATTTACTATCTGATGATGCTATTGTGGATGCTAATGCTATGAGGTTATGCTACAAACTAATACTAGGAGTCATGCTAAATACTAAAACTACGGGTTAGACTAAATGCTAATATTACGGGTTTATGCTACAACTAACACTACGGGTTATGCTTAATACTAATGCTATGAGACCATGCTACTTGTAAATGCTATGGGTTTATGCTAGAGACTAATGTAAACACTACAGGCTAATGATGTTATAATGCTATGGAAATACTAAATACAAACATACATACATACACATTGAATACTTGAAGCTATGGATACTATAAACTCTTGAATGCTATGTGATTGCCATGCTCAAACAACGGTTTGGCCTCTCAGTGCTTGCCTTACCGGTTGTAAAGCTAGTTCTTGTGCACAAGTTACGTAAATGCTGGAAACTTTGAATGCTATAAACTATTGGCTATGGAAGAACAATAGTTGGTCTCTCAGTGCTTGCCTTCAGGTGTTCTTCCTAGTCGGGACTTGAAGAAAAATAGTTGGTCTCTCAGTGCTTGCCTTCATGTGTTCTTCACAGTCGGGACTAGAAGGCATCTACTATGGTCTCTTAGTGCTTGCCATAGGGTGTCCTTCGTGGTCTGAATCGAGGAAACGGACTGATGGTCTCTCAGTGCTTGCCATGCAGTGTTTCCCAAAACTATTTACACACGTGAACAGTAACTAGAACGATATTGGTGACCTTAGTTGACTTTGTGTCATCATGGGAATCCTCTATCTCCCTCTATGTTACTAATTTCACTTAGTACTAGTATGGATTGATACTGAAATCCTTCAGTTGTCCATACTGGTGACTCTCAAACTAAACTCACGAATGCTATGGGTAAACTTACAAACGAAATGCTTAAACTATGTTGGGGAAACGAGATAGATGGCTAGGTAAAAGGCTTAATTATTATTAATAACAGTGTCATATCCGGGTTAGTATGTGGTGGGATGTTGGCTAGGGCTTGTTCCCTTACATATGCCCTATATATAAGCATACCGATTTGGATATTACATGTGGAGTTAATAAGATTAAGGTTTTACCGAAAGGAGTTTTGATAAAGCTATTTAAACTTATAAACTACGTGAACTCACCAACCATTGTGTTGACTTTGTTTTCTTACATGCTTTCTCAGGTGATGCACAGGTATAAGCTAAGGCTCAGGATTTTGCATGCTAGTCAGTCCAACTAGAGGACCTAGCAGACTTTTGGATAACACATCTTTTGTAGTTAATACGAATCTCTTTTGATATCTTGTACAGACACAAGATAGAAACATTTGATTCTTTTGGATAGGTTTACTTAGTTAAATTATCAAACATTGATATTGTAATTTAACTTTGTAATCCTACTTAAATGCTTTATTGTACTTTAGTTATTCTTAACATTGATGCTATGTAAACAATCTGATCAATCCGATTATCACTCACGATATCGCGCCCCGGGAACCTTCCGCCCGACGGGGACTCCGATTCAACCCCGCCGGCCCGGGGTGTGACAGATTGGTATCAGAGCTCAAGGTTATAGAGAATAATAGGTCATTTACTTAAATGGTTTGGCCTAGACTATAACTTAGGGACCCTCATATAGAGAACATAAGACTTAAGTTTGCATTATGTCTTCAGCATTCGATCACTGCACTAACCAATATCTTTTGGTTATGATCAGAATGCCGCCAAGAAGACAACCGTCTTCGCAAGTTTCTGCTCCACATTCATCGACACCTTCTCCTGCAGATTCACCACCGCCACCTCCTCCTCCTCCGCCTCCTCCACACTCTCCACCACCAGGCTCAAGCAATGTTCAGCTGATAGATCCTGCTACTATCGCCTTGGCGACACTTCTGAGCACTCAACTGACAAGCCAACTGAAAGATGTCATCCCAGAGATGATAAACCGGATTCAAAGTCATGGCAACAACTCTGGCCATACTACTGGAGAAGCTAGTGGAAACACTAGCCATACCTCGGACTGCTCCTACAAGTCCTTTGTAGGATGCAAACCTCCAAGTTTCACCGGTGTTGAAGGAGCTGTTGGACTTATCCAATGGCTTGAAAAGATGGAGAATACCCTGGACATTAGTGGTTGTCCAGAACACCATAAGGTTCGCTATGCAGCTGGTTCGTTCAGCAAGCGAGCTTTAACATGGTGGAACGCACAGATCAGGGCAAAGGGAAGGGATGAAGCAATGGAAATGCCCTGGGCAGAGTTTAAACTTCTACTGAGGAATGAATTTTGTCCGAAGCACGAACTGCAACAGCTGGAGATTGAGCTCTCGAACCATGTTATGAAGGGAGCGGATCATATGACTTTTACCACTCGCTATCATGAACTGGTAGCTCTGGTGCCAGAAATGGTACCGACATTGGAAAAGCTGATTGACCGCTATGTTGCAGGATTACCCTCTTGCATCCAAAGCATTGTTTTGGCTGCGTATCCTGCTACACTAGATTCAGCCATCTCCCTCTCAGCCAAACTTACTGGGGTAATGGTGAAGTCAGGAGTCCTGAAAGACGACTCGGGAAAAGCTAAGGAATCCACTTCAAAGAAGCCCGAGCACCACCAGAAGAAAAAGCAAAAGGTCGTCAAGAATTATGTGATGGCCACCCCTCTTCAACAAGTTACTGCAGCACCTGCTCAGATTGCACCCAAGAACTATGTGGGACCGCATCCTCAGTGTGCACGATGCAGATTTCATCATCCTACTACAGCGCAATGCCGGAAATGCAACAACTGTGGCCGATTAGGTCACCGTGCTCAACAATGCCGTGCTCCGGCAACTCGTGCTGCAAACAATGCTGCTGTAGCACTTCCTCCACCACCAAGACCTGACAATCACAACAACCACAATAGGGGATGCTACAACTGTGGAGAAATAGGTCATTTCTCCAGAGAGTGTCCAAAGCGAGTACCACAAGGAGCTTAAGCACCACGTGGAAGGGCTTTTGTGATTGGAGCCAATGCTGCACGCCAAGACCCTAACGTGGTCACTGGTACATTTCTTATACATGACTCTTATGCATCTATTTTATTTGACACTGGTGCAGATCAGAGTTTTATTTCATCTGACTTTGCATGCCAACTTAATCTTACTGAGGAACCTTTAGATTCCCCATATATTATCGAAGTAGCGAACGGAAAGCAGGTTACAGTTAGCACTATACTTAGGAACTGCCCGCTTACACTCACAGATCACACATTTACCATCGACTTGTTGCCGATGGAGTTGGGCAGTTTCGACATCATTGTGGGAATGGATTGGCTATCACTCAATAGAGTTGAAGTCATCTGTTCTGAAAAGCTACTTCGGATTCCAGGGACGAATGATCGTGTATTGGAAGTTCGTGGGGATCAAGCAAAGAGAAACGTAAATATCATATCATGCATAAAAGCGCGTAAGTGTCTACAAAAGAAATGTGTAGCTTTCTTGGCTCATGTGGTGGAGAAACAAAAAGACAAGAAGACTATTCAAGATGTGCCGATAGTAAAGGAATACCCTGAAGTGTTTCCTGAAGATCTACCTGGTTTGCCACCTGTGCGACCGGTAGAATTTCGTATTGATCTGATTCCTGGAGCAACACCTGTTGCCAAATCTCCTTACAGGTTAGCACCTTCGGAGATGCAGGAATTATCTAACCAATTGCAGGAGCTACTGGATAAAGGTTTTATCCGACCGAGCTACTCACCTTGGGGAGCTCCGGTCCTGTTCGTGAAAAAGAAGGATGGATCTTTTCGGATGTGCATAGATTACAGGGAGTTAAACAAACTAACCATCAAGAATCGGTATCCACTGCCGAGGATTGATGATTTGTTTGATCAACTGCAAGGAGCTCAATACTTTTCAAAGATTGATCTACGATCCGGATACCATCAACTCAGAGTACAAGACGAAGACATACCGAAGACGGCGTTTCGTACCAGATACGGGCATTACGAGTTCATGGTGATGCCTTTTGGTTTGACGTGCACCCGCGGTTTTCATGGATCTCATGAACCGTGTGTGTAAGCCGTACTAGGATCAATTTGTTATTGTGTTCATTGATGACATATTGATCTATTCTAGAAGCAAAGCAGAACATGAGCAACATCTTAGAACGATCTTGGAACTGTTAAAGGAAGAGAAGCTCTATGCCAAATTCTCTAAGTGTGAGTTTTGGTTAAAAGAGGTTCAATTCCTAGGCCATGTTGTTAACAGTGAGGGAATACATGTTGATCCTGCCAAGATCGAGGCAATAAAAGATTGGGACACTCCGAAGACACCGACGGAGATACGTTCTTTTCTAGGCTTAGCAGGCTATTATAGAAGGTTTATCTCAAACTTTTCTAAGATAGCTCTGCCACTCACGAAACTAACACAGAAAAGCGAGCTGTTTGTTTGGGAACAAAAGCAAGAAGAAGCCTTTCAGACTTTGAAGCAAAAGTTATGCGATGCTCCGATCTTATCTCTCCCAGACGGTTGTGATGACTTTGTAGTGTACTGTGATGCCTCCCATCAGGGACTTGGCTGTGTACTTATGCAGCGAGACAAAGTTATTGCTTATGCCTCTAGACAACTGAAGGTTCATGAGAAGAACTACACTACTCATGATCTGGAATTGGGAGCTGTGATATTTGCTTTAAAGATCTGGAGACATTACTTATATGGCACCAAGTGTACCATATTTACAGATCACAAAAGTCTGCAACACATATTCGATCAGAAGGAACTCAACATGCGACAGCGACGTTGGGTGGAGCTTCTGAATGATTACGATTGTGTAATCAAGTACCATCCGGGCAAGGCAAACGTTGTAGCTGATGCCTTGAGTCGGAAGGAACGAGTCAAACCATTGCGCGTCAGAGCAATGGGAATGACCGTGCAGACAAGCTTACATGACCACATTATGCGAGCACAACAAGAGGCAGTTGAACGAGGAAACTTGAAGAAAGACTTAGATTGTGGAATGGAGAAACATTTAGAAACAAAACCCGATGGACTTGTTTACTATAAGGATCGCGTATGGATTCCTGCAGTAAATGAGTTAAGGAAGCTTATTTTTGATGAAGCACACAAGACCAAGTACTCTGTGCATCCTGGTGCTGATAAAATGTATCAAGACTTACGTGCATTTTATTGGTGGCCGGGCATGAAGAAAGACATAGCTGAGTATGTTGGTCGATGCCTTACGTGTGCTAAGGTGAAGGCAGAACACCAGAAACCGTCAGGTTTACTGGAACAGCCTGAAATTCCACTATGGAAGTGGGAACAAATAGCTATGGATTTTGTTACCAAGCTACCCCGCACTTCCCGTGGACATGATACCATTTGGGTTATCGTTGATCGATTAACTAAGTCTGCTCATTTCTTGCCAATGAGAGAAACTTACACGATGGATAAACTAGCAAAGCTCTACATCAACGAGATAGTGGTACGACATGGTGTGCCATTGTCTATTATCTCAGATCGTGATAGCAGATTTACATCAAGGTTCTGGCAATCGTTACAGAAATCTCTAGGGACGCAGTTGAACTTGAGTACAGCTTATCATCCACAAACGGATGGTCAAAGCGAACGTACTATACAAACCCTAGAAGACATGCTAAGAACTTGTGTTCTCGATTTCGGTGGTAATTGGGATTCTCATTTGCCACTGATCGAATTCTCCTACAACAACAGTTATCATAGTAGCATCGGATGTGCACCGTTCGAGGCTCTCTATGGTCGCAAATGTCGATCGCCGATATGTTGGTCAGAAGTGGGAGATAATCGAATTACAGGGCCAGAACTTATACAAGAAACTACAGACAAGATTGCTCAGATACAACAAAGGTTACAAGCAACACGAAGTAGACAAAAGAGCTATGCCGATAAACGGCGTAAGCCGTTGGAATTTCAAGTGGGAGACCGGGTCATGTTGAAGGTTTCCCCATGGAAGGGCGTAGTTCGATTTGCAAAGAAAGGCAAACTAACACCACGATATGTGGGACCGTTCGAAATCATCGAACGTATTGGTCCTGTAGCATACAGATTGAGCTTACCGGATGAACTTAGTGGTGTACATGACGTGTTTCACGTCTCAAACTTGAAGAAATGCCTTGCTGATGAAACTCTTATCATACCAATTGAAGAAATTCAATTGGATGAACACTTACGTTTTGTTGAGGAACCATTAGAGATCATGGATCGCAAGGTTAAGCAATTAAGGCGAAGCCGTATTCCTATTTTCAAAGTGCGTTGGAACTCAAGGCGCGGACCCGAGTTTACTTGGGAACGCGAAGATCACATGAGAAACAAGTATCCTCAATTGTTCGCAGAGGAAGCCATACCCGATAGCAATACTTAAATTTCGGGACGAAATTTCTCTAACAAGGGGAGACTGTAACAACTGTGCCGGAAACGTCGCCGGAACAGTGAAACGAAACAGTAAAGGCACGGTAACTCAGGTACAAACTATGCAAACTATTGATATACTATCAACTATGCAATGCTTAACAGTAAACTATTATGCTATTGTTTCTGAAATCTGATTAAACTTTACAGTTTAACAGTCAGAAACACATCAGACAACATCGAACAGTGAAACCAAGGCTTATTGATGTGCTGTTATGTGTAAACGTATGCGAGGTTAAACAAAACAAAACGATAACGGTTGTTGTTACGGAATGCTAAACCGATGAGTTATTCGCATAGGTGACGATCTGTACGAGTGATTCTGATAGTTTAACGTTCTGAAATAATAACTGAAAAGTAGAAAACAAAAGTCGGAAAGCAAAACCATCGTCGTGTTCGTTCGGATGACGATGCGAACGAATACGCGCGATGGTGACGCGTTCTGACGAAACGAAAACGAAAACGATAAAAGTTACGAACGATCATAAATTCAAGGAAATAAGATATTTCCTATTTTACAATTTTGAAACTCATCATTTAATAAATTAAATAAAACTATTTTAAGAAATCGCGAACAAATTTATTAAACGCGTAAAAATAATAAAATCTGAGAAATAAATCGATACTACAATATTTAAAATAATTTCTAATAATAATTGTAGTTTAAATAGTTTAAAATAATTCTTTTATTTAAATCTACGAAAAACACGTAGTTCGTTCCGGAAACGTAACGAAAACACGAACCGAGCAACGAAAACGAACCCGGACTCACTCGTGGTATAATTACCCTAAATGAGGGTATTTTCTCCTCACTTTCTCTTCATCTCTCTCCTTTGAAACCTAATCCCGGTTTTGGTTTTCAACTCAAGATTCAAACTTCAAATCATCATATCTTCTTTGTTTCTCAACGAAATCGAGCCATTCTTGAACCCACATGGAGCCCTTAGTCTCCTCTACATGAAAGTACAGCAGATCTAGAGCAAAACTCACTGAAAATCGAGGTATGAGGTCTTGAATGTCGCGAAAATTAGGGTTTTCTACACCCTTTTTCAACCTAAAACTCTAACCAGGTCTCAACATGTTACTCTTCGAGTCCACACCTCTCTAAACCTGGTTCTTGCATGTTACTAACATAAGATACCATTACCTAGTTTGATTTACCCTGGTTCGAACAACACATGCGACTGGAACAGCTCTCTGCCGAATGGCCTTTGGCCGAAAGTCCTCATTCGGCGGTTGTCACCCCTTCGCCACCCTCATTCGCTCGGACACCCAATCCATATTCGCTCTTCATACTCTCTTCACATTCGGCAGGTCCATTCGACACACACACCTCAGTCGGCTGCCACCTCATTCGACCAGTCGTTTCATTCGAACCATTTCCATTCGACAACCATCTCAACTTCATTCGACCATTACACCACTCATTCGCCCAGATCTCATGCTCATTCGACCACTACCCTCATTCGGTATAGAACCATAACCTCATTCGCTCAGAAGATAGTCATTCGACCAGGAGAAATTCATTCAACAATGTGTTATTCGACCCATGTATCAACAAGATTTCTCAAGGAACTAGGATAGCCTAGGGGACTGTTTTGAGCCCAACAACATTGGACTATAGGCCCATCTAGTTCAGATCCAACCCAAACATGCAATAGACCTCACCTTGGCCCACTGATTAGGCCCAGTCGATGAACCATATAATCTGCGGCCCAACTTCCCCCATTTGGGTCCAATGAGATCTACATTCATGGATGTGGCCACATAACTTGGCTCATGCAACCCTTATAAAACCAACAGGCCATGATTAGTTAGCCTCATCAGTTTTCTGGGCCCACTAGTCTTTAGACAAGCCCAAGTTGTAACAGGCCTAGGAGATCCCTTCTCGGCCCAAATGACATAGACGGCCCAACAGCCCCATTTCGGCCCACAAATTTCTGGCCCAGCTACTTGTTGGACCCAGACAATGTTTGAGGCCCAATAATTTCTGTTCATAGGCCATGAGCTATTTCGGTCGGAGACTAATCCCACATTCGGCCCACTTGTTTTGTAAACAAACACATAAAATTTAGTACTACAAAATCCGTGTTATGACTCTTTAATGATCAATTAATACCTAGAATTCTTTCAAGTATGCTAAAATGTTAAATTGACATGAGTCGAGTACATCAACACACTACAAAGAGTGACAACTCTTTCTAGTAAACTACAATTGAGGTCTAAGACAAATTAAACTTTTAAGTATTATACTAAGATGCTTTTATGGGTTGAATTTCATCACAACTTACTATGACACGGAATTGAGCAAGACACACGACATAAGATCATACAATCAAAATGAACTATAACAATATAACCGAGGCCGAATGAAGATCACAATTGAGACTCTCGAGTGTTAGCCAATTTTATGGCTAACACATACACGCACACGAAGCTTTACAACTTAACTCACAAGTTATAAACAACGTGAAAACAATACAGGATCGTGAAAACACTATCAATTACAAAAAAGAGCGCGTGCATTCTTGTTTGAGACAAAGCCAACTACCACAACTACAAGGTGAGTTCATTGTCCCTTTTCAAACTATTTTGGTTTTTAACTCGGGACTGAGAAGCATGTTATACATTTTAAAACAAATGTTTTAAATTAAACTAAATGCTATTTGATTATGCCAAGTGCTAAAGGCATAAGAGACTATTCAAACTAAATGCTATTTGATTATGCCAAGTGCTAAAGGCATAAGAGACTATTCAAACTAAAGACTATTTGATTATGCCAAGTGCTAAAGGCATAAGACACTATTTAAACTAAATTCTATGTGATTATGCCAAGTGCTAAAGGCATAAGACACTATTCAAACTAAATGCTATTTGATTATGCCAAGTGCTAAAGGCATAAACTACTTGCTAATACTAAAGCTATGTGTTAATACCAAGTGCTAAAGGTATTTACTATCTGATGATGCTATTGTGGATGCTAATGCTATGAGGTTATGCTACAAACTAATACTAGGAGTCATGCTAAATACTAAAACTACGGGTTAGACTAAATGCTAATATTACGGGTTTATGCTACAACTAACACTACGGGTTATGCTTAATACTAATGCTATGAGACCATGCTACTTGTAAATGCTATGGGTTTATGCTAGAGACTAATGTAAACACTACAGGCTAATGATGTTATAATGCTATGGAAATACTAAATACAAACATACATACATACACATTGAATACTTGAAGCTATGGATACTATAAACTCTTGAATGCTATGTGATTGCCATGCTCAAACAACGGTTTGGCCTCTCAGTGCTTGCCTTACCGGTTGTAAAGCTAGTTCTTGTGCACAAGTTACGTAAATGCTGGAAACTTTGAATGCTATAAACTATTGGCTATGGAAGAACAATAGTTGGTCTCTCAGTGCTTGCCTTCAGGTGTTCTTCCTAGTCGGGACTTGAAGAACAATAGTTGGTCTCTCAGTGCTTGCCTTCATGTGTTCTTCACAGTCGGGACTAGAAGGCATCTACTATGGTCTCTTAGTGCTTGCCATAGGGTGTCCTTCGTGGTCTGAATCGAGGAAACGGACTGATGGTCTCTCAGTGCTTGCCATGCAGTGTTTCCCAAAACTATTTACACACGTGAACAGTAACTAGAACGATATTGGTGACCTTAGTTGACTTTGTGTCATCATGGGAATCCTCTATCTCCCTCTATGTTACTAATTTCACTTAGTACTAGTATGGATTGATACTGAAATCCTTCAGTTGTCCATACTGGTGACTCTCAAACTAAACTCACGAATGCTATGGGTAAACTTACAAACGAAATGCTTAAACTATGTTGGGGAAACGAGATAGATGGCTAGGTAAAAGGCTTAATTATTATTAATAACAGTGTCATATCCGGGTTAGTATGTGGTGGGATGTTGGCTAGGGCTTGTTCCCTTACATATGCCCTATATATAAGCATACCGATTTGGATATTACATGTGGAGTTAATAAGATTAAGGTTTTACCGAAAGGAGTTTTGATAAAGCTATTTAAACTTATAAACTACGTGAACTCACCAACCATTGTGTTGACTTTGTTTTCTTACATGCTTTCTCAGGTGATGCACAGGTATAAGCTAAGGCTCAGAATTTTGCATGCTAGTCAGTCCAACTAGAGGACCTAGCAGACTTTTGGATAGCACATCTTTTGTAGTTAATACGAATCTCTTTTGATATCTTGTACAGACACAAGATAGAAACATTTGATTCTTTTGGATAGGTTTACTTAGTTAAATTATCAAACATTGATACTGTAATTTAACTTTGTAATCCTACTTAAATGCTTTATTGTACTTTAGTTATTCTTAACATTGATGATATGTAAACAATCTGATCAACCCGATTATCACTCACGATATCGCGCCCCGGGAACCTTCCGCCCGACGGGGACTCCGATCCAACCCCGCCGGCCCGGGGTGTGACACCATGTCTGACCCGTTATGACAACCCTATTTCCTGACCTTTAGGTTTATAGGAAAAATTACAATTACTATCACTCCACGTAGGCGTCACATAATCAACCAACACCATAACCCTCTTATCACTCCACATCATCTTTACATATCTTATCAACACTCCATCACTCCACGTCATCGCCACCTTTATTCAATATTTTGTTATTTTATTTTTATTTTTTTAAATTAAAAAAGGCAAAATATTATTAAAAAAATATAAAATTACAAAGTAAAGCTAAAAAAAAGTTACATAATAAAAAAATTACACGATAAAAAAATACATAAAAAAATTAATCCATATTATATCGCTTCATAATCCGCTCATTCGTCTTCTTGGCCATTTCACGAGCATAACCGGTTAAGTGATCGGTTGAAGTCCACAATAATTTTATATCATTGTTGTATTGTTTTTGCTCCTGTAAGTAGACAAATTTTTGTAACGACTAGGAGATGGTCTCCAACGTGCCTTTGTAATCGGTTGAAGACGAAGCTTGTGGTCGTTTACCCTTGTTGTTTTGACCGGGCGGACGTTGAGGAGAGGGTGGTGGGGCATGTCCATTTCGACTTCCTCATCCGACTCGTTTAAGTAAACGAAACATCGGCTAGTTGAGTCGGATTGAGTGGTCGTGTACTTTCCGGATGATGACGTCTTCGTCCGTTTCGAAGTTTGTAACTTCGGGACGGGATGCCATTTGGTTGATTTTCTCATAACCTGCCACGTCGCGATATGAGAAAATGGCACGTTTTCTCGAGCATAGGCCATCAACGCCTCATTCAAGACCGTTTCGTCATTCTCACCACTTTTACGGTTGTTGTGGTGTTGAATCCATACTCCGTTAAATTTCGCGATGTTACGTTGTAAGTCGTGTCATTTGCCAGAAAGCATGTCGTTCGTCCGGTAGGAGTCACGACCCATTGCCGAAAAAACTGGGCTCTAACGCGTTTCCAAAATTCCGTGCTCGTTTGGTTGTTACCAACGACCAGATCTTCGGAAACATCAATGTAGGCACGAGCTAGTGCCACCTCCTCAATTTCTGACCATCGAGCAATGCTCGGTTTTTTGTTTTTTCTGACACTTCCTTTCGTCTGTGCCTGCGACACGATGTAGCCAGTTGGGCGTCAAGTTGTGTTTCCGAAACCACGTCAACATCAGGTTCCCGTTGATTTTCAAAAACGTTATCAAAGGCTTGAAAAAAGGTGGTTGTGGGTACCAATTTGAAAATGTTAGAAATTGGTTCGGGTTGTTTGGATCGA